>JAPEVW010000027.1:3380000-3400000 GCA_027921565.1 Artemia sinica
ATTAAATTAGTTTACTAATCCAAAGGAACAGATAAAAACAACTGAAATTAATATTACTGCACTTTTAGAACAGGGAAATTTCAAAGACGGATTCAAATCGCGGTCTTATCCAGGACTGGGATTTGAGCCCCCTCCCGAAATTCTTATCCAATTTTAAAAAAAAACGTAAAAAAATACATATTCATTTTTTTTTATGTTTTTTGTAACCCTCCCCCCGCCCCCAAAAATATTGTATATGGCCTTGAGTTAAATCATGTTTTATTTTATTTAAGTTTCTTCAAACCCTTATCATCATTTGTAGCTTCAATTTTACCATCGTTATGAAGTGTTGCAGATCATCGCCATTGAGGACGTACCCAGGGGATCCCCGACCCTCCATCCAGTCTTTAGTTTCCCTGAATTTCTGTGCGTATTTTATTCAAATTGTGAAATTTATTTTTAATTCCCCCCGCCCCCTCCCCCCCCCCAAAAAAAAAAATATGTATATGTGCTTGGTCGTCATCTGCGGCAGAAAATTATCCGCATCTAAGACAGAAAGGACGAAAGACCAAATGAAGTAATTCCTCTCTTGGAATGGCTCAGAGCCAATAATAACTAGAATCAGTGATATTTTAACTGCTCTTGCGGGGCAAAAATAAAATCAGCACTTCAAAAGAGGAAAATAAACATGATCCAAATTCAAATGTCTGCAAGATGTAAGACGTCTGCCCTACATGGTCGACAGAGAAATTTCAAAAACAGATTCAAGCAGTTTTTCTTATAAAAGCTCTCGTTTCTTCTAAATGATCAGGTGATCTAAATTATCAGGTGATATAAATGATCAGGTGATCTAAATGATCAGGTGATCTAAATGATCTGTATTTCAATTTCCCTGGTAAATCAATAGCTGGGAGTCATTAGTAGAGTTACTCTGTTCCATATTTCTGTCAGAAACGCAGTGTACATGCTCATTCGATTCAAAGTAGAATTTTCTCTATCCTAAAAAAAGTTTTCTATCTAAGAGAGGTTGCAATTTTGTTTAAATAAGTAACCAAAATCATGATTTTGGTTACTTACAGGGGTAACTTAGTGATGAGCGAGCCGCGGCCCATGGTAACGAGAAGTTCAAAAAGGCGTTTTGAAAAAAAACACGTAAAGTGAAGAATAATCGTGGTTGCAGCGGCAGCTACAACCTAGTTAGAGACGACACGTTTCATATTAACAAAAACAACAGCCCAAAACTCCCAAAAATGGTGGCTGATTGAAAAACAAATTACACCATTAGAACTGCCTGGTCCGAAAGCCTTGTAAAAGATACTTACATGCCCTTGGCTTGAACAACAAGGAATGTGGCTCCAACCACTATACTCTGCATCGAAAGAATATTTTTTTTTTCACAGCTAGCAGGACACTGGAACATCATAGAGGGGTGTTTAATGGCTCATTTTAAAGTAAATTACTACATATATCGCTTTTGTAATAAACAAAAAATAACATTTAAAATAAAATACTGTTCTTACGAAAAACTGCCTTTTCTTATAATGCTTGGGGGACATGTTAAATTAAAACACAGACTCTAGTCCATAGTAACAGAAATTTTACATAAAAATTCATTGCAGCGGTAGCGACAACCTAGTAAGATACGATCATGTCCCGAAGTAAAAAAAAAGGATAGCCCAACACCTAAAAATGGTGTCCAATTGTAAGACAAAGCACACAATTAGAACTGCCTTGTCTGAAACCCCTACATAGCTGACATGCAATTTGGGTTGCAGCGGTAGCTAGCAACCTAGTAAGAGACGATCATGTCCCGTAGTAAAAAAAAGGATAGCCAAAACACCTAAAAATGGTGTCCAATTGAAAGACCAAGCGCGCAATTAGAACTGCCTTGTCTGAAACCCCTACAAAGCTGACATGCAATCTGGGTTGCAGCGGTAGCTAGCAACCTAGTAAGAGACGAAAATGTCCCGTAGTAAAAAAATGGATAGCCGAAACACCTAAAAATGGTGTCCAACAGGGTTGCCACCCTGGCCTGGAAGAATTTACTAAATCTGAGAGTAAAAATTTACTAAATCGCATCTCTTTTTACTAAATGCTCGAAAATTGTTTTGCGCGTGTGGCTACCACCGCACGCGCACCATCAAGCATCAATTTTTATTATAGGAGGATGATCAATAGAATTTCCACGATCTTCTTTCTATTTTTCTTCTTTTTTTTCTCTTTTCCTCTTTTCTTTAGTTTTCATAGTATGATTGGAAATTCTGGAAACCTATAAGTTCAAAAATCCTTTTTTTTATTATTTGGATGTACTACTGGATAGGCTTCATATTCCAGATGCGGTGTATCCAAGACGTCAAACAATGCTCTGGAATCTTAGATTCTGAAAATCCTGCTGGTGAAATTTATGAATGGTCTTCAGGTCATAAAATTCAGATATATTGAAAAATTAAAAAACAATCAACGAAGAAAAACAGCTACAACTCATATTCACGAAGCAATTCAGGTGATGGAGGGCTTAGAATCTGAGGTGTGTTTGAAAGTGACGGCTTTTGAAATTTGTCCTCCAGTTTCCGTTTTTAGGTTTGAAATCTAAGCTCTTCAATTTCGCATTTTTAGGAGGAAATTTGCCACTTTTAAAACACTAATTGGGCTGGTCTTTAAATAAGGGATAAGCTGCTTACAAAGACATCTGGCAAATTTTAAAGCAATTAATTTAGGATTTTTTGAACTGATTTTTTCTGGATTCTCTCTCGTTCGTATTCAAGGGAATCAAAAACCAATGCAATCTATGTCACTCAAAACAGAAATGACGTAATTGGCCACCGGTTTAGTTGTAAAAATATGTAAATTAGAAAGTGCACCTCAAATTGGACTAGGGCTGCCAACAAAAAGAAAACTTACATAAAATACAATAATTAGTTTAAAAAAAACATTGTGTCAATATTCTTCAGGTCAGGCAAATCATACAAATTGAAAAGTAAGAAGAAAAATATGTAGTCACAATTAAAAAAAAGTCGCACTTAAAAGGCTTTAATCGTCCTCGGCCTTGTCGGAATTTAAAGTATCCACTAGTGTCAAATTCTGACTGAAGGCATCTACTTGTTTCCATTTCTTGATAGCCCGAGTCAAATCACTGGGGATCACCCAGTCATGTACTCCACTTGACGACCTGAGAAAAAGTTGCTTCGTTTTCATCAGGCACGAAACACTCGAGAAATTTAGCCTATTCCGGTTTTTAGCTTTGATGACCGACAAAATCAAGAACTGTCTCTCTGCTCCAACACTTGAATGGGGCAGGCTGCAGAGAGTCAGAAAGAATTTGGGCAAGCATGGAAAAAGTTCGTTTCCAACGGCGTCTTTAAAAAGGGACAAGGCTAACTAACGAAAGTAGCAGCTGTTATGAGAGTCTAAGAAAATTTTCTGAAAACAAATTAAGCCGGCATACCAGTCCTGATTTTCAATAGTTTGCGTTTCAAAGAGAGTATAAAGAAGAAGCCGAGAGAAAAGAAGAGATTTTTAAGCGCTAGGGTTGACACGAAATCACAAAAATGAGACCAATAATAGCCATAATATCTAACCTACTCGAAATCGATTTTGTAATGAATGGACCCTAATTTTTCCCTGAATTCATGGAAAAAAACAAAAGTTTTGTTTACTACAAATCATGACTTTTTACTAGATTTCGGAAAATTTACAAGATCCTCTAAATTTACTAGATTTTTTTCTTTTTACTAGATCTAGTAAAATCCTACTGATGGTGGCAACCCTGGTGTCCAATTGAAAGAGAAAGCACACAATTAGAATTGCCTTGTCTGAAACCCCTAAAAGCTAACTTACAATCCGGGTTGCAGTGGTAGGAAGAAACCTAGTAAGAGACGATCATGTCCCGTAGTAAAAAGAGGATAGCCCGAACATCTAAAAATGGTGTCCAATTGAAAGACATAGCACGCAGTTAGAACTTCCTTGTCTGAAACCCCTATAAGCTAACTGACAATCCGGGTTGCAGCGTTAGCTAGCAACCTAGTAAGAGACAATCACTCCCCATAGTGAAAAACGAAATTGTCCATAACTCCTAAAACTAGAATCAGATAAAAACCAAGTACACTAATAGAACTGCCTTGTCCGAAACTCCTATATAGGAAACTTACCGTCCCTTGGCTTGAACAACAAGGGGAATATATTGGCTTGAAAATCAAGAAAAAATGGCTGAAACCACGATATTCTTTTTTTCTTTTTTTTCCGCAGCTAGCTTGGCACTGGAACACCGTAGAGAGTTGTTTAGTGGCTCAAGTTATGGCTCATTTTATAGGAAATTGCCACATCTAGTGCCTTTTGTAACTAAAAACAAAATACTATACTAAAGAACGAACTCTAACCCATAACAACTGAAATATTAAGTTAAAACGTTATTGTCGACAAAGACTAAATCAGCATATCCCTGATTATGCAACACTTATCTTTTGACAGGATAATATAATACTATGCAGACCAATTGAGATTTCAAACGATTTCATTTTTAATATTATGAAAAATACGTAGATACATTTAAGTAAAGTGTAATAATGTTTTAAGGGTTTAATTACATAAAGGATCAGTATAGTTCATAATAACGAGAGTTATGTAAGTTTCATCCCTATCATGGTTGTTGAGATAGGTGAAACCTGGTTTAGCACAAACTACGGCACATAGTAACTAAAAGCTAATATAATGCAAGCATCTTTTGAAAAGTTGTTTTTCTGAGGTAGGGTGCCATATTTAACTTACTTATCTAAATGATTCTCTGAGGTTGGTCTCTTACTGTTCCAACTAAGAAAAAGGCAGCAGTCTTTTTACAGTTTGTAGTTGTCTTTAAAAAATATTTTTTGCTGCGCATCAGGGTTGCGGGGTAGCGGTAACCCTGATGTTACGAGTTTTAAGAAAAAATGTTTCCGATTTCGAGGCCAGGCCCTGGTACTCGGCATGCGGCAGCCCTATTTATATATATATATATATATATATATATATATATATATATATATATATATATATATATATATATATATATATATATATAATATATATATATATATATATATATATATATATATATATATATATATATATATATATATATATATATATAATATATATATATATATATATATATATATATATATATATATATATGTATATATATATATATATATATATATATATATATATATATATATATATATATATATATATATATATATATATATATTGATTCTCCTTGTGAGCGATAACCTCCAAATGAATCACCTTTGTTTGCTATCCTTCTTCGGGAAAATTGAGGACTCCATAGGTAATATATATAACAGTGAAGGGTCCCAATGATTTGTAAATAACAGTTCGTTGTTTATGGCTTCTTTGTAGTTTTGTACTGGGTTTTGTGCCACATATAGTGCAAGCATCTTTTGAAAAGTTGTTTTTCTGAAGTATGGTGCCATATTCGACTTACTTATCTGCCTGATTCTCTGAGGCTGGTCTTTTAATATTCCAACTAAGAAAAAGCCATAGTCTTTTTGCTATTTTAGTTATCTTTGAATAAATATTTTTTGTTGAGCATCAGGGATGCTGGGTAGCGACAACCCTGATGTTACAAGTTTTAAGAAAAAATTTTGCCTATTTTGACACCAAGCCCCAGCACTCGGCATGCGACAGGCCTGTATATGTTACCGTGAATTTCCAGAATCTATTGAATGTCGACATTCACCGGTGAATGTCTACAAAAACATAGTCGCTTGGTGTATGTCCGACATATTTGTTAAATATCCTTTTTTCTGACTTTCACGGGAGAATGTCGACATTCACCATGTACTAATGGTGAATATTGAGCATTTCTGAGATTGATATTTTCTTCTCCGTTAGTCAGTAGCGACAAATTGTTTTGCCGCTCTTACTGGGAGGAGTGACTTAGATCGTAAAATACACAGTACATTTTTAATGAGAAAAGAAAATAACAGTAATAAAAAGTTTCACATGGCGTAAATTTCGGATATGACTTGATTACTCAATTCTTTACCATTATCTGATTGCAATATTGCTGGAGCATCAAATGTTAAAAATATTGAAAGAACGGGAAATCTACTAAATTATTGGATTCGAATCTTATTTGTTGCAACAATTTAAACTGTTTTGACACTTGAACTGCTCAAAGGCCCTTGTTTTTATAACTGCATTTGTTTCTGGAACACTTCCTTTTGCAATTAAAGCGTATATAGCCTTGCCAATATATTCTCGAATCAGCTGCAGGCAGCTGCAGCTGCCTCTCTCAGCAAAAATTTCTTGAAAATCAATCTCATTCATAGAAAGTAACTTTTCTTTACAAATTACAAACTGATTACGTGTGTAAAGCTCCTTGAGGGTAGCATATTTATTTACAAGTTTTAGAAGTCGGCATCTTCTATTCCAACAACAACCGCTAAAACATTTCGGTTATCTAGTTAGAAATAAGGATTGGGTTTTAAGAATTTGGGGTTTTCAAAGGAAGTGAGAGAGACAAAAACACATACAAAAACATAGATTAAGACATGCAAAACCGACACAGACAGGCACTGGGACACGCAAACATCCGCTTACACATACACAGGCAAAGAGAGTGAGAGTATAGATTCAGACGTAAAAACCGATAAAGGCAGACACTGAGTGAATCAAAAATCCACCCAGATTCACAAGCCAAGATATTGAGAGAGTCAAATCGCATACAAATACATAGATTCAGACATACAAACCAACAAAGACAGGCACTGAGATAAGCAAACCCCCGCCCAGACGTTTATGCAAAGGGAGTGAGAGAGACAAAAACACATACAAACACATAGATTAAGACATTCAAACCGACACAGACAGGCACTGGGACACGCAAACATCCGCTTACACATACACAGGCAAAGAGAGTGAGAGTATAGATTCAGACGTAAAAACCGATAAAGGCAGACACTGAGAGAATCAAAAATCCACCCAGATTCACAAGCCAAGATATTGAGAGAGTCAAATCGCATACAAGTACATAGATTCAGACATACAAACCGACAAAGACAGGCACTGAGATAAGCAAACCCCCGCCCAGACAATTATGCAAAAGGAGTGAGAGAGACAAAAACACATACAAACACATAGATTAAGACATACAAACCGACACAGACAGGCACTGGGACACGCAAACATCCGCTTACACATACACAGGCAAAGAGAGTGAGAGTATAGATTCAGACGTAAAAACCGATAAAGGCAGACACTGAGAGAATCAAAAATCCACCCAGATTCACAAGCCAAGATATTGAGAGAGTCAAATCGCATACAAGTACATAGATTCAGACATACAAACCGACAAAGAAAGGCACTGGGAGAAGCAAACACCCACCCAGACACATAGGCAAAGAGAGTGAGAGAGATAAAAACATGCAAATATATAGATTAAGACATACAAACCAACAAAGACAGGCATTGAGATAAGCAAACACCCACCCAGACACAAAGCAAAGGAAGTGAGAGAGACAAAAACACATATAAATATATAGATTCTGACATAAAAACCGACAAAGACAGGCACTGAGATAAGCAAACTCCCGCCCAGACACATAGGCCCAGAGAGTGAGAGAGACAAAAACAAATATAACTATATAGATTCAATCGTACAAACCGACAAAGACATGCACTGGGAAAAGCAAAAACCCACCCAGAAACACAGGCAAAGAGAGTGAGAGCATGGATTCAAACGTACAAACCGACAAAGACAGACACTGAGAGAAGCAAACACCCACCCAGATACACAGGCAGAGAGAGTGAGAGAGACAAAAACACATACAAATGCATAGATTAAGACATACAAACCGACAAAGACAGGCACTAGGAGAAGCAAATATCCGCCCAGACACATAGGCAAAGAGAGTGAGAGAGACAAAAACGTATACAAATATATAGATTCAGACATACAAACCAACAAAGACAGGCACTGGGACAAGAAAACACCTTCCCAGAGACACATGCAAAGAGAGGGAGAGATACAAAAAAAACACATACAAAGACTTAGATTCAGACTACAAACTGATAATGGCAGGCACAGGGACTAGCAAACACCAGCCCACAAACACAGGTAAAGAGAGTGAGAGAGACAAAAACACATATAAATATCGATCAGACACACTACGCTGAACAAAATGGCTATTTCAAAATTTTGATTGGATGTGTTTGGGGGAATGATGGGTGATGGGGGGGGGGCTATTTGCCCTCCAATCACTTTCGACTATTAAAAAGGGTACTAACCCTTTGAATTTCCAATCGAATGAGCCTGTTTTGAAGTTTGTACGACAACGCCTTCTATAAAAACCTTATATGCCCCCAGGGCATAACTTAAAACCCTTGCCCTGAGGGATGTGGGGGAGTGTCCTCCTCAAAAATATATTTTGAACTTTTTTTATCATTTTTTTAAACATGGTATTTTTTTCAACTTTTTTTTTTACATCTCTTAGAATGACAGGAAACATACTTAAAACATAAAAAATTCACATTTAATATTTTCGAAACTCAAAATGAGAATGGTATAGATATGTTAGTCAGGACTTTTACTATTAGAAAAATAAAGTTTGTAGTAGCACTTTTTTTTTAACTGAATTTTTTTTTGGACTTCAAAATTATTCAATTTTTTTTCCGTATCTTAAAATGACATACCTTCGGGCTTGGAAACCCCTTCGGGCTTACCTTAACTGGTAGGCAGTTTAACCCTTTTTTATCACCTTCATACAGTCCAATTCAAATGTTATCTACCTCTGTTTTACCACCTATTATTCAATGACCAATTAATACCAATTAATAGAAATACTGATCCTATGAAAATGGGTATTGCCTCGGAAACCCGTCTGGTAACTCATGAATCGTTCATAGTAATAGGTGATTGTCCTTGGTAAGGTGTGTAGGCGTGAAACTGCACTGTATATTCATGCCTCAGGCTTGTAGGGGTGAAATCAATAGGTGCATCACTATGCTTGCGGCTCTACCAATCGTACTCTATGCTTGCTCATAAACACGCAGAGGAAAGATATATATATATACATATATATATATATATATATATATATATATATATATATATATATATATATATATATATATATATATATATATATATATATATATATATATATATTATATATATATATATATATATATATATATATATATATATATATATATATATATATATATATGTAACTTCAACGATGTACACACACACACACACGCACACACACAAACACACACACACACATACACACACACACACACACACACACACACACACACACACACACACACACACACACACACACACACACACACACACACACGCACACACACACACACCCACACACACACACACACACACACACACACACACACACACACACACCACACACACACACACACACACACACACACACACACACACACACACACACACACACACACACACACACACACACACACACACACACACACACACACACACCACACACACACACACACACACACACACACACACACACACACACACACACACCCACACACACACACACACACACACACACACACACACACACACACACACACACACACACACCACACACACACACACACACACACACACACACACACACACACACACACACACACACACACACACACCACACACACACACACACACACACACACACACACACACACACACACACACACACACACACACACACACACACACACACACACACACACACACACACACACACACACACACACACCTTATTACGTACATCGTTATTACGTAGATGACTATTTAAGCACAGTTACAAACATTATATTTGCAATATTACCCATCTACACTATTTAGTAATAGATGGCATTTAGACAAAATTTTAAAAGATAGGAAAAGGATGGGTCCAGATTTTTTAATATTTGACGACGGATTTTACTTTTCACCTGGAGCAAAGCTAATAAATTATATTTTGAAATCATGGCTATCACCTGTCAGAATTTCATGTCATGGCTGTCAGAATTTCACCTACTGCTTGCTATGCTTTTGTCTAGTCTAGGAGAGAAAAATTTACCATGATTCCTGAAATTACGACTATGATTTTATGTTTTAAAATCTATCTTGCCTCCATATTAACAGGAAAATAATGCACAGTCGGGCCTCTATGAATTTTTCTATCTCTATTGTTAAATTCGGTGAAGATATCATATCAGAATCTTAAGCTACGGTTAGTTTTTGAGTTGATCTTAGAGCACTGGCTCCAACCAAATACTTTTGATCTTAATATGACTTTATAGTGCAATTCTATAGCTTCCTCATTTGCTACTCCCAGTTTTTTAAGTAGAAAGTACAAAGTCGTAATTTTAAAATCAACGTAAGGAAAATATTCGGTCAAAAGCTTGATGAAATCTACAACTTAAAAGTATTTCCTATTGCATTCACTGTAAATAGGCAAGAATCGGATGTTCAGAACTAAATGAAAATCTGAGACTTGTTTATCATCTTTGTTATTGTTAAAACCAGCGCAAAACATCTACACTTCTTTTTTAGTAGGCCTTTGACACCCTTTCTCCAGTTATTATCATTCTTGTGCCTATTTGTCAAAATCTCCAAACTTATATTTTAGGTCTGAGCAGAGTTGCATTTCTGCATAAAAATATGAAGAAAACCGGTTTTGTATTATATGATTCAGGAGTATCTTACCCATGGCGCTAACTTCAGAAAATATTGGGGGACGGGGAGGCAGATAAAAAAATAATTTTTATTAGTATTTTCGATTTTTTAATAGTAATATCAAAAATATAATTTTTGAATCTAGGGGGATGGCCAAAAAAATAGAGGGGACAAATCCCCCCCCCCCAAATGGCACCACTGTATCTTATTGCTCTTTCTAAGAAAAGTGGTGTTTATGACTGATTAAAAATTAAAACGATAGTAAAACCTAAAACAAGCGGAAATGATGTAATAGGCTAAGTTTCAAACAAACAATAAGTGTAATTAATGAAACCTGTAATGAAAGGAAATTAAAATGAATAATCAGATCAAGCTTAAGAGTAATATAGTATAGAAAATAAAATGTATCAGCTCTGTAGATCTAATTAAGTGTGAGTGTTAAATGTGAATGATTTCCAGATGTGTGTAGCATGTATTTATCTGCTTTATGTAAGATTTGGTTCAACATGATTGTGGTATGATGTAGTGTCATTTTATTTTGTGATTTGTAAAGAATACAGTTGGGTCTTGTTTTAGGAATTGGAAGTTTAATTATCAAATAAAAGACTAAATTTTGTAAAAAAAAAACATTCATCATCTGTGTTAGAAAGAAAAAAAAAAACCGATCGCTCGTTGAAATTAGATAAGAGCCATACCAGTGATATTATAATTCGCTCTTGCGTGATTAAATTAGTTTACTAATCCAAAGGAACAGATAAAAACAACTGAAATTAATATTACTGCACTTTTAGAACAGGGAAATTTCAAAGACGGATTCAAATCGCGGTCTTATCCAGGACTGGGATTTGAGCCCCCTCCCGGAATTCTTATCCAATTTAAAAAAAAAACGTAAAAAAATACATATTCATTTTTTTTTATGTTTTTGTAACCCTCCCCCCGCCCCCAAAAATATTGTATATGGCCTTGAGTCAAATCATGTTTTATTTTATTTAAGTTTCTTCAAACCCTTATCATCATTTGTAGCTTCAATTTTACCATCGTTATCAAGTGTTGCAGATCATCGCCATTGAGGACGTACCCAGGGGATCCCCGACCCTCCATCCAGTCTTTAGTTTCCCTGAATTTCTGTGCGTATTTTATTCAAATTGTGAAATTTATTTTTAATTCCCCCCGCCCCCTCCCCCCCCCCAAAAAAAAAAAATATGTATATGTGCTTGGTCGTCATCTGCGGCAGAAAATTATCCGCATCTAAGACAGAAAGAACGAAAGACCAAATGAAGTAATTCCTCTCTTGGAATGGCTCAGAGCCAATAATAACTAGAATCAGTGATATTTTAACTGCTCTTGCGGGGCAAAAATAAAATCAGCACTTCAAAAGAGGAAAATAAACATGATCCAAATTCAAATGTCTGCAAGATGTAAGACGTCTGCCCTACATGGTCGACAGAGGAAATTCAAAAACAGATTCAAGCAGTTTTTCTTATAAAAGCTCTCGTTTCTTCTAAATGATCAGGTGATCTAAATTATCAGGTGATCTAAATGATCAGGTGATCTAAATGATCAGGTGATCTAAATGATCTGTATTTCAATTTCCCTGGTAAATCAATAGCTGGGAGTCATTAGTAGAGTTACTCTGTTCCATATTTCTGTCAGAAACGCAGTGTACATGCTCATTCGATTCAAAGTAGAATTTTCTCTATCCTAAAAAAAGTTTTCTATCTAAGAGAGGTTGCAATTTTGTTTAAATAAGTAACCAAAATCATGATTTTGGTTACTTACAGGGGTAACTTAGTGATGAGCGAGCCGCGGCCCATGGTAACGAGAAGTTCAAAAAGGCGTTTTGAAAAAAAACACGTAAAGTGAAGAATAATCGTGGTTGCAGCGGCAGCTACAACCTAGTTAGAGACGAACACGTTTCATATTAACAAAAACAACAGCCCAAAACTCCCAAAAATGGTGGCTGATTGAAAAACAAATTACACCATTAGAACTGCCTGGTCCGAAAGCCTTGTAAAAGATACTTACATGACCTTGGCTTGAACAACAAGGAATGTGGCTCCAACCACTATACTCTGCATCGAAAGAATATTTTTTTTTTCACAGCTAGCAGGACACTGGAACATCATAGAGGGGTGTTTAATGGCTCATTTTAAAGTAAATTACTACATATATCGCTTTTGTAATAAACAAAAAATAACATTTAAAATAAAATACTGTTCTTGCGAAAAACTGCCTTTTCTTATAATGCTTGGGGGACATGTTAAATTAAAACACAGACTCTAGTCCATAGTAACAGAAATTTTACATAAAAATTCATTGCAGCGGTAGCGACAACCTAGTAAGATACGATCATGTCCCGAAGTAAAAAAAAAGGATAGCCCAACACCTAAAAATGGTGTCCAATTGTAAGACAAAGCACACAATTAGAACTGCCTTGTCTGAAACCCCTACATAGCTGACATGCAATTTGGGTTGCAGCGGTAGCTAGCAACCTAGTAAGAGACGATCATGTCCCGTAGTAAAAAAAGGATAGCCCAAACACCTAAAAATGGTGTCCAATTGAAAGACCAAGCGCGCAATTAGAACTGCCTTGTCTGAAACTCCCTACAAAGCTGACATGCAATCTGGGTTGCAGCGGTAGCTAGCAACCTAGTAAGAGACGAAAATGTCCCGTAGTAAAAAAATGGATAGCCGAAACACCTAAAAATGGTGTCCAACAGGGTTGCCACCCTGGCCTGGAAGAATTTACTAAATCTGAGAGTAAAAATTTACTAAATCGCATCTCTTTTTACTAAATGCTCGAAAATTGTTTTGCGCGTGTGGCTACCACCGCACGCGCACCATCAAGCATCAATTTTTATTATAGGAGGATGATCAATAGAATTTCCACGATCTTCTTTCTATTTTTATTCTTTTTTTTCTCTTTTCCTCTTTTCTTTAGTTTTCATAGTATGATTGGAAATTCTGGAAACCTATAAGTTCAAAAATCCTTTTTTTTATTATTTGGATGTACTACTGGATAGGCTTCATATTCCAGATGCGGTGTATCCAAGACGTCAAACAATGCTCTGGAATCTTAGATTCTGAAAATCCTGCTGGTGAAATTTATGAATGGTCTTCAGGTCATAAAATTCAGATATATTGAAAAATTAAAAAACAATCAACGAAGAAAAACAGCTACAACTCATATTCAGGAAGCAATTCAGGTGATGGAGGGCTTAGAATCTGAGGTGTGTTTGAAAGTGACGGCTTTTGAAATTTGTCCTCCAGTTTCCGTTTTTAGGTTTGAAATCTAAGCTCTTCAATTTCGCATTTTTAGGAGGAAATTTGCCACTTTTAAAACACTAATTGGGCTGGTCTTTAAATAAGGGATAAGCTGCTTACAAAGACTTCTGGCAAATTTTAAAGCAATTAATTTAGGATTTTTGAACTGATTTTTTCTGGATTCTCTCTCGTTCGTATTCAAGGGAATCAAAAACCAATGCAATCTATGTCACTCAAAACAGAAATGACGTAATTGGCCACCGGTTTAGTTGTAAAAATATGTAAATTAGAAAGTGCACCTCAAATTGGACTAGGGCTGCCAACAAAAAGAAAACTTACATAAAATACAATAATTAGTTTAAAAAAAACATTGTGTCAATATTCTTCAGGTCAGGCAAATCCTACAAATTGAAAAGTAAGAAGAAAAATATGTAGTCACAATTAAAAAAAAGTCGCACTTAAAAGGCTTTAATCGTCCTCGGCCTTGTCGGAATTTAAAGTATCCACTAGTGTCAAATTCTGACTGAAGGCATCTACTTGTTTCCATTTCTTGATAGCCCGAGTCAAATCACTGGGGATCACCCAGTCATGTACTCCACTTGACGACCTGAGAAAAAGTTGCTTCGTTTTCATCAGGCACGAAACACTCGAGAAATTTAGCCTATTCCGGTTTTTAGCTTTGATGACCGACAAAATCAAGAACTGTCTCTCTGCTCCAACACTTGAATGGGGCAGGCTGCAGAGAGTCAGAAAAAATTTGGGCAAGCATGGAAAAAGTTCGTTTCCAACAGCGTCTTTAAAAAGGGACAAGGCTAACTAACGAAAGTAGCAGCTGTTATGAGAGTCTAAGAAAATTTTCTGAAAACAAATTAAGCCGGCATACCAGTCCTGATTTTCAATAGTTTGCGTTTCAAAGAGAGTATAAAGAAGAAGCCGAGAGAAAAGAAGAGATTTTTAAGCGCTAGGGTTGACACGAAATCACAAAAATGAGAGCAATAATAGCCATAATATCTAACCTACTCGAAATCGATTTTGTAATGAATGGACCCTAATTTTTCCCTGAATTCATGGAAAAAAACAAAAGTTTTGTTTACTACAAATCATGACTTTTTACTAGATTTCGGAAAATTTACAAGATCCTCTAAATTTACTAGATTTTTTTCTTTTTACTAGATCTAGTAAAATCCTACTGATGGTGGCAAACCTGGTGTCCAATTGAAAGAGAAAGCACACAATTAGAATTGCCTTGTCTGAAACCCCTAAAAGCTAACTTACAATCCGGGTTGCAGTGGTAGGAAGAAACCTAGTAAGAGACGATCATGTCCCGTAGTAAAAAGAGGATAGCCCGAACATCTAAAAATGGTGTCCAATTGAAAGACATAGCACGCAGTTAGAACTTCCTTGTCTGAAACCCCTATAAGCTAACTGACAATCCGGGTTGCAGCGTTAGCTAGCAACCTAGTAAGAGACAATCACTCCCCATAGTGAAAAACGAAATTGTCCATAACTCCTAAAACTAGAATCAGATAAAAACCAAGTACACTATTAGAACTGCCTTGTCCGAAACTCCTATATAGGAAACTTACCGTCCCTTGGCTTGAACAACAAGGGGAATATATTGGCTTGAAAATCAAGAAAAAATGGCTGAAACCACGATATTCTTTTTTTCTTTTTTTTCCGCAGCTAGCTTGGCACTGGAACACCGTAGAGAGTTGTTTAGTGGCTCAAGTTATGGCTCATTTTATAGGAAATTGCCACATCTAGTGCCTTTTGTAACTAAAAACAAAATACTATACTAAAGAACGAACTCTAACCCATAACAACTGAAATATTAAGTTAAAACATTATTGTCGACAAAGACTAAATCAGCATATCCCTGATTATGCAACACTTATCTTTTGACAGGATAATATAATACTATGCAGACCAATTGAGATTTCAAACGATTTCATTTTTAATATTATGAAAAATACGTAGATACATTTAAGTAAAGTGTAATAATGTTTTAAGGGTTTAATTACATAAAGGATCAGTATAGTTCATAATAACGAGAGTTATGTAAGTTTCATCCCTATCATGGTTGTTGAGATAGGTGAAACCTGGTTTAGCACAAACTACGGCACATAGTAACTAAAAGCTAATATAATGCAAGCATCTTTTGAAAAGTTGTTTTTCTGAGGTAGGGTGCCATATTTGACTTACTTATCTAAATGATTCTCTGAGGTTGGTCTCTTACTGTTCCAACTAAGAAAAAGGCAGCAGTCTTTTTACAGTTTGTAGTTATCTTTAAAAAATATTTTTTGCTGCGCATCAGGGTTGCGGGGTAGCGGTAACCCTGATGTTACGAGTTTTAAGAAAAAATGTTTCCGATTTCGAGGCCAGGCCCTGGTACTCGGCATGCGGCAGCCCTATTTATATATATATATATATATATATATATATATATATATATATATATATATATATATATATATATATATATATATATATATTATATATATATATATATATATATATATATATATATTATATATATATATATATATATATATATATATATATATATATATATATATATATTGATTCTCCTTGTGAGCGATAACCTCCAAATGAATCACCTTTGTTTGCTATCCTTCTTCGGGAAAATTGAGGACTCCATAGGTAATATATATAACGGTGAAGGGTCCCAATGATTTGTAAATAACAGTTCGTTGTTTATGGCTTCTTTGTAGTTTTGTACTGGGTTTTGTGCCACATATAGTGCAAGCATCTTTTGAAAAGTTGTTTTTCTGAAGTATGGTGCCATATTCGACTTACTTATCTGCCTGATTCTCTGAGGCTGGTCTTTTAATATTCCAACTAAGAAAAAGCCATAGTCTTTTTGCTATTTTAGTTATCTTTGAATAAATATTTTTTGTTGAGCATCAGGGATGCTGGGTAGCGACAACCCTGATGTTACAAGTTTTAAGAAAAAAATTTTGCCTATTTTGACACCAAGCCCCAGCACTCGGCATGTGACAGGCCTGTATATGTTACCGTGAATTTCCAGAATCTATTGAATGTCGACATTCACCGGTGAATGTCTACAAAAACATAGTCGCTTGGTGTATGTCCGACATATTTGTTAAATATCCTTTTTTCTGACTTTCACGGGAGAATGTCGACATTCACCATGTACTAATGGTGAATATTGAGCATTTCTGAGATTGATATTTTCTTCTCCGTTAGTCAGTAGCGACAAATTGTTTTGCTGCTCTTACTGGGAGGAGTGACTTAGATCGTAAAATACACAGTACATTTTTAATGAGAAAAGAAAATAACAGTAATAAAAAGTTTCACATGGCGTAAATTTCGGATATGACTTGATTACTCAATTCTTTACCATTATCTGATTGCAATATTGCTGGAGCATCAAATGTTAAAAATATTGAAAGAACGGGAAATCTACTAAATTATTGGATTCGAATCTTATTTGTTGCAACAATTTAAACTGTTTTGACACTTGAACTGCTCAAAGGCCCTTGTTTTTATAACTGCATTTGTTTCTGGAACACTTCCTTTTGCAATTAAAGCGTATATAGCCTTGCCAATATATTCTCGAATCAGCTGCAGGCAGCTGCAGCTGCCTCTCTCAGCAAAAATTTCTTGAAAATCAATCTCATTCATAGAAAGTAACTTTTCTTTACAAATTACAAACTGATTACGTGTGTAAAGCTCCTTGAGGGTAGCATATTTATTTACAAGTTTTAGAAGTCGGCATCTTCTATTCCAACAACAACCGCTAAAACATTTCGGTTATCTAGTTAGAAATAAGGATTGGGTTTTAAGAATTTGGGGTTTTCAAAGGAAGTGAGAGAGACAAAAACATATACAAAAACATAGATTAAGACATGCAAACCGACACAGACAGGCACTGGGACACGCAAACATCCGCTTACACATACACAGGCAAAGAGAGTGAGAGTATAGATTCAGACGTAAAAACCGATAAAGGCAGACACTGAGAGAATCAAAAATCCACCCAGATTCACAAGCCAAGATATTGAGAGAGTCAAATCGCATACAAATACATAGATTCAGACATACAAACCAACAAAGACAGGCACTGAGATAAGCAAACCCCCGCCCAGACGTTTATGCAAAGGGAGTGAGAGAGACAAAAACACATACAAACACATAGATTAAGACATTCAAACCGACACAGACAGGCACTGGGACACGCAAACATCCGCTTACACATACACAGGCAAAGAGAGTGAGAGTATAGATTCAGACGTAAAAACCGATAAAGGCAGACACTGAGAGAATCAAATATCCACCCAGATTCACAAGCCAAGATATTGAGAGAGTCAAATCGCATACAAGTACATAGATTCAGACATACAAACCGACAAAGACAGGCACTGAGATAAGCAAACCCCCGCCCAGACAATTATGCAAAAGGAGTGAGAGAGACAAAAACACATACAAACACATAGATTAAGACATACAAACCGACACAGACAGGCACTGGGACACGCAAACATCCGCTTACACATACACAGGCAAAGAGAGTGAGAGTATAGATTCAGACGTAAAAACCGATAAAGGCAGACACTGAGAGAATCAAAAATCCACCCAGATTCACAAGCCAAGATATTGAGAGAGTCAAATCGCATACAAATACATAGATTCAGACATACAAACCGACAAAGAAAGGCACTGGGAGAAGCAAACATCCACCCAGACACATAGGCAAAGAGAGTGAGAGAGATAAAAACATGCAAATATATAGATTAAGACATACAAACCAACAAAGACAGGCATTGAGATAAGCAAACACCCACCCAGACACATAAGCAAAGGAAGTGAGAGAGACAAAAACACATATAAATATATAGATTCTGACATAAAAACCGACAAAGACAGGCACTGAGATAAGCAAACTCCCGCCCAGACACATAGGCCCAGAGAGTGAGAGAGACAAAAACAAATATAACTATATAGATTCAATCGTACAAACCGACAAAGACATGCACTGGGAAAAGCAAAAACCCACCCAGAAACACAGGCAAAGAGAGTGAGAGCATGGATTCAAACGTACAAACCGAAAAAGACAAGGACTAGGAGAAGCAAACAGCCAACCAGATACATATAGCTTCAGACATACAAACTGACAAAGTCAAGCACTGAGATAAGCAAACACCCGCCCAGACCCACCCAGACACATAGGCAAAGAAAGTGAGAGTAAAGATTCAGACGTACAAACCGACAAAGACAAACATTGGGAGAAGCAAACACCTACCCAGATACACAGGCAAAGGGAGTGAGAGAGACAAAACACATAAAAATACATAGATTAAGACATACAAACCGACAAAGACAGGCACTGGGACAAGCAAACCTCCGCCCAGAAACACAGGCAAAGAGAGTGAGAGTATAGATTCAGACGTAAAAACCGACATAGACAGACACTAAGAGAAGCAAACACCCACCCAGATTCACAAGCAAAGAGAGTGAGAGTATGGATTCAAACGTAAAAACCGACAAAGACAGACACTGAGAGAAGCAAACACCCACCCAGATACACAGGCAAAGAGAGTGAGAGAGACAAAAACACATACAAATACATAGATTAAGACATACAAACCGACAAAGACAGGCACTGGGAGAAGCAAATATCCGCCCAGACACATAGGCAAAGAGAATGAGAGAGACAAAAACGTATACAAATATATAGATTCAGACATACAAACCAACAAAGACAGGCACTGGGACAAGAAAACACCTTCCCAGAGACACATGCAAAGAGAGGAGAGATACAAAAAAAACACATACAAAGACTTAGATTCAGACTACAAACTGATAATGGCAGGCACAGGGACTAGCAAACACCAGCCCACAAACACAGGTAAAGAGAGTGAGAGAGACAAAAACACATATAAATATCGATCAGACACACTACGCTGAACAAAATGGCTATTTCAAAATTTTGATTGGATGTGTTTGGGGGAATGATGGGTGATGGGGGGGGCTATTTGCCCTCCAATCACTTTCG
>JAPEVW010000027.1:3405000-3715000 GCA_027921565.1 Artemia sinica
CTTGAAGTCACCTCTTGGATACATAATGCAAAAATTTCATTCAAGAAATTATAAAAATATTGTAAGTAAGTAACAAATTCTTTCTTGAACTCACCTCCTGGATACTCATTACAGACATTTCATTCAAGAAATTATGACAAAATTCTGAGTAAGTAACAAACTCTTTCATGAATTCGCCGTTTGGATGCACAATACAGAAATTTAATTCAGGTAGTTATGAAAAAAATTGTAAACAAACACTTTCTTGAATTTGCTTCCTGGACAGATAATACAGCAATTTCACTCAAGAAATTATGAAAAAATTCTAAGTAAGTAATTAACTCTTTCTTGAGATCTCCTCCAGGATACACAATACAGACATTTCATTCAAGAAACTATAAAAAAATTGTAAGTAAGAAGCAAACTCTTTATTGATTTCACCTCTTGGATACACAATATAGATATTTCATTCAAGAAATTATGAAAAAATCGCAAGTAAGTAACGAACTCTTTATTGTTTTCACCTCTTGGATACACAATACGGAAATGTCATTCAAGAAATTATGAAAAATTGTAAGTAAGTAACAAACTCTTTCTTGAACTCACCTCTTGAGTACACAATGCAGAAATTTCATTCAAGAAATTATGGAAAAATCGCAAGTAAGTAACAAACTCTTTATTGTTTTCACCTCTTGGATACAAAATCCAGAAATTTCATTCAAGAAATTATGAAAAATTGTAAGTAAGTAACAAACTCTTTCTTAAAAAATTGTAAGTAAGTAACAAACTCTTTCTTGAAGTCACCTCTTGGATGCACAATGCAGAAATTTCATTCAAGAAATTATGACTAATTTGTAAGTAAGTTACAAATTCTTTCTTGAATTCGCCTCCTGGATACACAATACAGACATTTCATTCAAGAAATTATGACAAAATTCTAAGTAAGTAACAAACTCTTTCTTGAATTCGCCGTTTGAATGCACAATACAGAAATTTAATCCAGGAAATTATGAAATATATTGTAAACAAACTCTTTCTTGAATTCGCATCCTGGACAGACAATACAGAAATTTCACTCAAGAAATTATGAAAACAATTGTAAGTAAGTAACAAACTCTTTCTTGATTTCACCTCTTGGATACACAATACGGAAATTTCATTCAAGAAACTATGAAAAAATTGTAAGTAAGTAAGTAAGTAACAAATTCTTTCTTGAATTCGCCTCATGGATACACAAGACAGAAATTTCATTCAAGAAATTTGTAAGTAAGTAACAAAGTCTTTCCTGAATTCGCCACTTGGATACAGAATACAGAAATTCCATTTAAAAAATTATGAAAACATTGTAAGTAAGTAACAAACTCCTTCTTGAATTCACCTCATGGATACACATTACAGACATATCATTCAAGAAATTATGAAAAAAATTGTAAATAAGTAATAAACTCTTTCTTGAATTCACCTCTTGTATACACAATTCAGACATCTCATTCAATAAACTATGAAAGAATTGTAAGTAGGTAACAAACTCTTTCTTGAATTCACCACTTGGATACATAATACAGAAATTTCAATCATGAAATCATGAAAAAATTGTAGGTAAGTAACAAACTCATTCTCGAATTCACCTCTTGGATACACAATACAGAAATTTCATTCATGAAATTATGAAAAGAATTGTAAGTAAGTAACAAACTCTTTTTGAATTCACCTCTTGAATACACAATGCAGAAATTTCATTCAAGAAACTCTAAAAAATTTTTTTAAGTAAGTAAGTAACAAACCCTTTATTGAATTTGCCTCAGGGGCCTAGTGAGAGAGACATGCAAAAAGTTAGGTTCATTTAGATTCACTTATCGTGACGTATATAGTACGATTGGTACAGCCGCAAGCATATTTCATTTTGTTATAGATGGCAGCACACCTGCTCAGACACAAATTGCGTTGAATTTAGGTTAGACTAGTTATAGATGGCAGCACACCCGCCCAGACACACACTCATAGTGAGAGAGAGAGACAAGCAAAAAGTTAGGTTAATTTAGGTTTACTTAGAGTGGCGCACCACTCTAAGTGAACCTAAATTAACCTAACTTTTTGCATATCTCTCTCACTAGGCCCCTGAGGCAAATTCAAGAAAGAGTTTGTTACTAACTTACTTACAATGTTTTTTTCATAGTTTCTTGACTGAAGTTTCTGCATTGTGTGTTCAAGAGGTGAATTCAAAAAGAGTTTTTTACTTACTTACAATTCTTTTCATAATTTCATGAAAGAAATTTCTGTATTGTGTATCCAAGAGGTAAATTCAAGAATGTGTTTGTTACTTACCTACAGTTTTTTCATGATTTCATGGTTGAAATTTTTGTATTGTGTATCCAAGAGGTGTATTCAAGAAAGAGTTTGTTACTTATTCACTTTTTTTCATAATTTCTTGAATGATATGTCTGTAATGTGTATCCAAGAGGTGAATTCAAGAAGGAATTTCTTACTTACTTACAATGTTTTCATAATCTCGTGAATGAAATTTCTGTATTGTGTATCCAAGAGGCGAATTTAGGAAAGACTTTGTTACTTACTTACAATTTTTCATGATTTCTTGAATGAAATTTCTGTATTGTGTATCCATGAGGCGAATTCAAGAAAGAGTTTATTACTTACTTACTTACTTATAATTTTTCATAATTTCTTGAATGAAATTTCCGTGTTGTGTATCCATTTGTTAATTATGTACAATTTTTTTTATAATTTCTTGAATTAAATTTCTGCATCGTGTATCTAAGATGTGAAAACAATAAAGAGTTTGTTACTTACTTAGAATTTTGTCATAATTTCTTGAATGAAATGTCATTCTTGTTTATCCAGCAGGCGAATTCAAGAAAGAATTTGCTATTTACTTACAATTTTTTCATAATTTCTTAAATGAATTTTCTGCATTGTGTATCCAAGAGGTGACTTCAAGATAGAGTTTGTTACTTACTTACAATTTTTTTTCATAATTTCGTGAATTAAAGTTCTGTATTGTGCATCCAAGCAATGAATTCAAGAAAGAGTTTGTTACTTACTTAGAATTTTGTCATAATTTCTTGAATGAAATGTCTTTTTTGTTTATCCAGGTGGTGAATTCAATGAAGAATTTGTTACTTACTTACTTACTTACAATTTTTTCATAATTTCTTAAATGAAGTTTCTGCATTGTGTATCCAAGAGGTGACTTCAAGAAAGAGTTTCTTGCTTACTTGCGATTTTTTCATAATTTCCTGAATGAAATGTCTGTACTGTGTATCCAAGAGATGAAAACAAAAAAGAGTTTGTTACCTACTTGTAATTTTTTCATAATTTCTTGAATGAAATATCTGTATTGTGTATCCAACAGGTGACTCAAAAAATCAATAAAGAGTTTGTTACTTACTTACAAATATTTTCATAATTTCTTGAATGAAATTTCCGTATTGTGTATCCAAGAGGGGACTTCAAGAAAGAGATTGTTACTTACTTAGAATTATTTCATAATTTCTTGAATGAAATTTCTACATCGTGTATCCAAGATGTGAAAACAATAAAGAGTTTGTTACTTACTTAGAATTTTTTTCATAATTTCTTGAATGAAATGTCTTTTTTGTGTATCCAGGATGCGAATTCAAGAATGAATTTGCTACTTACTTACATTTTTTTTATAATTTCTTAAATGAATTTCTGCATTGTATATCCAAGAGGTGACTTCAAGAAAGAGGTTTTTACTTACTAACAATTTTTTTTCATAATTTCCTGAATTAAATTGCTGTATTGTGCATCCAAACGGAAAATTCAAGAAAGAGTCTATTAATTACTTACTTACATTTTTTCCTAATTTCTTAAATGAAGTTTCTGCATTGTGTATCCAAGAGGTGACTCAAAAAATCAATAAAGAGTTTGTTACTTACTTACAAATATTTTCATAATTTCTTGAATGAAATTTCCGTATTGTGTATCCAAGAGGAGACTTCAAGAACGAGATTTTTACTTACTTAGAATTTTTCATAATTTCTTGAATGAAATTTCTGTATTGTGCATGCAAATGGCGAATTCAAGAAATAGTTTGTTACTTATTTAGAATTTTGTCATAATTTCTTGAATGAAATTTCCGTATTGTGTATCCAAGAGGAGACTTCAAGAACGAGATTTTTACTTACTTAGAATTTTTCATAATTTCTTGAATGAAATTTCTGTATTGTGCATGCAAACGGCGAATTCAAGAAAGAGTTTGTTACTTATTTAGAATTTTGTCATAATTTCTTGAATGAAATGTCTTTTTTGTTTATCTAGGAGGCGAATTCAAGAAAGAATTTGCTACTTACTTACGATTTTTTCATAATTTCTTGAATAAAATATCTGTATTGTGTATCCAAAAGGGGAATTCAAGAAAGAGTTTGTTACTTACTTACAATTCTTTCATAATTTCTTTAAAGAAATTTCTGCATCGTGTATCCAAGAGGTGAAAACAATAAAGAGTGTGTTACTTACTTAGAATTTTGTCATAATTTCTTGAATGAAATGTCTTTTTTATTTATCCAGGAGGTGAATTCAAGAAAGAATTTGCTACTTACTTACAATTTTTTCATAATTTCTTAAATGAAAGATCTGCATTGTGTATCCAAGAGGTGACTTCAAGAAAGAGTTTGTTACTTACTTACAATTTTTGTTTCATAATTTCCTTAATTAAATTTCCGTATTGTGTATCCAAGAGGTGAATTCAAGAAAGAGTTTGTTACTTACTTACCTACAATTTTTTCATAATGACATATCCAACAACAGATGTTGATAAAGAATTTATTTAATCTGATACTTAGATTTAGTCAATTTTATCCGATGTATCTAACAAAGATGTCGATAGAAAAACTTTATTCACTCTGATACCTAGATTTTGTGAATGTTATCCCATGTGGTTGACAATAGATGTATGCAAAATCCTTTTCTTACATCTCCAATGTTTTAATAGACATTCTAAACGTTTGATATGCTACCATACTCTAAAAATAATGAACACATAACAATGTAATGCATAATACATTTTTAATGAAATAATGCCATGTAGAATATTAATACAAAAAAATATTATGATACATTATTAATATCAGTGATTAACTTTGGACATTTTGAATCTGTTCCATAAAATAGTTCACCATGTTTTCTCTTGATATTGTAGCTATTGCCTTCTCTTAGCTCGTAATCAGTAGAATAATCATTATTCCATTTTGACTCATACACAATTTTTACTGGTATGTCACCGACAGGTTCAATATGCGTTTCGTCTTTGGTATTATTTGGTTCATTGACTGTTTGATCAATGGTAGTAATGTTTGCTGGCACTTTGTTTTTCATCGATTCATCTTTATATTCCATAGTGATATTTTCTACCAATGCCCTTTTTATTTTTCCTTCAACTTCACTGTGTATTACAACATTATTTTTACACAGGTAACAGTTTCGGCTCGTAGACAAGATATGGTTTATGATATTAGTAGAAGAGTACGCCTTTATTCTTTTGACCTTCCGTTGAATGCTAATACCCGAAAGCTGACGATAGGATGTATCAGTAGGTAATGTGTTACCTGCAACAGTAGCAAGGAGTTGTCCTCTATCATCAACGATTATTTTTATGTTGGCATTTTCTTTGAGTGCAATCATCTCTGGAGATCTCAATCTCGCATATCCACCAGCATAAGAGTTGAATTGTTTTCGGTACTCCAAAGAAATTTAATTCCTTACTGTCATGACAATGCACGCATACGTTTCCGATAGTGCTGCCACTTGTACTTATTTCATAGTTTAAATACTTCTCCTTGTCAGCATTCAATGCTACAATAGCACTATCATGTGAACACACTTTCTTAAAATACTGATTTAATACATGCAATAAACTAGGTAGTGTCGATAATCCCGCCATAAAGTACCAGTGGGAAAGCCGAATCGTGTCTCTGAGTAAGCATAGAGTACAAATGTTATAGCCATAAGTATATTTCATGTCATTTTAAGATACGTAAAAAAAGTTGAATAATTTCGAAGTCCAAAAAAAATTTAGTCGAATAAAAAAAAGTGCTACTATAAACAGTATCTTTCTAATAGTAAAAGTCACGACTAACATTTCTGTATCATTCTCATTTTGAATTTGGAAAATATTAAATGTGATTTTTTTTTGTTTTAAGTATGTTAGATGTCATTCTAAGAGATATAAAAAAAAGTTGAAAAAATATAACATGTTAAAAAATAAAAACAAATCAAAAAATCAAAAAAGAAAATTGGGGGAGGGGGGGGGCAAAAAGTTTGGGTGAGGGGCCCCTTGGAGGTTGGAGGTATGGGACCTTTGGAGGTTGAGGTCTTTGGTGGCTAGGGTCATTGGTGCTTATGATCCATGATGCTTCAAACCTATAATCACCTCACTACATGATTTGTAAGGATTTCTAATGGGTTGTTCTGAATTTGATTATTAAAATTCTTTTCTTGACATCTACATCTCTATTAGTATAAGCTTTTTAGTATACTATAACGCTAGACCCTATTTTAAATTGACAACACTGTTCAAACTGCACTTCTGTATTATACCGAACACCTCGAATAAGTAAAGCTAGGTCAAGTCACAACGTCATTCTATCATCGTTAACCGTTTTCATAGATTGATGTTGTTCCAAATTTATAACAAATTGCCTGAGTTAACAAGCCCTTCAGGCTTACCTTAACTGGTAATTAGTTTAACCCTTTTTTTTACCACCTTCATACGATCCGATCACTAATTACGATCATTCACATCCCTATTATTCCATCCAAAATTAATATCGTTCATATAGTCCAATTCGCAAATGCTATACCCTTTTTCGCAAATAGAGTTAGCTTTTACGCAAAATGATATAAAACCAATTAAGCCATTGAATACCTTGTACGAATGTCTCGTGTAGGCGTCAAATCTATTACATATCTGAGCATATTCTTTGTATTGTTGATGCATTCCATTCCTCATTCTTTAATTACCCATGACTCATTCTTAACCATCGGAAGTTTAATTTGGTTATTGAACTTAGAAGTAAGTACCGTTTTCAAAAACATTTGTTGTTCTATTAATGAACCCGTGAAACGAAACCAGTCTGATTGCATTACAAAATCTCGCTCCTAGTTCCAAAACGTGGGTGTTGTGGGTGTTGTTCTGTAATTAAATATCCAGTGGGCATTCCCAAGTAAATTAGGCTCTTAGAGACGGGATAGAAGTTCCAGCAAGTTGTAGGGATTTATCAGAGCATCCTTTGAGGTCGGAACCGATAGCTACAGTTTCATCCACATTAGAACTTAAACCAATCTGCTGATATTCTGGTTCTAACTTCGAAGATAACTTCGGAGACAGCACTGCCTTTCCATGACGATAAATAAAATTTCAAATAGGGATAAAATCCTTTTAAGAGACAGTGTTTCACAAACAGTGACAGAAATTCACAAAATACCAGATATTAAAAATACCTAGCTTCCGCCTTTGCTTTGAAAAGAATTAGAGAATTAAAGAATATGTAGTTTTATTTTTTTTCGTGTATAAACAATTGTTTTAAATTGTTTTAGTTTAGTTTTACTACTGATGACGGTCACTGCATAGGTGACTGAAATATCTGGTATTTTTGTGAACCACTGTTTGTGAAACACTGTCTATTAAAAGGATTTTATCCCAATTTGAACTTTTATTTTTTTAACTTAGAGAAAGTGCTCTAACAACCAGAAAAAGTGTGACTCAGATTCAGGATATCATCAGCCTACGTAAGTAATAACACGTCTAAACCACCGTAAATAGAGGTGGACTCAATATACTTTGGGCTGGAATGACTGAGTTATTCAAAATCTTGAGGGAAGTAAGACCTACTTGTCTAAGGTCCTTTAGTACATTAAAAAGCTCTGAGCCACACTTCATTTTGGTACGAAGATGTTTATACATGTATCAAAGACATTTTATAACTGAGAAGCCAGCGCCTCTCTATAGAGCTTCTACCAAAATATGGACAAAAATACACGAATCAAATGCTCTGGCTATGTTTAAAGGGCATGGAACAATAAAATCCTCGGAACCTTCCACATATACAAGAACCTTAAAAAGGGAAAAAAGAGCTTTCTCACGACTAAGTCCTTTCTGAAAACCGAACTAATGTGCAGGAAGAGAACACTTTTAAGAAATACTTCTGAGAATGATAGACTCAGAGATTTTAAAAGAAGTGCAAGAAACGGTTATAGACCGATACGATCGACTATCATCGAGATCTTTTTTTTTCCTTTTTTGAAATAGGCGTAATCTGGCCGACACAAAACTGTTGAGGCACAATATCAGAAGAAATAGATATTTGAAAAAGTAAAAATGCTGTGTCAGAAGATAACTAGAATGTTCAAAATGTTTAGCAGGTATTAATTCAAGACCGGCAGATGCTTTTTCATTTTTTGAGCAAACTTAATATCAAACGGCGTCACTGTAAAAGCAGAGAGAATAGAATTGGCAAGCAAACGGTCAAGCTATTTTTAAAATTTACTTTCCGGAACAAGGTTAGGTGACGAAAACTTACTTTTATAGTAATAAATCCAGCTCTTTCTGGAATACTACCGAAAAAAGTCCAATCACTGCGTTTAAAAATTTTTTCGCAAACGTGAAGGATCACTAGCTATCTTATTGACATTTTTGAATCAACATTATTTTGTGGTCTTTAAGGGTCTTCAATCGACCCTTTTTGTCTTCAAATTATTTACTTTACCGGAGCGCAGTTTAGCGGATTTGTTCCAGATTTGGAACCACAATTTAGCCGAATCGCAAACTGCAACAAGACTTTGATTTTTAGATCATTCAGTGACTTCCGGCTTTTTGCGAACACGTCTAGATGGGACTGTACACTTTTATGCGCATCGAAGATCGTGGTTGATTTCTGCGACATAACTCGTAAGCTGTATTTCGATCCCTTGCTCACTAATATAAAACCTGCATTCTGAAC
The DNA here is from genome assembly GCA_027921565.1 of Artemia sinica. Classification (NCBI taxonomy): domain Eukaryota; kingdom Metazoa; phylum Arthropoda; class Branchiopoda; order Anostraca; family Artemiidae; genus Artemia; species Artemia sinica. Next base: position 3,413,958 of record JAPEVW010000027.1, read on the forward strand.
TAAGAAGGTGAAAAGGAACTTAAATTTTGTTGAGTAACGTGTCACACTCGGACAAGAATAACTGACGATCAACGTGACTCCAGTCTTGAACATAAAACCAATTTCCTTTTGCGGGGTTTTTCTTTCGACATTGCACTCAATTGTCGCACAAATAGAAAAGTGGTCAGTATAGTAGCTTCACGAACTACAGCGGCTTGTTTAATAGAAAAAAAGGAAACAACATTGTATGTTTTTTGCTATGATTGTGTATTTTATTTCTGTTTGTTTTGGATTTCATTTACTCTTCAGTTGCAATTTCTGGTCGTTTTGAATAGACATTTGAAAAAGTAACGAAAGGTGCTGCAACTAATGACTACTACAATGTTCAAAGTGTTTAGCAGATATTAAATCAACACCGGCAGAAGATTTTTTCTTATTTTTTTTTTTTTAGAGTAAACTCTATATCAGACGGTGTCACTATAAAAGCAGAACGAATAGAATTAGCAAGCAAACGGTCAAACTGTTTTTCATGTTTACTTTCTACAACAAGGTCAGGCGACGAAAACTCACTTTTATAATTATCAATCCTGTTTTTTTTTCTGGAATACTACCGACAGAAGTCCGATCACTGCGTTTAAAACTTTTCCACAAAAGTGAAGGATCACTATCTATCTTATCAACATTTTTTTGAATCTGCATTATTCTGTTGTCTTTAAGGGCTCTTGTGAACTTTCCTTTTGTCTTCAGACGCAATTCGTTTATTATACCGGAGAGCGGTATATCGGATTCGTTCCAGATTCGGAGCCACAATTTAGCTGAATTACAAGCAGCAACAAAACTTTGACTTATAGACCTGTCGGTGACTTCCGTCTTTTTGCGAACACGTCTAGATGAGATTGCACACTTTTCTGCGCATCAAAGCGGGTGGTTATCTACAAGATAGCTCGTAAGCTGTATTTCGATCTCGTACTCACTAATATAAGACCTGCATTCTGAACCAAGTAGGTGAAAAGGAAATTCAATTTTGTTGAGTAACGTGTCACACTCGGATATGAATAACTGACGATCAACGTGACTCCAAACTTGAACATAAAGCCACTTTTCCTCTTGCGGGGTTTTGCTTTCGATATTGCACTCAATTGTTGCACAAATAGGTAAGTGGTCAGAGTAGTAGCCTTCACAAAGTACAGCGGCTTGTTTGATGGGAAAGGAAGAAACAACATGATCGAGATTCGAAGTTCAAGAGCTGGGGCCAACATAGGTATAGGATTCATTTTTTCAACTAATGAATACGAAGGAGGAATGGAGCTCCAAAGGGGCTGACTTCTGGGGAGCGTTTTATCAGTAAAACCACAGTTAAAGTCACCTATTAATATCGAGCGCGTGACTGCGGATTTTTGCGTTTTTCTTGACCAGCTTATACAGTTTCTTGCAAGCCCTCATAAACTTGGCGTTGGATTTCTCGTTACGATAGTTTGTTGGTAGGTTAACATTCATCATGAACGTGTTCAGATATGACCCTGCAAGAATATGATCCCTTGCTTTGATCAATTCACAGGTTAAGCGAGTAAAAATCGCGAGGCCGACGATTCAGCTAAATTGTGGCTCCAAATCTGGAACAAATGCGATAAACCGCGCTTCAGTATAGTAAACGATTTTCGTTTGAAGAAGATTGAAGACCCTAAAAGACCACAAAATAATGTTGATTCAAAAAATGCCAATAACACTTGCTTTTGCTGCCAGTCTTCACTTTTGCGGAAAATTTGTAAACTCAGTGATTGGACTTCGTTCGGTAGTATTCCAGAAAAAGCTGGATTGATTATTATAAAAGTAAGTTTTCGTCACCTGACCTTGTCCCGTAAAGTAAATTCTGGCAAATTCCCCGGTTTAAAATTAACTCCCTGGAAACGCCCCTCCCCATGGAAAATTATCCCCGTGGAAAACACAACAAGCAGACAATTTACCCCCCCCCCCCCTGAAAAATGTAAGCATACTTCCCAATAACAGATACCATACATAAACAATGGGCAAATTTAGTAACTTAAAGATCTTTCCCAGGCCCTTTGGGGGGTCATGATATCTCCAAAGGCATGGTTATTTGGCCGTTCGACAATGCTGATCAAATATGGCTATCTCAAAACTTCGATCAGCCGATTTTGAGAAACAAGGGGCATGGGAGGGGGCTTAGATGCCTCGAATTTTTTGGCTACTTAAAAAGGGCAATAGAAATTTAAATTTCCGTTCAAATGAGCCCTCTCCCGATATTCTTGGACCAATTGGTCGATACGATCATCCCTGAAAAAAAACCGCATCCGTTTTCTTTCTTCTGGCGAAAAATTACAAATCCCACATTTTTGAAAGCTCCTCGGTAGGATCCTCCGACACGCTGAATTTGATGGTGTGATTTTCATTAAGATTCTTTGACTTTTAGGGGGCTTTTCCTCCTTTTTTTCAAAAATAAGTCAAATTTTCTCAGGCTCGTAACCAACGATGAGTAAGACTAAACCTAAAAAAAAAAATTTACAATTTTTAAATCAGTAAACTTTTCAATACAACTCTTAGAGCCAGAAGCTGTTATCTAACCTTTAGGAGATAGCTTAAAAAAAAACTTTCCGAAAAAGAAGTTTTTCGAAGAAAAGTAAAGGCCGTACTAAAATTAAGATGAAAAGACATAGAAACCTGCAGTAACTCAAACTCAAAACGACCAGAAATTACAGCTAAAGAATAAATGGAACCCAAAACAAACAGAAATAAAATAAACAGTCATTGAAAAAACATACAATGTTGTTACTTTTTTTCCTATTAAACAAACCGCTGTACTTCGTGAAGGCTGCTGCACTGACCACTCTCCTATTTTTGCGACAATTGAGTGCAATGTCGAAAGAAAAACCCCCAAAAGGAAAAGTGGTTTTATGTTCAAGACTGGAGTCATGTTGATCGTCAGTTATTCTTGTCCGAGTTTGACATGCTACCCAACAAAAATAAAGTTCCATTTCACCTTCTTAGTTCAGAATGCAGGTCTTATATTAGTTAGTAGGAAATCGAAATACAGCTTACGAGTTATCTCGCAGAAATCAACCACGCTCTTCGATGCGCAGAAAAGTGCACAGTCCCATCTAGACGTGTTCGCAAAAAGACGGAAGTCACTGAATGGTCTAAAAACTCAAGTCTTTTTGCAGTTTGCGATTCGGCTAAATTGTGGCTTCAAATCTGGAACAAATCCGATAAACTGGCCTCCGGTATAGCAAACGGATTTCGTTTGAAGACAAAACGGGTCGTTTGAAGATCCTTAAAGACCACAAAATAATGTTGATTCAAAAAATGTCGATGAGGTAGCTAGTAATCCTTCACTTTTGCGGAAAATTTTTAAACGCATTGATTGGACTTCTTTTGGTAGTATTCCAAAAAAAAGCTGGATTGATTATTATAAGTGAGTTTTCGTCACCTGACCTTGTTCTGGAAAGTAAATTCTGGCAACTTCCCAAGTGTGAAATTTTTCCTGAAAAATTCACTCCCTGGAAACGCCGCTCCCCATGGAAGAATTACCCCCGTGGAAAATACCACCAGCAGAAAATTTACCCCCCCCCCCCGAAAAATGTAATCATACTTCTCTATAACAAATACTATACATAAACAATGGGCAAATTTAGCAACTTAAAGATCTTTCCCCAGGGGCTTTGGGGGGTCATGATATCTCCAAAGGCATAGGTATTTGGCTGTTCAGCAATGCTGAACAAAAATGGCTACCTCAAAACTTCGATCAGACGATTTTGAGAAAAAAGGGACGCGGTAGGGGGCCTAGCTGCCCTTTAATTTCTTGGCTACTCAAAAAGTGCAATAGAAATTTAAATTTCCGTTCGAATGAGCCGTCTCCCGATATTATTGGACCAATTGGTCGATACGATCATCCCTGGAAAAACGAAAAAAAACCCGCATCAGTTTTCTTTCTTCTGGCAAAAAATACAAATTCCACATTTTTGCAGATAGGAGCTTGAAACCTCCTCGGTAGGGTTCTCCGACACGTTGAATCTGAGCGTGTGATTTTCATTAAGACTCTATTAATTTTATGGGGCTTTCCCCCTTTTTTCAAAAATAAGGCAAATTTTCTCAGGCACGTAACCTTTGACGAGTAAGACTAAACTTAATAAAATTTTTGTATTTTAAATCAGCATAAAAATTTGATGTATCTATTGGTATCAAAATTCTGCTTTTTTGAGTTCCGATTACTATTGAGACGGGTCGCTCCCACTTACAGTTCGTTACCACGAACTATTCGATAAAAATGAGGATTTCTAGTTATTTCAATAGCAAAATCAAGGCATTTGTCGCACTCCTTTTCCCAATTCAATTGTTTTACTTTATAAATTTCAGTTAGAGAAATTTTAACTAATCCCGAAATCAATTTCTGAGTTTTCCCATTCAAAAAAATAACACATTCTAGATTTCAACTGATTGAACAACTGAAGAAAAGGCAAAAGAAAAGCTCTATTTTCTAATAATCTTTGTAAAATCTTCTCAACTTGATTGATTTACTTACCTTCCTAGGTTAATTAGGTCTAGAAGGTCCTACGATAGTTGAGTCCCTAATTTCGGAACTACCGGTTAGTTCTAACGCAAATTTGGTCATAACGTATTTATCAAACATTTTTATTTGGTATCTACAGCCGATTATTCATTGTTTCACTGCTTTTAAAATAAGAATTAAATCAAATAAGAATTAAATAAGATTTATTTAAATTAAATAATAATTGAATACAGTCAATGAAATCATATACCGAATGAACCACAAACAGCCAAACACACACAAAACTACATTTGATTACCAGTAAAAATTTGACAATTTTTGCTACGTCTTTTTCATAGGTTAAATTTAATTTTGTTTAGAGAAAAAAAAATCAAACTATTTCCATTTTTTCTATTATCTATTTTATCAATCAAAGTCATTTAGTTCGAAGGTGGACATTTTAATCATAACCATTGAAATATAAGAATAAAAGTATGTTCCAAGGGGTAGCTAGATTCGTGCACATCCCTGGCCATTGATCCAAAATTATGAAGGATTGCCTTTTCAGATAGAAAGATTCATAAATATACCTTTGAGGGAAACATGGCTTGTTGTCAAGATTGTATCCAGGGGGGGGGGGATGTTTGAACCTTCCTCCTCCACCTGAAAAGTTTGTCCAACTAGTGAAAATATACCAACAGTGTTTAACAAATTTTACAAATAACAAACAAATAACAAATTTTTGTTGTGTTTTTAATTTTTTTTTGTGACCCTCTCCCACCCTACTTGTTGTTCATTTGTTGAACTTGGAATTTTAAGGATATTGTTTGGTCAAGAGAATTTTAAGTTTAAAAAAGACAAATCGACTCTAACTTGTACAAACGACTGAGTCAAAATGACAAAACCTGTTAGTGAATTGCATTATAAAAAGGTGATGACATTCCGGTTAGAATTTGGGTTTCACGGAACACTTTATCTGAAAAAATCTAGAATGGAAGGTTTTATGAACCTTTTTTTTTATGCATATAACTTCACGATAAAGAAATTATTTATTAATACAATTCTGGATAATTGGTAATATATCTTATTTTTTTTTTTAATTGAGCAACTAAAATATTTATTGGGATCAAAGCTCAAGTCGGCTTTGTGGAAAAAATTTAATTAAATACATAAGTGACAAAATGAAAACCGTTGAAAATAGAATCAAACAAGTCATATACTTAAACTCAAACTAAAAGTTGAAATACATTATTTATTTGACAGCTTTTTTGTTTATTGGCTCGTCATGCTCAAAATGCGTTATAAGTTTAATAGAATTTCTTTTTTCTTTATTAACAATAATCATGCTCCCAATGATATCGTAAAATACCACAGTGATTCACATCTGCACAGCAAAAACAGGAAGAAAAGTAAAATAGTTTGTATAGAAACAAACTCATCAGTTAAAAGTAGCTTTTTGAACATATTTAGTCTGAGTTTTTTCGTCTGGATGAGTCAGCACTGCCATAATGACTTCAAGTTTATCAATAAAATTTTTTCCAACAGCTTGCTCTAAGTCCACTTCTTCAAAATGGGCTTCATCTTCTTCTTCTTCAAAAAGTGAGCACACACCAAGCTCAGAAAATTTTAAAATATAATCTTCGTTCGACAGATTTTTGGCAACAAACAACTGTGGCCTCACGGATTGTGGTTCACATTTGACAGCTAGAAGCCTGTTTTTAAAAGGAGATTGCAGAAAGCAGGCAGTGGAGTTTCCAAGTAATCTTGGGGTCCCATGACCCACGCTCTGGGTAATGCCGAAAACCTGCCATTTTAAGAAGCTCGCTAAGCAATAAGCTGTTATTATATTGTGCTGGGCCACCTCGGCTAAAATCAAATCACGCAATTCTTGGGGTTCATGAGATAATGTGTAGCAGCTGCCATCAACATTAACACAATGAATGGAAGTTTCTCTAACGCGAAGAGCAAGTCCGCTACGGCGCAGTTTTTCATAACCAGGAGTTACAATAATAATTTTAACCATAGACAGAGTAAGGCTGCTTATTGTATTCCAGTGGGAATAAATGCAGGGATCTGTTATATCTCTCGCAATAGCATCAATTATCAAAGCTGTACGATTACGAAGTACAGTATGCCGACCTTGTCTGATAATATTTCCTAAAATAGTTTCTTCCTTCATCATATCAATAAGTGATTGGGTATCAGCACCATCCAATCCAGCCTTTCTTCTCTTTTTCGTTTGCCCCATTGGTGCTGAACTTGGATGGGGTGTAGGAAGACCTAGGCTATTGTGAATAACTTGCAGTAAGGCTTGATGCATACTATGTTCAAGAATGACTTCATGATTTGTCACCCTATTTGAAGACATCTCATTTTTGGTTTTATCAGTGAATTCATCAGTATTATGAACAAAAGAAATAACAAGATGAATACCAGGAAAAAGGGCAACAGCAATTGTATTTTCGACAACAAAACGGGGGATCTCGGGTTCCAGATAAACTGTTTCTCTAGCAAGTCGGGCAAATAGCTCTTTACAAAATAATATATTTTGTGCTGGCTCTAAAATTCTTTCCCAAACATGATCTGGGAACTTATGTATTCCAATATTTGGACGAGTTGCGGTAGTCAATTGCACCACATCCAAACTATCTTGGTCTTTCTGGATTGTAACTTGTAGATAAGCATGTCCCCTTAATTCATATGGGATCTTTACTTGAAGAGAAGATGCTTCAAATATTCCCCTTTCATCAAGCTTTTGAATACAATCTTCGCCTTTCTCAGCTTTTATGACTTCAAACCTGCCAAGCTGCGAAAAGTGGGACCCAATGGATTTAAAGCTTAAATCTCCGACAAAACAGGTATTTGGAATAGTCCCAACATTAGGTATGTTATTTAACCTTTTCAACCTTCGATGACAGCAAAATGTTGCCAAATCATCATAAAATTGTTTCTGAGATCCTTTCATTCCGCAGTTTTCCATGTTTTTGACTTTAATTTTAATCAAATTTGCCGCTACAGCGAGACTCCGCTTTTTAGCTAACATTAAAGTATATGCGCTAGTTTCTACAGATTTCTGCTTTATATGATCAAATACCAAATACTGTTTTAGTTTAGTGATGTGTAGCAAGTCATGTAGAGCTGACATTTCAGCTAAAGATGCCTCAATCTTTGTCCTTACCGAGTCTAAGTGATGGGTTGGCGCTGCGGCAGGCACTGGTATACTATCTTCTTCATCTACCTCTCCATTTGCGTTGCCAGCTACTGACCACTCAAGTTTAGATGCATGCTCAACTAACATGTCTGACAGACTTAGAGGTGTTTGATAAATTTCTTCGCCATCAACTGTGATTTCCTGAATTCTATATTCTGATGGAACCTCAACATGAATGTCCAAGGTAGAAGTCTGTTCATCTATTTGGTGTGTTTTAGATGCCAGCTCACTATCTTTTTCATCTTCTAGCTTTAAAGCTGCTCTGACACCCATTGAACTGTCGAATGTAGGTTCAGACACGTCTGGTGGTGTAGGATACATTTCTTCATTATAGAATCTTTTATTCTGAATCGTATGTTCTGATGGACAACGAACTCCAGCTATAAACTTGACAAACAAAGGCATCGATTCAGCTAAAGTCTCAGATTCTGGTGGTGTGGGGTATACCTCTTCATAATCAAATGGGATTTCCCGAATCGTATTTTCTGTGGGGGTATGGCATAGTTCTTCATAATGAATTACGATATCCCGAATTGTACTTTCTGACGGGACACTGTTTAACGGATTGATGATTGACGATTGATGATTGACGAAAGAATCCTTTTCACCCATTAGAGGCCAACTAAAATGAAAATACATGTCTTAGTTTTACAGGACAATTAGTTTAGAACAATATTTTCTGGAAAATAACACACTTTACAGAGATAGGACAGGAGCTAAGTTAAACTAAAGTTGAGGAAAAATAAAGTCATTAAATAATTCAAAGTAAAAATGAACAGAAATTACAGTCAGTGAACAAACAAGACCAATGAATAAACAGATAATCATGTCCAACCTTAAGTCACACAAAAAAATATTTTTATTGAACAATCTTGCAATTTCTTGCAAAGGATTTTTAAATCGCAAATAAAGGTTTCTGTGGGCGTGATAAGTCCGCTCTTATCGCATAAATATTTTTACTTTGGAACAAAGAAATATGTTCACACTCTTACATGCAAAAAAGCGGAAGGAAGGAAAGCTTCTTTTAAAGCGCAAAATAAGGTTGCTTAGGGCGCGATAGGTATCTCGCCCTTGAATTGTTCCCTAGGGCTTCCCTGAGCCATACCCGCCACTGAACTTCCTTTATTTATATTTACCCTGTAATGGAGGTCAAGTTGAAAGCCAGCTAAATATAGAGTAGCAAGGATTTACATCCCTAGGAATCTCTATAATTTGTTCAGGTAAATTATGATTAAAACGTAAGAAAGTATTAAATATTCTAGAGGTAAGCAAATCCAGTATGAAGCTTAATTTTTAATATCTAGAATTAATGACGAAATTAAACGAATTTGTTCATTTTACTTTTAATAGCTTTGCACTGGCAGAAGTCTAATTTTCATGCTCTGACGAACCATGTCTCTATAACAGAGGTATAAGAGCAACCTGTTATAGGGAGGTATAAGAGCAACCTGTTATGCACATGCCTTAAAGTAGTTTAGTCAAGTGTTTAAATTCAACAGTGTATATAGGAAAAATAGAATAGCGTTTAACGTAATTACTTTGCAGGGTGATTCAGATGACTGTTTTATTATAGGTTCGTTGTCATAGCTGGAAGCACTAAGGCCAGGGGAGGAAGCACTAAGGCCAGGGGAAGGAAGTACTAAGGAAGCACTAAGGCCAGGGGAGATGAGATCCCATCATTTAAACGGCTCCTAGATCACATTATACGACTCGTGAAAATTCACTATAAATTAATCTTTTGTCATTTATACTTATCTACAGAGACAAACAAGAAGCTAAAACGGAATACCTCATGTTTAAATACATAACTAAGGACAGCTATATTTGTATTCGCCTATTCTTCAAAGTGAACCACCAATGGACAATCTTGTTTAAGTCAATTACATCGGTGAGGTCTATCTCATTCGCCAACAACATGAGGGAATCTAGTCAAGATTCAACCCTGGAAGTTCTCACCAAATTCTTAACACACTTAAGCTTTCTAAATGTTATTTCGTCAGTAGCAACTACAATATGTGCTGTCACTACCAATTTGCAAAGGCGATTAGCTTGCTTAAGCTGATGTTGCCGTCAATTTCCTTCACCTAGGACTTCTCTGAAGCAAGTAGTGGCGTGGCAAAACTGAAACAGAACTTCAAGCTCTACTTAAAAAGTAGAAGAATCTGGAGTTCTTTAAGGCCGCTAGCTTGTGCCTTCGTCTTTGCACTAGTGTTCTTTATCTGTTTTGTTTCGTATATCACTGAAACTATTGCTTCAAACTAAATTACTACTGTTTGCATGGTTTCAGTTCTAGCAGTTCACCGAGTCCATGATAAGTTTCGGAGATTAAGGCAGTTTTTAAGGGAAGAAAGGTTTTCTTTTGGGATGGAAAAATGCTTTGTGGATGAAGAGAAGAACGCTCATATTTCGTCAAGGATCTAGAAAAGCTCGACTAGCGAAAGGGTTGAATTGCACTATGTTCTATAACAATAGTTAGTCTTTAGGCCTGGCAGGGAATATAAGGCACGCGGCGATCAAGAAGTTCAGATATTTCCAGCTGTAATCCATTAAATTGACAAGACATCGCACTCGCATAGTCACAAGACAGAAAAGCTAGTTTATTCTCTTTTTGACAATGTTCCTATTACACTTTCTGTCATATCCTCCCAGGTTTTGTCATTAGCATCGCTAACATCTAATAGTCTGTTTCTAGGTGTTCTTTCCAAGATGATGGTGCTGAGTACAACTGCAAGCCTATCAGAATGTGAAGCATCGGGTATCTTATCACAGAATAAAATTCTGAATCTAAGACTTCGTCAAGGATCTTCCCCCTGACTTCTGCTGAAAGAAAGTCAATGAATTTGTTCTGAGGAATTGTGTGTAAATAGGTAAATTTGTGTGGTCTATATCGGGTATCAACAGCTGCCACATGTCTCGATAAAAATTGAACAATTTGAACAAAGTTGCTATTTGGTTTTTCAGTTTTCCTAAGGCCAATACCCTGTCTCGCCAGGATCCCTGCAGCGTCCAAAAGAAATCACAATTTTTCTGTTTGTCTCTTCACCTTTTTCTTGCTGCAAAACCTTAGTTCGAGTGCTTTTATAAAGTAGTAAATGCACATGACTGTTGTTATTCATTAGTTAAAAAAAACAAAAATCCAAAAAATAAATTTTTAAAAGAAAAATAATGAACTCCATTAAACCCAAAATGAGCAAAAATAAAATCAAATAATTGACAAAGCGTAAAACTACCATAAATCAGCATCGATAAATAAAAGAAACCCAAAAGGAACAGAAATTACCATAAATAAGTCAAACTCAAAACGAGCAGAAATTAACATGAGTAGGGCTCAAAACCTCTATGCCTTCTCATGGCATAATTTACAACTTAATGAATAACAAAAATACAGATGAATATGCATTGTCAGTTTAATATACACTTGCTGATATTTATTCCTTAAAATGTTGATAATATTTGATTTATTAAAGTTATAAAAGTGAAAACATTAAAAAATATTTTCAGTGATTTGCAAATTACGTTCTGGCCATGGGAAGGCAGAGGGGATTTGAGCCCTACTCATGTTGATTTCTGATTATTTTGAGCTTGACTCGATTATTTATTGTAATTTCTTTTTTTGGGGGTTTCATTTATTTTATTTATTTATGGTTTAATCCAATTCTTTACTTTTCTTTGAAAAACTTTTTTGTTGAAAACATTTTTTTAATTAATTTCTGTTCGTTTGATATTAACATTTTCTTTTCAGGGAAAAAGAAAATAGAATTTTAATTATTTTTGGTTTTTCATTAAGAATTTATAGTTCGACCTGCTATTTGTATGCTATAGAAAATGTTTCAACAATTTTTAACAACAGAAACCCTTTTAAACATATGGACTCAAATAGTAGTGTTTAACTTTGTTTTATACATCCTCTAGTCGACTTGAAAAATAAAACTTGATGCCATTTGCAAAAAAACTATCTATACTTTTGACAGCTTGGATACACTTACACTCTTTTGATTTAGTTAAATTTTAAGAGCAGAAGTAGCAATAGAAGTAGCCCCGACAGTTTGAACACAATACCCTCAGCCATTCTTGGGACACAGCTTAGATGTCTTATTGGCAATCCGCATACACACAGTGCATTTTGAATTAATCTTAAGGCATCATTTAGTTTTTAAAAATAACAGGCAAATTGCATAGCTGTGAGGGGGGGGGGGTTGACCTACACAATAGCCCTAGAGATACAGTTACAAGACCGTTCAGCTATTCTGAACAAAATGGCCATCTTAAATTTTGATTGAAAGGGTTAGGAAAACTATGAGCTAAAGAGTAGGGCTGATTACTCTCCAATTATTTTTGACTCTTAAAGAGGGTACTAGAACATCAAATATCCAATTAAATTAGCTCTTTTAATATATCAGTGAAGCGCTTCCTATGATATTGCTTATTTGTCCTTTTCATACTTGCATGCGTATAGTTTTGTCGTTTAATTGAGACTCCCCCTAAACGTTTCAACTTAATGCCCTTAGTGTCATTAGTTGCAGTAACCGAAGAAGTGGTTCATTTTGATTTATATTTTTTTTTTATCGTAGTTCGTTTGATTTAGTTCAGCATCCGCCTAAATATTCCTTAAAAGCTTCACCTTAATACCCTTAGCTTGTGTAGTAGCATTAGTTGTAGTACCACTAGTAATATTATTAGCAGTATGCTCACAGCATCTTTTTTTCAACTTCCCCTTCAACGCACGATGGAATTTTTAAATCATAAACCGGTCCTGAAGCACTGCTAATACGTCCTCTTGACAATTTATGTGGGCATAGTGTGTTTCGATTTATTCATACTCTTAGGTTTATTAGCACTAGTAGTAGCATCAGTAGCTACAGTAGTAGCAGTGGGAGTAGAGTTAATGGCAGTAGTCTTAGCTTTAGTAGTTTTAGTAGTAGCAGCAGTAATAATAATAGCAGCAGTAGTAGTAGTGGTAGGATTTGAATAGTTTTATGATACAAATATTGTCTTTTGGTTTGTTCAACATCCCCCAAAAGACGCGCTGCAAGTTTTGATTTCACACAAAAAACTTTTCCTAAGATTTTGCTGATATTCCCTTTTGACCACCTGTATAACGATGGCAAGTTGTCATCCGTACAACGGAAATTTTTAGAAATATTTTCCGAAAATTTCACCTTCATACCCTTAGTTATAGCTGTAATAGTAGTCAAAATAGTAGCATAGCTACTCAACTTAACACAATTAACCATTGCTATGATATTGTCGATTCTCTCTTTTGATAACCTGTATATTCATATACTTCTTGAAATTTTCATCCTAACTCTCTTAACCTTACAAGTAGTTGCGATAGAAGTAGCAGTTGGAGCATTAGTAATAGTAATAATAGAACTAGTAAATGTTGAAGTCGAAGGAGTATTAGTAGTAGTTTGCACATATTGCTCTTTGGTCAATTGATCTTCCCCTTTACGTATACTCCCTAAGTTTCAACATGATACCCAAATCAGCTCTTGAGATATGCCCTTTTGATAATCTGTATGTGAATTGTGTGTTTTCATTTAATTTCAGTTCCCCCTCAATATTCTGTCAAATTATCACCTTCACACGTGTAGCCTTAATTGTACTATTATGGTAGTGGTAGTTGTTGGAACAGTAGTAGCAGTAATAGTGTATAAGTATTAGTAGTAACATCAGTAGCAGCAGTATTAATAGCAGTAGTAATGGATACATTTTCCCTTTTGGTAAACTGAACATCCCACTCATTATGCCCCTGATGTTCCCTCTTGATATGATAAGCCGTTCCAAAAATATTGCTGATACACTCGTATCAGCGATCTGTATACACATAGTATGTTTTGATTTAGTTCAAATATCCCCTCAACGTTTCCTCAGACATTTTATTCTAATATCCTCAAACTTAGTAGTGCTCGCTACAGAAATAGTAGTTTTAGTGATAGTAGTGGTGGTAGTAATAGTACTTGAGGAAGCAGTAGAAGCAGCAGTAGTTGTAGTAGTTGTAGCGTACAAATATGCTGATTTGGTCAATTGATCATCTCACTGATTGTTTCCTGAAAATTCCAAACTAATATACACAGTCATTCTTGAGTTACACCCTTTAACAATCCATATACAGATAACATACTATGATTTAGCTCAACGTTCCTCTCAACATACTTCAAGTCAAATGAGCCCCATCTGAAGTTTATGCGACCACCCATTCCATAAAAACCTTGTATGGCCTCATGGCATAACTTATAACCTAATTTCCAGGGCGCTGGCGGTTGTGACAACCATAAACGAATTATTATATATTCTTTGGACTAAAGTAAACAAAATCGCTATCTCATAATTTCAATTAGACGTGTTATGGTGAAAATAAGGGTTTTCGGTGACGGAGGGTGCTAATTACACTCTATCACTTTTGACGCTTAAAAAGGAACTAGAACTTCCACTCTTCAACCACTTGAGCCTCTTCTAAAGTTAAACCACCATCCTTTCCGTTAAAGCCTTAAATGCTCCGCGGCACAATTTACAATCGTTGCCTCCAGGCTCTGGTGGTTTGTATAAACCCCAAAAGCCTTGTTATATGGTATCTGGACCATTTTTAAATAAGATGACCGTCTAAAAAATTCTATTCGATGTATTTTGGGAAAATACGACGTGTTGGGGAGGGGAAATCTGTCCTTTGATCACTTTGACTCTTAAAAAGGGCACTAGAAATTCAGATCACCAGTCCAATGAGTCCCATCCGAAGCATGTAAGATCACCGTTTCTATTAAAACCTTATATGCCCCCAGGACATAGCTTACAACCCTTGCCCTGAGAGCTGTTGGGCGGGGTGTCTTCCTCAAAGACATAATTTCTGGACCCTTCAACTACAATGAATAAAATTGCTATCTCCAAATTTTGATTGGAGGTCTTTTGGGAAATGATGAGTGTGGGGGGCTGGCTGCTCTCAAATCCCTTTTGACTCTTAAAAAGGGCACTATAACTTTCAATTTCGAATGAAATGAGCCCCATCTGAAGTTTATGCGACCGCTCATTTCAGAAAAATCTTACATGTCCAAAGGGCATGACTTATAATCCTATCTCCGGGGCACTGGGGGGTTGTGTCAGCCCTTAGGGCATTATTATATGTTTTTTGGACTATTTTGAGCAAAAAAGCTATCTCAGAGTTTCAACCAGATTTTTTGGTGAAGAAGGGTAGTCGGGGGAGGGGGGATTAGCTGCCCTCCATCACTTTTGACTCTTGAAAGGGAACTAGAACTTCCTATTTTCAACCAAATAAGCCTCGTATAAAATTTATACCACCATCCCTTCCATAAGAACCTAAAAAGGCCCCTAGGGCATAAATTACCACCCTTGCCCCCAGGCTCTGAGGGTTTGTTTCAACCCCAAAAGCCTTGTTTTATGATATTTCGACTATTTTGAATAAAATGGCTATTTCAAAATTTATGTTAGATGCATTTCAGGACAATACGACGTGCGTGTGTGTGTGTGTGTGGGGGGGGGGGGGCGGGTAGCTGCCCCCCGATAACTTTGACTCTTAAAATGGGAACTAGAGCTTCTGATTACCAATCCAATGAACCCCCTGTGAAGTTCATATGACCACGCTTTCTATAAGAACCTTATATACCCAGGGCATAACTCACAATCCTTAACCTGACGGCTGGGGGTGATTTGTAATCCACAAAATACATAATTTCCGGATCTTTCAACTACTTTGAACAAAATGGCTATCTCAAAACTTTGATTGGAAATGTTTGGGGAAATGATTGGCATGGGGGGGGGGGAATTTGCTCTCCAGTCAATTTTGACTAATAAAAAGTGCACTAATCCTTTCAATTTCCAATCGAATGAGCCCTTTTTGAAGTTTCAACAACAACGGTTTCTATAAGAAACATAATTTCTAAACCTTTCAACTACGCTGAACAAAATGGCTATCTGAAAATTTTGATTGAATATGTTTGGTGAAATCGGGAGTGTCAGAGGGTGATTAGTTTCCCTCCAATCCCTTTCGACTTTAACAAAGGCGCTAGCCCTTTAATTTCCAATCGGATGAGTCGTTTTTGAAGTTTTTACGACAACTCCCTCGATACAAAGTGCCCTGGTCTAAGAAAAAAGAAAAACACACTGTGCCAACATTGTTTTACTTAGGCAGCTCTATTGTGATTCCTATGAACGAAGTGACGAAAATAGGACAAAGCTGCTTTGAATGATTTTGGTGGAATTGTAGGCGTGGGAGGGTGGTTAGTTGCCTTTCACTTACTTTTGACTATTAAAAAGGGCACCAGCCTTTTCAATTTCCGATCGGATGAGCCGTTTTTGAAGTTTTTACGACAACTTCTTTAATACAAAATGCCCTGGTCTAAGAAAAAAAGACACATTGTGTCAATATCGTTCTTTACTTAGGCAGTGCTATTGCGCTTCGTATGACTCGGAAGAGACATTACTTGCCAGTTTTTCTTTCGTCGCCTTTACTTTGCGCTTCATTTATTCCATTGCCACAGACCGGCTTACACCCAAGCTTTTTAGAATTGGTTGCCCCTGGGACCACTAGTGAAAAGGAAACACGAACCAGAAGGCAGCATGTTTCTCGATATTGTATTCTTAGAATTGATAATCCTCATACCATTCCGGATGAAAACGCCACTCTTTCATTTTTGTATTGAAGGATCAAATAGGAATACGCTCAGCTTTGTTTGATTAAGACCACATAAATAAAGCACTTCTCCTGGTTTTTGCTAGAGATTGGCTTCCTTATTCCTGGACTCTTGTGAGACTATACTTTCACAATCGTCAGTGCAACTTTCGACAACAACTCCATTAATTGATGAAATATTAAAAATCTCCTCAGTGCAATCGGCTGTTAATTCTTTACATAGCTCAAACCCAGAAGATGATGTAGATTGTATTTCTACCAAGATATCTCTTGCATTCAACGTAAAAATTTCCCGGTCAGTTTTAGCAGTGTCATTGGAACCAGCAGCTAATTATATAATGTATTCCTGCTTGGTAAAACATGTAAAAAATACCTTGTTGGGACTTTGATTGGATAGACCTTGTCCTATAGTGGATTCCGTCTCATAATTTATGTTAATCGATGGCGTGACATCAAAATAACAGTAAAGAGCCAGAGGCACACATTTGGAATAATGTCTTATCTAATTTCTGTTGGTTAGGAGTTTTAACGTTGCTCATTATCTCGTCCCGGGCAATAACTTACCTCGCGACATGAATGAGCTATCCTAGTGTCTTCACAAGTACTCTTGTCCTGGGGGAAAACAATTCTGGGTACACGGCCAAGTTTTGCTTCTCCTTCTCAAGCGTTGTATCCGTCTCAACCTCGCATTGTAATCGATTTTTTTTCACTATTCTATATATCATTCCTTTGAAAGACTCCCGCGGGGCTTCTTTTGTTTGAATTATGATTACTTTTCCATTATGTTTAATATTCTTGCTTTCTTTTCCACTCGTAGTCAAAGTTTGACCGATACTCTATGCGCGAAACCTTGTCTTTTGGTTTCGGTTTGTTCATATTATCTTGTCAGGCTTCAGTTGAATTTCCTCAACTACTAAACCATCAGACAGAAATAAATCATATGCGAGCATAATCATATGCGAGCATTAAACCTGGTTTATTTTAAACGGCTCTGTTTAAATTTGCAATTATTGAGAAGAAGACTTAAACGAAAAGATCTTACGACTTAACGAACTTAAGATCTACGACTGAAATTAAGCAGTGCTAAAATCAACCATTTCTCAACTAAGAGGTCTGAAAATCCCAAAGTCTTTTCCCGGAGAAAGAACATATAATGTAGACTGTCCCTGACTGAATTAATTTAAAAAAGCAAAGTTTTACCGAGGGAAGTATAAAGAGCAAAGTTGAAACATAAAACGAACAAAAATGATTACTTCACAGCCTATATAACATATATCAATAAAACTGGTGCAAATAAATCAACTGGTGAGATTTCCCTATGTTTATAGGATTACAGGAAACTGGTATGAAAAACAAGAATGTTAATTTAGTAGTCAAAAGTAAATACGTAGCCTAAAAAAAAAAAAACAAAAAATAAAAAACAAAAACGAATCTATAACGCTTTTCATAGTCCTACAGGAGCTGCGGTATCAGTAACTTTCAGTATACAATTAAAGTTATCTTAAAAACTTAGGCATAAAAATAATTACTTTGTAGTCACTAAACAGCATATAAATAATGGATTGCTTTATCGGGTAACATCTTGGTTTCACCTAGTATTACTAGAAATGGAGAACATATCCACCGAAATCTGGACTCTGGATATCAAGTTATTTCTCTCTATTAATTAAAAAACTTTCCAAAAAATAATTTTTTTCAAAAAAATTCAAGAGCTACATTAAAAAAAAATGAAAAGAAAAAAAAAAATCAAATAATCTACCAAGCACACAACTACCACAAATCAGTAGCAATAAATAAATAAAACCCAAAACAAACAGGAATTAAAATAAAAAACAGAGTCAAACTCAAAACGAGCAGAAATTAAAATGAGTAGGGTTCTAGACCCCATGCTTTTTAAAAGCTAGAATATAATTTGTTATTGTACTGAAAAAAAATCAAATGAATTTACTGAAAAAATGTGCATTGTCAGTTTAATATACATATGCTGATATTTATTCCTTAAATTCTTAATTAATTTTTGATTTCTTAATGTTACAAAAGTGAAAACATTTAAAGAAATTTTTACAATCCTTAACCTCAGAGCTTTGGGGGGAGGGGGATGTCAACTCAAAGACCTAATTTCCAGAACTTTCAACTACTTTGAACAAAATGGCTATCTCAATTTTGATTTGATGTGTTTGGGGAAATGGTGGGTGTGAACAGGGGGTTGAGCTCCAATCACTTTCAACTTTTTAATAGGGTATTAGCCCTTTCAACTTCCAGTTGAGTGAGCCCTTTTAGAAGTTTCTGCGACAACGCTATCTATAAAAACCTTATATACCCCCAGGGCATAACTTACAACCCTTGCCCTGAGGGATGTGGGGGTTTTTTCATCCTCAAAGACATACATTCTAGAACTTCCAACTACGTTGAAAAATCGGCTATCTCAAAATTTTGATTGGGTGTGTTTGGGGAAATGATGGGCGTGAAAGGGAGGCTAGTTGCCCTCCAATTACTTTCGACTATTAAAAAGGGTACTATTCCTTTCAATTTCAAGTCGAACGAGCCCTTTTTGAAGTTTCTACGTCAACACTTTCTATAAAAACCTCATATGCTCCCAGGGCATAACTTACAACCCTTGCCCTGAGGGCTCTGAGGGGTTATCATCTTCAAAGACCTTATTTCCAGGACTTACAACTACGTTCAACAAATGGATATCCCGAAATTTTGATTGCTTGTGTTTGGGGAAATAGTGGGCGTTAGAGGAGGGTTAGCTGCCCCCAATCACTTTCGACTATTAAAAAGGACACTAGCCGTTTCAATTTCTAATCGAATAAGCCTTTTTTGAACTTTTTACAACAACGCTTTCTATAGTAACCTTATTTGCTCCCCAGGGCATAGCTTACAACCCTTGATCTAAGGACTATAGGGGTTGTCATTCTCAAAGATATAATTTCTGGACCCTTAAATTACGTTGAATGAAATGTCAATCTCAAAATTTTGATTGGATGTGTTTGGGGAAATGGGGGGCATGAAAGGGAAGTTAGTTGCCCTCTAGTCACTTTTGACTATCAAAAAAGAGTACTAGTCCTCGAAATTTCCAATCGAATGGGCCCTTTTTGAAACTTCTACGACAAAGCTTTCTATAAAAACCATATATACCTCAAGGGCATAACTTACTACCCTTGCCCTGAGGGCTCTGGGGGGAGTGTCCTTCCCAAAGACATAATTTATAGATCTTTCAACTAAGTTGGACCAATTAGCTATCTCAACATTTTGATTGGATTTGTTTAGGGAAATGGTGGGCGTGGGAGGGGGTTCAGTTGCCCTCCAATCTCTTTTGAATATTTAAAAGGCTCTAGCCCTTCAATTTCCAATCGAATGAGCCTTTTTTGAAGTTTTTTACGACAACGTCTTGGATACGAAGTGCCCTGGTCTAAACAAAGAAGGAAACAAATAAAAAATAAATTGTACCAACATCGTTTTTTACTTAGGCAGAGCTAATGCGCTGCCTATAATTATTTTTTTCCCATAGGCACTTCATCTGGAGGGGATGGCCATATAAAATTCTGAGGGGGTTCATTTGATTTGAAATCAAAAGCTCTAGTTCCCTTTTTCAGAATCAAAAGTGATTACAGGGCAGCCAACCCCCCTTCCCCCCTACGTCCTTTTTCCTCGAATGCATCCGATAAAAAATTGAGAAAACCATTTTGTTAAAAATAGTTTAAAGGTCAGATAATAAAAACTCCAGGATCGACACAACCCACCAGGGACCAGGGGTGGGTGTTGTAATTTACGCCCTGAGGCCATACATGGTTATTATGGAAAGGGTGCTCGTACGAACTTCAGAGAGGCTCATTTTATTGGAAATTGAAAACTCTAGTTCACTTTTTAAAAGTAAAGAGAGATCTGAGGGCAAATAACCCCCTCTCCCCCACGCCCTTTTTTCCACAAACCCATCCGATAAAATTTTTTAAGATATCTATTTTGTTAAAAATAGTTAACACATTAGATAACAAGAACTCGGCGGTCAACGGAATCCTTCAGAGCCCGAGGGCAAGTGTTTTAAATTATGCCCCCATTGCATGTAAGGTTTTTATGTAAGGGGTGGTCTTTTAAACTTCAGAGGTTTAGAGGTTTCAGAGGTTTAAACTTCAGGCTCATTTGATTGTAAACTGAAAGTTCTAGTTACCTTTTTATGATTCAAAAGTTATTGGAGGGTATCCATCCCCCCCCTATACACATCCTCTTTTCTCCAAATGTATCTGATTATAATTTTGAGACAAACAGTTTGTTTTGAATAGTCAAAGGATCGGATAATAAAAACTTCGGGGTCAACATACCCCCCCCCAGAGCCCGGAGAAAGGGTTGTAACTTATTCCCCCATTGCATATAAGGTTTTTATGTATGGGGTGGTCTTGTAAACTTCAGAAGTTTAGAGGTTTCAGAGGTTTAAACTTCAGGCTCATTTGATTGTAAACTGAAAGTTCTAGTTACCTTTTTATGATTCAAAAGTTATTGGAGGGTATCCATCCCCCCTACCTATACACATCCTCTTTTCTCCAAATGTATCTGATTATAATTTTGAGACAAACAGTTTGTTTTGAATAGTCAAAGGATCGGATAATGAAAACTTTGCGGTCAACACCCACCCCCCCCCCCCCCAGAACCCAGAGAAAGGGTTATAACTTGTTCCCCCGGGGCATATAAGGTTTCTATGGAAGAGGTGGTCATATAAACTTTGATGGGGACTCAGATGAAAGTTCTATAAATTGAAAGTTCTAATTTTTAAGAGTAAAAAGGGATCTAATGGCACCTAGCCTCCCCCCAATCTTCTTTGACCCAAATGTGACAAATCGAAGTTCTTTAATAACTACCTTGTTCAAGATATATCAAAGATCATATAACAAAATCTCCAGGGATAACACAGTCTCCCAGAACGTGGGGCAAATGTTGTAAATTATATCTCAGTGACATATAAGGTTTTTTACGGAAGGAAAGCTCGTAGACTTAAGAGGGGGCTCATTCTATTGGAAATTGAAAGCTTTAGTTCCGTTTTTAAGAATAAAAAAAGATCGGAGGGCTGCTACACAACCCCCCAGAGCGCAAAGAAAAGTGTTGTAAGTTGTGTTCTGGGGGCATATAAGGTTTTATGTAACGGGTGGTCGTATAAAATCCAGAGGTGACTCATTTGATTAAAAATTGAAATCTCTAGTTACCTTTTTAAGAGTCATCAAAAGTGATCAGAGGGCATCTACCCCCCTCCCCCCAAACTATTTTCCCCAAATGCATCCGATCCAAATTTTGAGATAGCCATTTTGTTTGAAATTGTCCAACGATCAGATGACAAAAGTTTTGGGGTCAACATAGCCCCTCCAGAGCCGGGGGTAGGGTTTTAACTTAATCCTCCGGGGCATGTAAGGTTCTTTGAACCTTATATGCCTCGGGTTATGGATGATTTGGTCGTAGAAACTTTGGAAGGGACTCAAATGATTATAAATTGAAAGAACTAGTTCCCTTTTTAAGAGTCAAAAGTGATCTGATGGAAACTAGCCTCCCTCCACCAGCCCTAAGGCCACAAGACTCTAATATTGTATCATTTATTTTTTCCCAGACGCGCTTCAAAGGGAAGGGATGGTTGCATAAGCTTTGGAAGTGGCCCATTTGATTGGAAATTGAAAGCTATGGTGCCCTTTTTAAGAGTCAAAAGTGATCAGAGGGATACTAGCCCTCCCAACACGCCGCCCTTTTTTCCCCAAACTCATCCGACAAATTTTCTTTAAATAGTTAAATGTCTAATAGCAAAAACACCAGGGTCGCAAAAACCCCCCACGTCCCAAGGACAGGTGTTGTAAGTTATTGCCTGGGGGTATATATGGTTCTCATGGAAGGGGCGCTCGGGTAAAATTCGGAGGGGGCTCATTTGATAGGAAATTGAAAGTTCTAATTTAGTTTTAAGAGTAAAAGGGATCAGAGAGAAACTACCCCCCCCCCCCATACACACCCTTTTTCCCCAAACCCATCCAATAAAATTTTGAGATAACCATTATGTTGAAAAAACTACAAACATCAGATACCAAAACTTCAGGGTCAACAAGACCCACCAGAGTTCAGGGGCAACTGTTTTAAATTATGCACTGGCGATATATAAGGTTTTTATGTGAGGGGCGGTCGTATAAAATTCAGAGGTAGCTTATTTGATTGCAAATTGAAATTTCCAATTACATTTTTAAGAGTAACAAAGTGATTGGAGGGCATCTACCCCCCTTCAAACCCTCTTTTCCTAAATGCATCTGGTCAACTTAAGATAGTTATTTTGTTTAAAATAGTCCAACGATCAGACAACAAAAGCTTCAGGTCAACATAGCCCCCAAGAGCCCGGGGGAAAGGTTGTAACATATGCCAGGAGGAATCTAAGGTTCTATAGAGAGGTGGTCGTATAAAATTCAGACGCAACTCAATTGATTAGAAACTCAAAGTTCTAGTTCCCTTTTTAAGAGTCAAAAGTGATACGATAGTAGTAATCATGAAACAAATCCTCTGATTTCACCCGTGACTGTGCCTCCTAAGTGCATCAATACTACAACTCTCCTATTCTCTTTGCACCTGCAGCCATGATACATCCGAATAAAAAAAAAATCCAGTTTTCATTATCGTAGATACATGCACTGTGCCCTGTATCTGTACTGACTTATATAAAAGGGCCGTTTTTTCACTCATCAATGTGCTTAGATCTTACATCTTTCGTCAGAAAACGCTTAAAAGTGAAATCAAACAGTTCGTGGTAACGAACTGTAATTAAGGGGCGACCCGGCTCAATGGTAACCGAAACTCTAAAAAACGGGATTTTGATACCAATAGATACATCAAAAGAATCAGATTTTAATTCTAATTTCAAATATATAAGTTTCATTAAGTTTAATCTAACCCATCAAAAGTTACGTGCCTGAGAAAATTTGGCTGATTTTCGAAAAAAGGGGGAAAGACCCCCTAAAAGTTATAGAACCTTAATGAAAATCACACCATCATATTCAGCGTATTAGAGAACCCTACTGTAGAGGTTTCAAGCTCCTATCTACAAAAATGTGGAATTTTTCATTTTTTGCCAGAAGAAAGATCACGGATGCGTGTTTATTTGTTTGTTTGTTTGTTTGTTTGTTTGTTTTTTTTTCCCCAGGGGTGATCGTATCGACCCAGTGGTCCTAGAATATCGTGGGAGGGCTCATTGGAACGGAAATTAAAAGTTCTAGTGCCCTTTTTAAGTGACCAAAAAAATGGAGGGCAACTAGGCCCCCTCCCAAGCTCATTTTTTTCCCAAAGTCACCCGATCAAAATTTTGAGATAGCCATTTGTTCAGCATGGTCGAAAATATGATAAAAATGTCTTTTAGGATGACTTGATCCCCCAAAGTCCCCAGGGGGAGGGCTGAAAGTTATGAACTTTACTCAATGTTAACATATAGTATTGGTTATTGGGAAGTATACAGACTTTTTCAGAGGAGATTTTTTCTGGTAGGTGGGGGAAGGAGAGGGTCGGGGGCTATATGGAAGGATCTTTCCACGAAGGAAGTTTTCATGGGGGAAGGGACATTGCTATGAAGGGGGCGCCGGATTTCCCAGCATTATTAAAGAAAAAGATCAGGAATTAAATAAAAAAAAAACAAGTTTTTCAACTGATCAACTGATTGTGATTAAGAGGTCATTTTTAAAGAACTGGAAAAAATTCGAACATAGTTTAAAGAGCAGGGTATTGACTAGGGGGCGAACCCTCTAATATACGTGTTAAAAATTTATGAATATAGAAGTTCGTTACGTAAGTTAATTCTAAGTTACGTATATTTATTACTAATAAAAACGTTCGTAAATAAAATTAAACAAGTTTCGAGAAAGCCATTTAACCAAATATAATATGCAAATTTTGTTTTAATTATTCATGTACGGTGAGCCAAAATCAAAACCTGCATTAATTCAAAAACGTTCAAAAATTAAATAAAAAAAACAAGTTTTTTTAACTGAAAGTAAGGAACGACGTTAAAACTTAAAACGAACAGAAATTATTCCGTATATGAAGGGGGCTGTCCCCTCCTCAACGCCTCGCTCTTTACGCTAAAGTTTGACTTTCTCACAACTCTATTTTTTTAAACAATAAAAAAACTTTAGCGTAAAGAGCGAGGCGTTGAGGAGGGGACAGCCCCCTTCATATACGGAATAATTTCTGTTCGTTTTAAGTTTTAACGTCGTTCCTTACTTTCAGTTAAAAAAACTTGTTTTTTTTATTTAATCTTTGAACAAAGATCTTACATCTTTGGTCGTTTTTGTGCAAACGTCTTTCATCATTCTGCTCTGATCAGCGGTCTGAGAACAATGATGAGTAAGTCATCAAAGTTCTCTCATCATTGTTCTATATGGGAGAACAGTGGCGGTCTTCACACTTTTTGCTAACATCAGTGAGCTGTAAGATCTTAGAACAGAGATGAGTTAAAAACGATAATCTTTTAAAGAAAGATGTAAGATCTTAGATGTAAGATCTTAGTGCTAAAAACGGGCCTAAAGTTCTCTCATCATTGTTCTATATAGTAGAACAGTGGCATCCTTCACACCTTTTGCTAACATTAGTGAGCTGTAAGATCTTAGAACAAAGATGAGTTAAAAAACGATAATCTTTGCAGAAAGATGAAAGACCTTAGATGTAAGATCTTAGTGCTAAAAAACGGCCCTAATTTTTTCTGTAAGATGAGTAGTTTGGTATATTTAATCTCTTACCCTGTATCGGATTCTGCAAGATGATAAGTAGTTTGATAGATTTAATCTCTTGCTCTTTGTCAGATTGGACCACAAGGCTATTTTTTTTTTTTAAATTGATGGTGAAATACCTATTGAAATTCATGACTCGGTAAAAGATTTTATTTAAACAATAGGTTTCGTGTTAATGAATGTTGCCTCCCCCTATGATCCAGTTAGTATGGGAATTTGAGAGGGAACTCATGGTCCCCCACGCACCTTACCACCCCAAGTTCTGGCCTCTTCCAGAAGCACTCCCAAACTTTGTTGCTCCCCAATATTTTTCTCTCGAAACCCCTCTCCCTAACTTTTTTTTGAAAATGGGAATTTTTCCAATATTATTTTTTCCCAGTTTGTAAATGACATTGCATAAAATAAGATGAGGAAATATGCGATTTTATTGTTCATAGTATTTTTTTTCTTGGAAAAGATAGAAATAAGCAAATGTGTCATTCAAAATACGGAATATTTTCTAAAAAATGTCTTATTGCTTGAAATAAGATGAGGAAAATATATGATGGTATTGCTCAAAATGTATTCTTCTTTGAAATAAGATGGAAATAAGCAAATGTGTCATTGAAAATAATACTATTTTTTACAAAATGTTTTGCTGCTTGAAATAAGATGAGTAAAATATGTGAATGTGCTGCTCAAAATGTATTCTTCATTGAAATAAGATTGGAAATAACCGAAGCTGTTAGGAACTTTAATTTAGGGCTTGTATGGTATGTAGGTATGTATGTATGGTATGCCTCGCTCTTTACGCTAAAGTTTTTTATTGTTTTAAAAAAATAAAGTTGTGAGACAGAGTCAAACTTTAGCGGAAAGAGCGAGGCGTTGAGGAGGGGACAGCCCCTTTCATATACGGAATAATTTCTGTTCGTTTTAAGTTTTAATGTCGCTGCTTACTTTCAGTTTAAAAAACTTGTTTTTTTATTATTTAATCTTAATAGAAAATCTTACCATGCCATGGTGAGAGCATCACAATGTCCAAAATTCCCTTTCTTTCAAACATGACAATTATGTCTGCCTACCCAAAATTGTACTGGAAAAAATAAATTGCTATCCTTCGCTACAGTTTACCATTAATATATAGACAGTGAACAATAAACTGATTCCAAACAGGAGGTTCTTATCAATGTTTCATTTGATCTCACGTAATATCTTTTGAATCAACTAAAATCTGCATACCAGCTTCAGATTTTCTATTAAGATTAAATAATAAAAAAGCAAGTTTTTTAAACTGAAAGTAAGCAGCGACATTAAAACTTAAAACGAACAGAAATTATTCCGTATCTGAAAGGGGCTGTCCCCTCCTCAACGCCTCGCTCTTTACGCTAAAGTTTTTTATTGTTTTAAAAAAATAAAGTTGTGAGACAGAGTCAAACTTTAGCGGAAAGAGCGAGGCGTTGAGGAGGGGACAGCCCCTTTCATATACGGAATAATTTCTTTTCGTTTTAAGTTTTAATTTCGCTCCTTACTTTCAGTTTAAAAAACTTGTTTTTTTTTTATTTAATTTCTGATTTTAGTTAATGCAGCTTTTATTTTGGCTCACCGTCATTGAATAAGTAAACAAAATTTGCATAAAAATTTTACTTTTCTTTTGCTAAATGGCTGTCTCTAAATTTGGTTCTGACGTAATTTACAAATTAACTTACGTAACGAACTTCTATATTCGTATATTTTTCTTCTGGCAAAAAATACAAAGTTGCAGATTTTTGCAGATATGAGCTTGAAACCTTTGTTATAGGGTTTTCAGATACGCTGAATCTGACTGTGTGATTTTCATTAAAATTCTTTCACTTTTAGGGGATGTTTCCCCCCTCTTTAAAAAATCAGGTAAATTTTTTCAGGCTCGTAGCCTTTGATGAGTAATACTAAACTTAATAAAATTCATATATTTAGAATCAGCATTATAAACCCATTCTTTTGATACATATATTGACATCAAAATTCTGTTTTTAAAAGTTTCGATTACTATTGAGCCGTATCGCTTGTTTTTTTATTGTTTTTTTTTTTTTTTATAACGTATATGTTATTACGTATATGATGGGGTTCTCCCCAGGGGCGCCATTTGGGGGTGGCAGGAGTGGGCCATTGCACACCCTAATTTTTCTGGGGGGAGGCCCAAGCTTCCTCCCAAAAAGGCCTTTTTTTTCTTTTACAAAATATACAGGAACAAAATTACAATTAGTAATTAGTCAAAATTTTGAAACTGCTACATTTATATGTAGATTAACTTAGATAATAGTGACATTAATAGTGCAACTGGGTCATGCACAGGGTTGCCAACTGGACATATTTTATGTTCAAAGGACATATTTCTATGTGCCCGGTCATAATGACATAATAGGGTAAAAAATGGACACATTTTAGACATTTGGGACATAAAGTGGACACATTTTCCAAAATTATTACGTAAAACAAATTACTTTCATAAAAAAATGCCATTTATCACCAAATGAGTGCTAAGACTTATATCTACTTATTTAGAAGATGGAAGGACATCTCAAGCGTTCTAGAAGAGCATGCGAAAAGTGACCGCCACAGGGACAGTGCAGTTTCGTGGACGAAGTTCAAAGCTATACAAGCCAAGGAGATGCAACCCATCGCATCCGTTTTGTCAACGGACAGGAATAAGGAGATGAATGAAAACAGGGAACACGTAAAGGCTTTACTGAAAGTAACGGCCCTACTGGGGTGACTGGGTACAGCCTTTCGCGGCCACGATGAGACTGAATCTTCGGCAAACAAAGGACATTTCGTCGAAACTTGCAATCTTCTCCCCGAGTATTCTCCCACGCTTTTCAACAAGCTACAAAGACGATGCGGCCACTATACGTCCCACGAATACCAGAACGATCTAATTTCAGTTATCGGATCTAGGCTTCGGTCTACAATAGTGCAAGAAGTTAAGCGTGCCAAATACTTTGCTGTTCTTGTCGACGAGACAAAAGATAATTCGAAAAAAGAACAGCTCGCCATTCTTCTGAGGTACTTCGACGAGGGAAAAGTGGGAGAAGGACCAATAGGATGCTACCATATGAAAAGCCTGTATGCTGAGAGTTTAGCCAGCTTCATTTATGACACAGTGGCGAAACTTGGTCTCAGCTGGGACTATTGTGTTGCTCAGTGCTACGACGGAGCAAGCGTGATGAGCGGGCCCTTCTCTGGTGTTCAAGCGCGACTGAGAGCGAAAGTGCCACAAGCAATATGCATTCATTGCCAAGCACATAGACTAAATTTGGTCATTGCAAACTCCGTTGAAGGTGTTGGGACTGTTGGCTCATTTTTTTCGTTAGTCCAAAATCTGTACACGTTCATTTCCAACAGCAACACCAGACATCAGCTTTTTGTCGAGTCCCAAAAGGCTACTCAACTGCCAGTCCTGGAATTAGAAAGGAGTGCTGCGACAAGATGGTCATACTGGTATCGATCAATATTGAAGATAAGACTCCGATATGAATGTGATCTGGCTGTACTGTCTGCAGTCAGTGAGGGAGCTGATAGTGAAGCTCGAGCAGAAGCAGCTGGGCTCCTGAGAAAAATGGAATCTTTCAAAGTTATATTCCAGCTGCTCTATATGGTAGCAATCTGAGGACGATAAACTCCTTTTCTGAGCAGCTTCAGGCAGTTGATCTGGTAATATCTAGGTCCCGCACCTTGATTCAAGCAACAAGGAAGAAAAAAGCTGAACTGCGCTCTGACACTTCATTTGCATCGCTTTTGGAGAAGGCAAAAGAGTTTGCTGAAGGTCATGAAATTGAAGTACCTGACGTGAATGGACCCGGGACTGGATCCTCCTCTGCGGGTCAGAAGGGACGACCTAGAAGAACCCAAAAAATTATCAAACATCTGAAAGAATTCATGATCACTTCGACGTTAGGAAAAAACTTTGTTGAATCTGACAATAGAGCTCCAACTCTAGCGGAAGAACTGAAAAGAGAATACCTGGAGACTTTAGATTGTCTTATTGCGGAATTCGACAGACGGTATACAGATAACCTTCCAGTGCTCAGTACACTCGAAGCTCTGGACCCCAGCTATACCAAGTTCATGGATGCAGGGCTCCTCAAGCAATTCTCTCAACTTTATTCTGAAATGGACATTGACCAGATTCTTCTTGAGGCCCAAGATGGTATTGACAAGTGGTTTTTGCTCGAGGAGGAGGCAAAGCCGAAGAACTTCATGGACGTCATCGATGATATCGAGACACTTCCAGTGGCCTATTCAGAAATTATCAAAGTTCTTCATATTGCTGTCGCACTTCCTGTCACGACAGCCAGCAATGAACGCTTGTTTTCTGGGCTGGAAATAGTGAAGAACTATCTGCGCTCGACCACAGGAGACGATCTTCTTAGTCACCTGCTTTTGATCTTTGCAGAGAAGGATTTAGTTAAAAACTTGGATTTCGACCAGCTTGTTGACGACTTTGCGAAGATGAAACCACGACGGTTCCCCTTGTTGCCTTGAGTGTTCACTGATCTGTTTCAAAATTTTGTTGTATTTTTGATTTTTTAAATATACTTGATCGAGCAAAGTTTTGCATCGTCATAGCCGGAGCGTGACTCCGACTTGGACTAAAGTATTTACTGTAAGCAGCGAGCTGAAGAATTCGGCTACAGAATATACTTTAGTCAAAGCGTGAGTTTCTACAGAGGTTCGGCTTTCGTCAAGTTATAGGTTCGGAAAAGTGGAAGATTCCCAAACGGCTGTTTTTTTATCATCGCACATACCGTTTCCAATTTCTTCAGATATCTGGCCTTTTCCGAACATATGGCATAAGAGCGAAAGAAGGAAAGGCAAAGAAATTGAGACAATTTCCTTAATTTTTACGGTAAATCCCACGGAAGGCAGTATTTTTCGGATAAAGCTAGAGGCAATTTTTTTTTATACAAGCCTGCTTCGGGGCCCATGTTGATTGCTTGCTTACCCTAAGGTTTGGCTGAAATGGCGCCTCTGGTTCTCCCCTTAGTAAATACCACGCTCTTTACGTTAAAATATAAAAAAATTTTAATTCACAAACCCCTGAATAACAAAGGCCGTTTAATTAGAATAGATAGCCCTTCTGAAAGCACTAAAAAAAAAAACTGTAGCGTAATGAGCGAGGTATTGATTTGGGGGAGAACCCCCTCATATACGTAATAATTTCTGTTCATTTTAAGTTCTAATGTTGCTTCTTACTTTCAGTTGAAAAAACTTGTTTTTTTTAATTTAATTTCTGATCGTTTTATAAATAATGCTTGGAAATCCGGCACCCCATTCATAGAAATGTTCCTTACCCCCAAAGAAACATCCTCCACGGAAAGATTCTCCCAAGTAACCCCCTCCTCCAGCCCCCCACAAGAAAAAAATTCTTCCTGAAAATGTCTGTACACTTCCCAATAACCAATACAATATGTAAGCAATGGGCAAAGTTCATAACTTGCAGCCCTTCCCCTGGGAACTGTGGGGGATTAAGTCATCGTAAAAGACATATTTATTAGATTTTCGACTATGCTGAACAAAATGGCTATCTCAAAATTTTAATTGGGTGACTCTGAGAAAAAAATTAGCGTGGGAGGGGGCCTAGTTGCCCTCCATTTTTCGGTCACTTAAAAAGGGCACTAGAACTTTTAATTTCCGTTCCAATGAGCCCTCCTACGATATTATAGGACCACTGGGTAACACGATTACCCCTGGGAAAAAGAAAAAAAAACAACAAACAAACAAATAAACACGCACCCGTGATCTTTCTTCTGGCAAAAAAATGCAAAATTCCACATTTTTGTAGATAGGAGCTTGAAACCTCTACAGTTGGGTTCTCTGATACGCTGAATATGTTGATGTGAATTTCATTAAGGTTCTATAACTTTTAGGGGGTTTTTCCTCCTTTTTTCGAAAATCAGCCAAATTTTCTCAGGCGCGTAACTTTTGATGGGTAAGATTAAACTTGATGAAACTTATATATTTGAAATCAGAATTAAAATCTGATTCTTTTGATGTATCTATTGGTACCAAACTTCCGTTTTTTAGAGTTTCGATTACCATTGAACCGGGTCGCTCCTTACTTACAGTTCGTTACCACGAACTGTTCGATAGGCAGGGATGATATGAAATAAATAAAAATGAAAAAAGAAAAAAATTGAAATTTCATAAAAGATGGAAAATAGAATAATTGTCATGTTTGTAAGAAAAGCAATTCTATTCTTTAAACCAGGGCTTGAAGCTGCTACGCAGAGTTTAGTTGACACAAAAAATGTCATATAAGATAAAAATAGACATTGATCAAATGACAATAAAATCATGTCTGGTATTATCAAAATCTAATCAAGTATTTTAAGAGTACATTGATCTTCAGAAGTGTCTTACAAAATTACTGGGCAGTGAAATCGTTTGCACAATACAAGCACATTTAACAGATATTCTTTCAGTGAACATGGTTTCTTTATTTTTTTTTTATTATGCAACTGCCCCCTGTGGTATTTTGTGGCTGGTCATTGAGAGTAATTAGTTTGCTCTATGTGATCATTCCGTATTAACAGAAGTGTATTTGAATTGGTTTGATCAGTAAGACTACCAAGGAGCATGAAAATGAAAGGAGATTTTACTAAGTTTGATCTGTAAGAATTACCAAGAACAATGAAAAGGAAACAAGATTTAAATCGGTTTAATCAGTAAAAGCACCAAGAACCGTAAAAACGGAATGGGATTTTAATAGATTTGATCAGCAAAAGTATTAAGAACAAAGCAAATGAAATGAGATTTGAATTGATTTGAAAGCTAGAAGTACCAAACAACCATAATTTAATTGATACAAGTACCAAGAACAATAAGAATTAAATGGAATTTGAATCTATTTCATTGATTGGTAAAGATCGAAAAAAGAATGAAATGAAGTGGTATTTGAATAGGTTCTAACAATAAAAATACCGAGATGAGTGAAAATGAAACTGAATTTGAATCGAGATTCAATAAAAGTACCACGAACCGTACAAATGAAAGGAATTTGAATATATTTGATCGGTAAAAATATCAAGAACAGGGACAAGGAAATGAGATTTAAATCGATTTGACTACTAAAAATCAACGACAGAGCGAATGAAATTACTAAAATCAATTTAACCAGTTAAAGTACCGAGAAAACTAAAAATTAAATGGAGTTCAAACACTTTCATTAATTTGAATCGATTTGATCAGTAAAAGTACCAAGAACCGAAAAGATGAAATGGGATTTGACTAGGTTTGTTCAATAAAAGTATTAAGAACTACTACTACTACTAATAACAACTCAAATCGCAGCACCAAATCGCCTGAGGCCAACAAAGCTACACACGCTCCTCCTCCATCCCATTCTATTCAAAGCCTCCCTTTTTACACCCTTTTTACATCTTTCTTTATGATGTCCTCCCACCCCAAACGAGGACGACCTGCTTTCCACTTAGCCATAGACGACTGGCCGAAAAGAAAAATCTTCAGCAATCTGTCATTTTAATCCACACAACGTGCCCTAACCACCTCAACCTTTCTTTCATTATAGCCATAGAGAGCGGTATTGAGCAACATTTTTCGTGTAGCCTATTCTTTGAAATACGGTCGGTCAGTCGGGTACCCAGAACAATCCTTAAGCAATTTCTCTGGAAAACAACTGGTAAATCTTCATCCGCTTTTCGGAGCGCCCATGCTTCAGAGCCAAATTTGACCACTGTCCTCACTGTAGCTTCTAATATTCTAATCTTGGTTTGCAGACTCATCTTCCTATTCTTCCAAACTTTTTTTTAACTGTGAAAAAACACCCTGAGCCTTGGCTATTCTACTTTTAACATCTTCACTGCTCCCACCATCTTTACTAATAATACTACCAAGGTAAGTGAAGCTGCCCAACTGCGTAATCTTTTCATTACCCAACGTCACACTTTTCATCTTCACTTATTCCTAGCATTAATGACTTAGTCTTCTTAACATTAATTTGCAAACCTAACCTCTAAAACTTCATTCATTTTGTTCACACTTTCATCTAAGATGCTTAAATCATCAGCATAATCTAACTCCAGGAGACTTTTCCCTCCCCATTTGATTCCGTGGTCTCTCATTGCCTTTCCTGTGCTCCTTAAAACAAAGTCCATCAAAATAATCCATATAAAGGGGGATAGAACACAACCCTGCTTAACTCCTGATTTAATACAAAACCAGCTGCTAACCTCATTTCCTACCTTAACCGCAGCAGTGTTATTCTCGTACATAGCACTAATCACTTTAATATATCACTATAAGTATTAAGAACAAAGACAATGAAATGAGATTTGAATTGATTTTACCACTAAAAGGACCAACAACCATAGTTTAATTGGTACAAGTACCAAGAACAATGAAAATTAAATGGGGTTTGAATCAATTTCATTGATTGGTAAAGACCGCAAGAAGAATGAAATGAAGTGGTATTTGACTAGGTTCTAACAATAAAAGTACCGAGAAGAGTGAAAATGAAAGTGAATTTGAATATGTTTAATTGGTAAAAGTATCAAGAACAGAGACAATGATATGAGATTTGAATCGATTTAACCACTAAAAGACAACTAAAAGACATCAGGAAGAATGAAAATGAAAGGGGATTTAAATCAGTTTTACCTGTAAAAGCACCAATAACAGTGAAAATGCAACGGGATTTGAATAGGTCTGATCAGTAAAAGTACTAATAACAATGGGAATGACCTGGGATTTGGATCATTTTGGCTGATCGGTAAAGATCCCAAGAACAAAGAAAATAAAAAAAATATTACTTTTGGATTTTTCTAAGAAAAATAAAACCCTTTCACATTGTCTTGGGAAAAATGGCTAATATTTGATAATATTAAGTGAATTCCACTACAGATATAGATGGCAGCAAAAAATATTTTTTTTTTTTTACCAAGGTTACATCATGTTAACTGATCAGCTAGGTTAGTCTGGGTTCATTAAGCGTGTTGGGACGCTTACTGCATGCCCACAGTTAGTTGACACGATTTTACTATTATTTCATCAATGTTTTATTTTGACCTTATGTAATATCTTTTGAGTCAACTCAATTCTGCATACCAACTTCAAGCTCTGATCTAAAGCATCAAAGTATTTTTCTCTCAAACACAACAGTTACATGTGCTTACCCGAAATTGTACTGTAAACAATAATCTTATCTATAGCACCATCTTGCTTTTATTTCAAACATGACCTTTTTTATTTTTATAATTTCTTGTTATTTTCTGTCATCACCATGCCTATGCTGATAGAATCGGTCACGCCATGGCTACGTTAATACAAGCGGTCATTCCTATGATTATGCTGATACAAGTATGTATGTATGTATGTATAAATTTATTGCCCATCATAAACGTAAAATACAACACTGATGGAGTATAAAAAAAGAAAATGAAAAAAAAACAAATAAATTCTGACAAATACGAACAGAACCAAAACAGAGAAGAACAGACAAGAAAAAAAAATTACAAATAGGGGCAATTATATGTAAGAACAAACCTATTATCAAGGACAGACAATTTCAGAGGTGCTTTCACCAATAATCTGCCTCCGATATCTCTCATTTCTTTTCTGTACTGCGGACACTGGACTTGCAACTCCATACCGCAAGGATAGTGAGCTGTTATTAGTCCAGAGAAGCAGCCTTAGCAAAAAGAAGTGGTCACAAGATGCCTATTTTGTTATAAGTAGTCAAGTAAAGTTCGAAATTATATCATAAATTCTACTAACTCATTTGAATTTATATAAACGGGTTTATATAATATCTTTTGAGTCAAGAAAATTATGCATACCATCTTCAAGCCCTGATCTAAAGCAACAAATTGTTTTTCTTACAAACATTTCATTTACGTATGTCTACACGAAATTGTTCAGGAAACAATAAATTGCTATTATTTGTTAAAGGTTCACATTTTTAAATAGATGGTAACGAAAAAAATGATTCCCAGTAGGAGGCTCTTAGCAACGCTTAATTTTGATCTTACATAATATCTTTTGAGTTGACTAAACTCTCCATAACACCTTAAAGCCCTGATCTAAAGCTCCAAATTGCTTTTCTATCAAACAAGTCAATTACATGTGCCTACCATAAATTTTACTGGAAACAACAAACTGATTTAAAGCACCATTTGCTTTTCTTTCTAACATAACATTTTTATATTTTTCTTTATTTTTTATTTTGTTTTTTGTTTAACATAAATTTTTTTTTCTTTTTCATTAACTTTAATTTTTTTATTTCTAATTTTTTTTTTATTTAGATTCTGCGTATCAGCTTCAAGCCATAATCTGAAGCATAAAACTGTTTTTCTTTCAAACATGCCAGTTACTTGTGCTGACCCAAAATTGTACTGGGAGCAATAGATTGCTACAGTTTCATGTTTTTACATAGACGGTGACAAAAAACTGATTCTCAACAGGAGGATCCTACAGTCTTTAATTTTGATCGTAAGTAATATCTTTTGAGTCAACTATATTCTGCATACTAGCTTCAAGTCCTGATCTAAAGCACCAAGTTGCTTTTCTTTCAAACCTGACATTTTTTCCAGTTTTTATTTTTGTTTTTTTATACTTTTTGTTTCCTTATCTGTTTATTTTCTTCGATTGTGTAAGAATTCATGACAGAAAAATCAATATGCTTCATGGGAATTTAAATATATCCGTGCATAGTTGTCGACACAAAAAGAAAACTTCAGAAAATACTTTTACAGGATTATTTGGGCGAAACAGATTGAGATATTTTAGCGATTTTTTGGACAGGAAAAAGTTATAATTTCTAGCTTGTTGTCGCTATAATACACAAGTTCCAATTTTCAATATAGAGGCTCTATTAAGAGTTATAAATGTGTAAGAAAAAGTTATCAGAACGTCTTTCAGACATCACCTTTCAGAGATAGACAAGCAAACGAATTGAATGTTCAATTCTGACACTATTTGCTTAACATTATTATATATGACATTTTAGAATGCTATCTTTTTAAAAGTTCCCCATGACCTAAATGTTTCCTGATTATGAGTTCCTTATTTACTAACCTTAGACACTTCAGTTATTCATGCAAACATCCAGCAATAAAATCAATATTAAAAAGAAAATTACCACCATTTAAAAAATTAAACTCTTCGAAACACCTATTTTCACACACATTTTGACCAACTAATTTAAATGACTAGATGCAGTTTGAAGACGTTCACGAAACGTTGAATTGTTCTTTATTCCTACGTAATGCGCGAACTTCAGGCACAAAAATAAAATTTCAGGTGTCTCTACAGAGTTTAAACTTTGTTGATTTAAGCCTTTTTTTTCATATTTTTATTCTTTTTGCGGATCAAGTTCAGAAGGACATTTGAGGCGATTAATTCTGCATGTATTTAAATTCCGTTGTTTCTAGAACGCATAACATTTTGAAGATTATATGATGAGTGTTCGGCCTACCAAGCTATCTAAATTTGACAACTTATCACCCTTAATTCCAGATTTTATGGGTTTTTACTTACTTACAAAAAGTGTGATGGGATAAAATGTTAGTAAAGAGCAATCTATGTCCTTCATATTGACTATTACACACGAGACTACTGTTCAAAGTAATTTTTAATAATAGAAGAACCTTAGACACATAAATTATGATGATAAGGTGTATTTCACTGAAAATAGCCTTCTTAAAAATTTAATGTCGATAAACAGTGAGTTTTTTTTCTTAAGTATTCTTTAAGAATGATTAAACATGGTGACTTAGAAATTTATGGATAAATAAATAGAAATGGGTTTTCTATATTTTCTTATGCTCAAACTGTTCGGTGGAAAAAATTTTAGTAAAGGGCAATCCATGTTCCCCAAATTGATTATTACATACGAGAGTAATATTCAAATCATTTTAATAATAGATGAATTTTAGACAGAAAATTGTAATGAAAAAGTGTTTTTCAATGAAAAAAATAGCCGTCTTAATAATTTAATGTCAATAAACAGTGGGTTTTTTTTCTTCAGTATTGTTTAAGAATGGTTAAAGATGGTTTCTGAGAAATTGATCGATACAGAAATAAAAATGGGTTTTTCTATTTTTTTAACTTCAAACATTTCAATGGAATAAAATGTTAGTAAAGAGCAATCCATATCCCCCCAAATTGACTATTGCATAGAAGACCAATATTCAAATCATTTTGTTAATAGATGAATTTTAGACACGAAAATTATAATGAAAAGATATATTTAAAAAATAGCCTTTTTAATAATTTATAACCGATAAACAGTGATTTTTTTCTTCAGTATTGTTTAAGAATGATTAAAGATGCTTTCTGAGAAATTGATCGATACAGAAATAGAAATGGATTTTCTTTTTTTTGTTCAAACAGTTCGAGATTCAGACATACAAACCAAGAAATGCAGGCATTCAGACATACAAACCAACTAAGACAAACACTGGGACTTGCAAACACCAACCCTGACAAACAGACAATGAGAGTGTGAAACATATACAAATACATAGATTCAGAAATACAAACCAAGAAAGACAGGCACTAGGATAAGCAAACACCCACCCAGACAAACACACAGACAAAGAGAATGAAAAACACATACAAATACCTAGATTCAGACATGTAAACCGAGAAACACATGCAACGGGATATGCAAAGACCCACCCAGACACACAGTCAAAGAGATTAAGAGACACATACAAATACATAGATTCAGACATACAAACCAAGAAAGACAGAAACTTCAGACATACAAACCAACGAGGACAGACAGCTGGACAAACAAATATCCGTCCAGGCACACAAGAAAAAAGAGTGAGAGACACATACAAATACATAGATTCAGACATACACACCTAGAAAGACAGACACTTCAGATATACAAACCAACAAAGACAAACACTGGGACTAGCAAACACCAAGCCTGAAAAACAGACAAAGAGAGAGAGACACATATAAAAATACATAGATTCAGACATAGAAATCGAGAAAGACAGGCACTGGGATAAGCAAACACGCGCCCAAACACACAAGCAAAAAGAGTGAGAGACAGATATACAAATACATAGATTCAGACATACAAACCGAGAAAGACAGGCACTGGGATAAGTAAACACCCGCCCAGACACACATAGGAAAAGAGAGTGAGAAACACAAACAAATACATAGATTCAGACATAAAAACCGAGAAAGACATGCACTGGGATAAGCAAACACCCGCCTAGACACACAGTCAAAGAGAGTGAGAGACACATAAAAATAAATAGATTCAGAAATACAAACCGAGAAAGACATGCACTTCAGATATACTAACCAACAAAGACAGACAGTGGGACAAGCAAACACCCACCCAGACACACAAGAAACAAGAGTGAGAGACACATACAAATAAATAGATTCAGACATACACACCGAGAAAGACAGGTATTTCAGACATACAAACCAACAAAGACAAACACTGGGACTTGCAAACACCAACCTTGACAAACAGGCAAAGAGGGTGAGAGACACAAACACATACATAGATTCAGACATAAAAACCAGCAAAGACAGGAAGTGGAACAAGTAAACACCCGCCCAAACATACACGCAAAGAGAATAAGAGAAAAAAAAACACAAATACAAATATATAGATTCTGATATACAAACCGGGAAAGACAGGCACAGGGACCTGCAAGTACCCACCCAGACACAAAGAACTTAGAGAGTGAGAAATACATACAAATTCATAGATTCAGACATACAAACCGACAAAGACATGCACTGTGACTTGCAAACACCCGCCAAGACATAAAGGCAAAGAGAGTGAGAAGCACATACAAATACATAGATTCAGACATACAAACATACAAAGACAGGCACTGGAACATGAAAACACCGATCCAACACATACAGACCATGACCCGCAACGCCGGTCACTGCAGTGGCCGTGCCTGCCATCGCAGCAAAGGTTTTGTATGTGTTTTTTGTTTCTCTTATTCTCTTTGCGTGTATGTCTGGGTGGATGTTTGCTTGTTCCACTGCCTGTCTTTGTCGGTTTGTATGTCTGAATCTATGTATTTGTATTTGTCTCTCACTGTTTTTTTCTGTTTGTCAGGGCTGGTGTTTGCAAGTCCTAGTGTTTTTCTTTGTTGGTTTGTATGTCTGTATCTACGTATTTGTACATACAAGCAAACACCCGCCTAGACACACGGTCAAAGAGAGTGAGAGACACATACAAATATATAGATTTAAACATACAAACCGAGAAAGACATGCACTTCAGAAATACAAACCAAGAAAGACAGACAGTGGGACAAGCAAAAACCCGCCCGGACATCCGCGCAAAAAGAGTGAGAGACACATACAAATACATAGATTCAGACAGACAAACCGAGAAAGACAGGCATTTCAGACATACAAGCCAACAAACACAAACACTGGGACTTGCAAACACCAACCCTGATAAACAGACAAAGAGTGAGAGACACATACAAATACATAGATTCAGACATACAAACCAACAAAGACAGGAAGTGGAACAAGTAAACACCCAACGAGACATACACGCAAAGAGAATAAGAGAAACAAAAAAAACAGGTATGAATAGATAGATTCAGATATACTAACCGGGAAAGACAGGCACATGGACATGCAAGTACCCACCCAGACACACAGATTTCGAGAGTGAGAGACACATACAAAAACATAGATTCAGACATAAAAACCGACAAAGACATGCACTGTGACTTGCAAACACCTGCCCAGCCACATAGGCAAAGAGAGTGAGAAACACATACAAATACATAGATTCAGACATACAAACGTACAAAGACAGGCACTGGAAAATGGAAACACAGATCCAATGCATACAGACCATGACAGGACAAACATAAGGGCACGACCAGTGGTCGTGCCCGCCCCCACAGCGGAGGTTTTGTATGTTTTTTTTTGTTTCTCTTATTCTCTTTGCGTGTATGTCTGGGTGGGTGTTTGCTTGTTCCACTCCCTGTCTTTGTTGGTTTGTATGTCTGAATCTATGTGTTGTATGTGTCTCTCACTGTCTTTGTCAGTTTGTCAGGGTTGGTGTTTGCAAGTCCCAGTGTTTTTCTTTGTTGGTTTGTATATCTGGATCTATTATTTGTATGTGTCTCTCACTATTTTTGGTTGTGTGCCTGGGCGGATGTTTGTTTGTCCCACTGTCTGTCTTTGTTGGTTTGTAGGTCTGAAGTGCTTGTCTTTCTCGATTTGTTTTTCTGAATCTATGTATTTGTATGTGCCTCTCACTATTTTTGCTTTTGGGTCTGGGTGAATTTTTGTTGGTCCCACTGTCTGTCTTTGTTGTTTTGTATGTCTGACGTACCTGTCTCGCTCAATTTGTATGTCTGAATCTATGTATTTGTATGAATTTCTCACTCCCTTTGACAGTTTTTCTGGGTGGGGGTTTGCATATCCCAGTGCATGTCTTTCTCGTTTTTTATGTCTGAATCTATGTATTTGTATGTGTTTCTCACTTTCTTTGTATGTGTGTGTGTCTGGGCCAGTGTTTGCTTATCCCGGTTCCTGTCTTTCTTGGTTTGTATGTCTGAATCTATGTATTTGTATGTGTTTCACACTCTCATTGTCTGTTTGTCAGGGCTGGTGTTTGCAAGTCCCAGTCATTGTCTTTGTTGGTTTGTATGTCTGAAGGGCCTGTCTTTCTCGGTTTGTATGTCTGAATCTCGAACTGCTTGAGCATGAAACAAGGAAACCCATTTCTATTTCTGCATCGATTAATTTCTCAGAAACCATCTTTAATCATTCTTAAACAATACTGAAGAAAAAAAACACTGTTTATCTACATTAAATTATTAAGAAGGCTATTTTTTTATTGAAATACAACTTACATTATAATTTTCGTGTCTAAAATTCATCTGTTATTAAAATGATTTGAATATTGGTCTCGCATGCAATGGTTAATTAAGGGGGATATTGATTGCCCTTTACTAACATTTTATTCCATCGAAATGTTTGAATATAAAAAGAAGAAAACCCATTTCTATTTCTGTATCAATCAATTTCTCAGAAACCATCTTTAATCATTCTTAAACAATACTAAAGAAAAGAAAAAATACCACTGTTCATCGATATTAAATTATTAAGAAGGCTATTTTTTCATTGAAATACACCTTTTCATTATAATTTTTGTATCTAAAATTCATCTATTATTAAAATGATTTGAACATTGGTCTCGTATGTAATAAGTCAATTTGGAGGATGTGGATTGCTCTTTACTAACATTTTATTCCATCAAAATGTTTGAACAAAAAAAAGAAAATCCATTTCTATTTCTGTATCGATCAATTTCTCAGAAACCATCTTTAATCATTCTTAAACAATACTGAAGAAAAAAAACACTGTTTATCTACATTAAATTATTAAGAAGGCTATTTTTTCATTGAAATACACCTTTTCATTATAATTTTTATGTCTAAAATTCATCTATAATTAAAATGATTTGAACATTGGTCTCGTATGTAATACTCAATTTGAGGGATTTGGATTGCCCTTTACTAGCATTTCATTCAATCGAACTGCTTGAACATAAAAAAGAGAAAACCCATTTCTATTTCAGTATCGATCAATTTCTCATAAACCATCTTTAATCATTCTTAAACAATACTGAAGAAAAAAAACACTGTTTATCTACATTAAATTATTAAGAAGGCTATTTTTTCATTGAAATACACCTTTTCATTATAATTTTTATGTCTAAAATTCATCTATAATTAAAATGATTTGAACATTGGTCTCGTATGTAATACTCAATTTGAGGGATATGGATTGCCCTTTACTAGCATTTCATTCAATCGAACTGCTTGAACATAAAAAAAAGAAAACCCATTTCTATTTCAGTATCGATCAATTTCTCATAAACCATCTTTAATCATTCTTAAACAATACTGAAGAAAAAAAACACTGTTTATCTACATTAAATTATTAAGAAGGCTATTTTTTCATTGAAATACACCTTTTCATTATAATTTTTATGTCTAAAATTCATCTATTATTAAAATGATTTGAACATTGGTCTCGTATGTAATACTCAATTTGAGGGATTTGGATTGCCCTTTACTAGCATTTCATTCAATCGAACTGCTTGAACATAAAAAAGAGAAAACCCATTTCTATTTCAGTATCGATCAATTTCTCATAAACCATCTTTAATCATTCTTAAACAATACTGAAGAAAAAAAACACTGTTTATCTACATTAAATTATTAAGAAGGCTATTTTTTCATTGAAATACACCTTTTCATTATAATTTTTGTGTCTAAAATTCATCTATTATTAAAATCATTTGAATATTGGTCTCGTATTTAATAGTCAATTTAGGGGGATATGGATTCCTCCTTACTAACATTTTATTCCATTGAAATGTTTGAAGATAAAAAGTATAGAAAACCCATTTCTATTTCTGTATCGATCAATTTCTCAGAAACCATCTTTAATCATTCTTAAACAATACTGAAGAAAAAAACCCCACTGTTAATCGACATTAAATTATTAAGAAGGCTATTTTTTTCTTTTATAAACATCTTTTAATTATAGTTTTTGTGTCTAAAATTCATCTATTATTAAAATGATTTGAATATTGGTCTCGTATGTAATAGTCAATTTAGGGGGATATGGATTGCCCTTTACTAAAATTTTTTTCCACTGAACTGTTTGTACATAAGAGAAATATAGAAAACCCATTTCTATTTCTGTATCGATCAATTTCTCAGAAACCATCTTTAATCATTCTTAAACAATACTAAAGAAAAGAAAAAATACCACTGTTCATCGGTATTAAATTATTAAGAAGGCTATTTTTTCATTGAAATACACCTTTTCATTATAATTTTTGTATCTAAAATTCACACAGTCAACTTCTGTTTAAATGAAGTACAACAAAATTGTTTTCAGCTTCAAAACTTTGCTCAATCCCAAATTTGAAAGTTTTAAATATATGCAAATACATTTCCTAAATTATGGAAATAAAACATTGATATGCTTATTCTGCTCAAATGATTTTCAGAACTAAAGCCAGAGAAAAGGAAACTGATAACAGAAAATTAAGGTAAAATGTTGTTTTGTCAAAATTCCAATGGGTATTTCAAAAACATCTTCCCATGACATAACTTGTCTTCTAAAGTCAATTCTGATGTTTG
Organism: Artemia sinica; assembly: GCA_027921565.1. Lineage (NCBI taxonomy): Eukaryota > Metazoa > Arthropoda > Branchiopoda > Anostraca > Artemiidae > Artemia > Artemia sinica. Next base: position 3,457,189 of record JAPEVW010000027.1, read on the forward strand.
TAGCCCTCTATCAATTAGTGCTTTAGAAATATTTAAAAAGCTTATAAAGTAGAATTTTAGAAAATTTTTTGTTTGGGGGAAGGGGATTTTAAAACCCTCTTCCCATGATATAACGTGTCCTCTGAGGTCAATTCTAATGCTTTTAATACTCTATCTATTAGTGCTTTAGAAATATTTTAGAAGCTTCTTAACTAGAATTTTCGAAAATTTTGAGTTTGGGGGGATTTCAAAAACATCTTCCCATGACATAACTTGTCCTCTAAAGTCGATTCTGATGTTTGTAGCACTCTATATCTTAGTGCTATAGAAATATTTAAAAAGCTTCTAAAGTAGAATTTTGGAAATTTTTGAGTTTGGGGCAAAGGGGGATTTCAAAAACATCTTTCCATGACATAAATTGTCCTCCAAAGTCGATTCTGATGTTTGTAGCACTCTATGTCTTAGCACTTTACAAATATTTAAAAAGCTTCTAAAGTAGAATTCTGGAAATTTTTGAGTTTGGGGCAAAGAGGGATTTCAAAAACATCTTTCCATGACATAAATTGTCCTCCAAAGTCGATTCTGATGTTTGTAGTGCTCTATGTCTTAGCGCTTTACAAATATTTAAAAAAGCTTCTAAAGTAGAATTTTGGAAATTTTTGAGTTTGGGGCAAAGGGGGATTTCAAAAACATCTTCCTATGACATAAATTGTCCAATAAAGTTGATTCTGATGTTTGTAGCGCTCTATGTGTACCATTGAAGTTGTATTTGTGGTAATAGAGAAGATTTGCTCGTGGCGATAGAGATTTCTCCTATAGCGCCACTTATAGCGATGGAGATTGTGTCAACTAGGCTAGCACCGCTCTCAAGTAATGAGAGAAAATTGAATATGTAGACATACAAATGTGGCTTCTTCTTTCTTGAGCTATCTGGAGATCAGATTCCTTTGGGAGCATTTACCATGGAGACTGGCGAACTAGTTACCCATTATCGGACTAGACTCAGACATATAAGAGAAACAAACACATATAAAAAGACAATAGATTTATTGAACTTACATGCTTAGTTGTACAGCAACGGGTCACTTCAATGGCAATAAAAATGGTGTCCGAGATTATTTGCGGTACTAATCGCTTCAAATCTGGATAGAGATTCAAATTAAAAAGGCACATTTGCCCCACTCCCAAACGCAGTTCTTTCGTCCTGCGCTCTAGGGACTGTCTGCCATTGGCTTACGTGGCCCAAGGACGCGCACCCTCGTCCAATAATACGTCTTAAATATTTTTGATGATTTAGGCGTTCACACGGTTCTTTGCCTTTTAAACTTCCTTGGAAATTTTATGCATTGCATTTTCTTGCTACAATTATCTTAGCGAAATTCGAACGACTCGCGCCGTTGTCTGACTGAAGCTAGAAATGCAATTTCTTTTTTTTTGCTGATTAAGGACTTTTCATTTTTGCAACGAGATTTAGCTTAATTATAAGAAATCGGAATTATCTTTAGAAAGGAACTTTATTTTGGTATTTTAAATACATCGTGTTTTACTCCCGGTACATATCACCCTTCCCGTCAATTAATGACGTCCCGTCATTAGTTACTGCCCATCAGGAGTTTTAAAATTTTTCAATTATTTTTTTTTTTTTTTTTTTTCTAGATCCCTATCTAAAATTCATCTACCGGACTAAGATTATTTTTGGTTCTAGGTTAGCTACTATACTAAAGATTTTTTTTTCTATACCTAACACTGATTGCTTTTACTTTTCCAATAAGGTTGGGACTATTCTACTTTTACATTAGTTCTCTTTTTTTTGATTTTGCTGTCTATATGACGTACTACATACTATCTACACAACGTTAAATGAATAACATAATAATATTACACCTAATTCTACTTGTGGTACATACATAAATGATTTATAACATACAATATTTGGTTCAACATATTCACAGATGACATTAAAACACTTTCACTATTTAGATTTTTGCATTGTCAAAGCTGTTAGGAAGTACCACATGTAGCTTCACATCTATTCATCACCTTTCGTGTCCTTAGTGTACTACACCCTTCTGTTGTAAATTACTGTCCTTCACTCCTTTTGTCGTGGCAAAAATTTCGAAGCACGTACGTTATGGTTTCTTCATGGAACAGTTCGAGTCTAGTTGTCTTTACACGGTATGTTTTCCCTAATAGTCAACTGGGAAATGACCGTTAAATATCGTTCTAATAGTCAACTGGGAAATGATTCTTCCCACTACAGGTGTTGGTGTTTTTCTTCTTAACATATCATTTTTAGGATTTTTGAGGCACATAGAGAATGTATTCTCCAGTAAAATTGTTCGTTTGTGCCTTTTGAAACGGGTTGCCGTCATATTATAGTGACTCTCTTAATATATTGTCTTTAAATTCAACTTCGAACCTCTTCAACTATCAGCTAACTTCAAATATCGTTAAATATCGTTTATCTTGTACTGCTCGATGGTGTTCTCAGAGTTAAACTTCAAATTTTCTTTAATTTTGTCTTCAAATATCCTCAAATGTCTTTAAGTGTCATTTAACTTCAAATATCGTCTATCGTGTGCTGATTGATGGAGTTCTCAGAATTAAACTTCAAATTGTCTTTAATTTCATCTTCAAATATCTTCAAATGTCTTTAAGTATCTTTTAACTTCGAATATCGTTTATCATGTGCTGATTGATGGAGTTCTCAGAATTAAACTTCAAATTGTCTTTAATTTCATCTTCAAATATCTTCAAATGTCTTTAAGTATCATTTAACTTTAAATATTGTTTAATATCGTTTAGCTTCAAGTATCATCACTATACTGTCAAATTATTATGGGGTCCATAGTGAGTATCAACAGCGATATCTACGTATTTATATCTTGTCCTAGCCGATGGGTTTCTCAGCGTTTATGCGATTATATAGTTCGTTAAAGCACTTGATACTGAGGTTCAAATATAGTGTTACCTGATACATAATATGGTTCATAGTCGAAGAAACGACGATCGAAGGTAACTGTTGTTTTCGTAGACGAAGCTGGGATGAAGTTGCCTGGAGTCATGGTGAGTACTCTTCGTTGGTTGAGATATGATGAAAATAGATGTTACTGGGTCGTATCTGTACTGGGCAGCTTATTGTAATACTCGATGACCAAAGTGTCCATTTACCTTCCTGTAATAAAAACAACGCGGCAGAATCACATGTTCTTTTAAGTAAATACACATACAATAATTCACGCATTAATTGGGTTATAATTTCTTAGCTATGAGGCAGAATTAAATAAATACACTAATATTGGTACTCACATTGAAAATCTAAAACAGAAATTTCTTCAAATTTGTTTTGATAACGAAAATATCGATATTAAATAAACATAATTTACCCTACATTATTAAGTTTGAGGTCTGTTTTTACAATATTTTTTCATGCCTGCATTGTTCACGCAAGTCCGCGCTGTATAAGAAACGCATGTTGCAGCGTCATAACCACACGGTTTTACGCAAACGATACTACAATGAGGGAACAAGACATAACAAGGACTAGTGGAGACCTCTATACCCACTAGTTTTCTGATGTCTTCCCTATTTCTTGGCTTAGACGTTCTTATGGGGCTCCGGGTTTAACGGCTGAAATGCCGAGGTTCTTAGTCTCAGGATTTTTCCGTAATTGCAAGTCAACATTGGTGCCTCATATTCGCTTTTCGAATAAGGTCATCAGATGCAGGATTTCCAGGCTTGCCTCCGTAGATTCCAGTTAATGCTTGGCAAAGAATATAAGCATAATGAAGAACTGACATCAATATCTTTTTAGAAGGCTATTGTTTGAGCAAATCCTTCAGCACTAAATAAATAAATATTATATTAAAGTCTTATTAGAATCCGTTAAGCGAGAAACACCTTCACATTAATAGGGAATTCCTTGTGGGTTTTACTTAGTCGCCATTGGACATACACAGGGTTTCAATCCATATATCTTAACTGATTAAATGGTTTTAAAATTTTACATATTATTATTGAGATATAATTTCACATCCGCCGTGAAATTCTACATATAAACGTACCATAGGTTGTTTGGTTATAGTTACCAATAGTTGGCTATTGGTACATATATTACTCGAGTAAGAAACATTATATTTCTCGAGTAAGAAACACATGAATAAGCAAACTTGCGGCGCATAATTACACTGGTAGGCCTAAAATAATTATAATCTGCACTAAGATAAAATATTTCATATAATTAGACGCTTCCGTACTGATAATTTCTTGTTTTTTTTTTGATAATATCCATCTTGGTTAGGACATGGGTCGATTTTTCATAGAAAATCTGAGGGGACCTGAGTCAGTATAGGTAAGATATAACGTGACTGACTTGCGAAAATATTTCACAAAAATTAGAGCACAATATATGTCATAGATAAACCAATGAAATTAAAGGACATTTTTGTCACAGAACTATAGAACAGTGATCTCTCTGTTATTGTATATGTCATAGATATAAACTAGTGAAATTAAAAAGCTTTTCTTTTTTTTTTTTTTTTTTTTTTTCGCCTCGGAGCTATAAGAAAGTAAACTCTCTGTTTCTCTTTCGAAGCATTCAGATCCAAAAACGAAAACTTAGCTCACTGAAGTTTCTATTCAACCTTTAAGTATTGCTTTGACTGGCCCTGATTGGCATAAGAATACTAATTTCTTACACTTGAAGGACTGAGAAATATTCCTTCCTACGATCGTTTACACAAAAAAATTACAAAAAACAATCATGGGCCTTGAGTTCCTCCCCGGGCTTCCCACAAGACGTGGTCCAACGCGAGTTGTCGTTTTCAGTAGACCACTAGCTTCCTACCTTTGGTTATTTTCTGTGATCGTCAACGTTTTGACATTACTCGTGTTATTTTATTTTTTTTTTCATTAATATTGACTTGGTTAACTTTACTTGCACACTTTTGAATTTATTATGGTGTTAAATTCATATCTTTGAAATTTGTCTTTACATTAATTAGGGATATTTCCATCTGTCAGGTTTTTTAACAGTTCTACCTGACTGTGTCGTTATTTTCTCCTCTGTTTCTTGCGGTTTTTTCTTTTTCGGTTTGTCTAGCGAAATAAGGTCAAACTTTTTGTATTGTTTTTTCAAAAATTCTTGCCCTTTTAATTTCGTTTGTTTCCCGTGTGCGGCTGCTGAGGTCGGCCTTGATTTCCCTATTTCTTTAGCTACTATTTGGCCTGATTCACCATCAGACTCTTCGGAACTAGTTTCTGACGAATCCGGATTGGAACTTTTAGAGGTGGCACTTTTTGTGGTATCACCTTCCATTCCTTCGTAAATTTCTACTCCCCTGGAAGTAGAAGGTTTATTCTCTAAGTCCTCGCCTTGAGTTCTCAACTCGGGGGATTTGAAAGATTCTTGAGAGCTTTGGGAGGAATCAAAAGTTTTTGCGGGGTTCCTCCATTGTTTGAAGGCCATGTCTTCAGGGGGATGGGGCATTCTTTGCACAAAGGTTTCCCTCCATGAAGTCCACTTTTTAGGTTTGACCTTGGACACAGTTATATCGTGATGTTGACCTTGCTGGTCATCCTCGGGAGTTTTATTCTCGGGCAATGTACTTTGACTCTTTTTTATGGGGAAATTAATTAAATCCATAGCTTCTCGCAGGTTTGTTTTAATTAAATCTTTGAGAGGAGTTTTCTTTACAGCAATGCCGGGGGTTTCTACAGCTCTGTTTAATTCTTCCTGTAAAGACAGGGGCCTGTCTATTGGTGTTGCAGGGGAAACCATATCGTCTGGAAATCTTTTGGGGGGACATGGGGTCGAGATTCTATCGGGGAAAAATTGGGTTTTTGGAGATATTGTATAATCTAAATCTCCTGCGTTTGCCGATGAATAACTTTTTGGGCTTTTTGGCGTTCTTGTTCTTACTGGTGTTAGGGATTTTTTCTCTGGAATAACTAGATTTTCCATAGCTAAAAATTCTTCAAAGTTTTGTTCATCACTCTCATTTTCAAAATAATCTTGTTTAAAATTGAAAGGTTTTAGCTCTGCCAATCTTGATTTGGGGGGTTCATTTTCCGAATCTGACGAATCAGTAGAGGAGGGCTGTGATACCCATCTCTCTGGAAATTTGGCTCTTTTTATTCGGCTAACATGCGCCTTGTAAGTTCTTCCACTATCGGGGTTTTCCATTTTAAAGGTATATTCATTATCGTACTTTTTGACTATTCTGTACGGCCCAGAATATTTATTTGAAAGTTTTTTTCCTTCCGTTTTCGCCTCGTTCTTTAAGTAAACGAAGTCTCCTACTTTGAAATCTATATTTCCCTTAACTTTGGGTTGGTTTCTTAGTTCTTGGTTTATTTTACATTTTTCCAACTCTTGCCTAACTATTTTATAAGTTTTCCTCATCCTATTTATGAATTCTTGTTTATAATCTTCTGAGTCGTTATAATACTGCCGAGACTCAATAATCTCATTATATGGGACTCTAAAATCTCGACCAAAAAGTAAATAAAATGGATTGTCTTTGGTTGCTTCGGAATAAGCAGTGTTGATTACGTTAGTTAAGTAAGGTAAGAATTTATCCCAGTCGCTCCTATTGTCTTTTGTATAAATACTTAGAACGTTCGAAAATATTTTATGTCTGTTTTCTATTTTGCCATTAGCTTGTGGATGGTACGGCGCTGTCACCATTTTCTCTATATTAAGGAAACTCATTAAATCTTTTGTTACTTTTGCAACAAAATTGCTCCCGTTGTCGCTCAAAATTTTATTAGGAATGCCAAATTGTAAAAATAATTTTGCTAATGCCTTACTTGTGGCATAAGCACCTTGATTTTTTAATGCTTTTGCAAAAGTAAATCCGGAAAAATGATCTACAACCGAAAGAATACAAGTATGGCCTCTGCTAGAAACAGGTAAGCCTCCACTTGTCCCGAATAGGTCAAATGAGATAATATCGAAGGGGTACTTTGCTACTGGAACCCTTCCAATTGGAGGATTTGGATAAGCTGGGGGGATTTTTCTCAAATTACATGCTTCGCATGTACTTACAAATTCTTTAAGTTTTGTCAGTGCCGATTGTACGTAAAAGTATTGTTTTAGCTTATGGAACGTTTTCATAACTCCTAAATGTCCACCTGTGTCCGAATGAAAATATTCAAATGCAGGCCCTATCAAGTTTTGTGGTAATACAGGTATTATCGAGGTTTGGTTTCTATTTGTCTCAGCAGTCACAATCCTACACAGTATTTCTTCATCAAGGTCGTAGTAAAAATTATCTATCTCTTTTCTAAGAGTTTTGAATTTATCCGGTAACGCCTCATCATTCACAAAATAATTAATTAGTGCTACGCACATTTCGTCCTTTTTTTGCTTTCTTTTTATATTTTCCAAAGATAAGGGACAATAGTTAATCTTATTTTCTTTTACTGCGTCTTTGACTTTGTTTTTCTTACATCCATGTTTGCTTTTAGCATTGATAGCATTAACTTCATTTTCTTCAGTTTCCGACGGATCATTTTCTGGATATCTACTCAAAAAGTCGCAAGCTGCGTTTTGTTTTCCCTTTAAATGTTCAAATTCATAATCTAGGTCTTGGATTTTCATGATCCATCTAGCTAGAATGCCCGTGGGGTTTTTAAATGTGTGCAGGTACTGCAAGCTTTTATGGTCTGATCGTAATATAAATTTTCTACCAATTAAATAATGCCTAAATTTGTCCAAGTGGTAGATAATAGATAGTAATTCTAAGTTTGTGGCGGAATAACTACTTTCGCCTTTTGATAAAGTTTTACTTGAATAGCATATAACTTTTTCTATTTGTTTAGGTGTTCCCTGTAGAGGGTTAGGGTTTTCTACTGGGATTGTTTGCGAAAGGATAGCGCCTATGCCCTTTGAGCTAGCATCAGTGGTAACGATGAATTTTCCGTTTTCGAAATCAGGGAGTGATAAAATTGGTTCAGAAGTGAGTGCCTTTTTGAGACGGTCTAGGGAAGTTTGAGCTTCCTGGGACCAGGTAACATTATGGGAGTTCCCTTTAGTTAATTCCGTGAGGGGTTTCGCAATTTGGGCATAATTGCGTACGAATTTTCTAAAGTAGCCAGTAAGTCCTAAAATTCCCCTTAATTCTTTCATAGTTCTGGGGGGTTTGAGGTTTTCAACACATCTTATTTTATCAGGGTCTGGGGATATCTCTCCCTGGGTCACTACTACTCCTAAAAATTTAATTTTGGATTGAAATAAATTTACTTTCTCAGGCCGGCATTTTAAATTGCCTTGCCTGAACTTCTCGAACACCTTAGCTAAAGTTGCTAAGTGTTGCTCAGTGTTTTCCCCCACGCATATAATATCATCAACAAAATGAATTATATTCTTTAATCCTCTTAACAGGTGCAATAGGGGTCTACATAACGCGCTTGAACTTGTTTTAAGCCCAAATGGTACTCTCAAGTATTCATAAGATCCATATTCGGATGCTGAAAATGCAGTTTTATGGACATCCTTTTCGGCTATTTTCACTTGGTGGTAGCCTTGGGTAAGGTCCAAAGAAGTAAAAATTTTGTTTTTGCTTGAAATTGAGTCAAGAATTTCGTCTATTCTTGGTAGAGGAAATTTATCGCTAACTACTTGTTTGTTGAGAGCCCTATAATCTACAACGAGCCTAAAATCTCCATTCTTTTTTGGTACTAAGATCACTGGTGCACTATACGGACTTATACTTGGGCGTATGATTTCGTTTCTTTCTAATTCATGGATTTTATTTTTTAACCACTCTTTGTGCTTATATGGCACACGATATGGTTGTTTTGCTACGGGATTACCAGTCGTTAAAATTGAATGCTGGTAAAATGGGATCACCCCGATATCATTTTCAGATGCAGAAAATACATCCTTAAAATTCCATAATAATTCGCATAATTTTTTCTTAAGTTCCATATCCGTAATATGATCCATTTTAAATTTGTTTAAAAATTGCGATTTAGTCAAAGGATATTCGTTATTTGAAGTTTTAATACCGTTAACTAGGTTTCTTTTAGAATTTTCCCATGTATTTAAATCATTTTCCGTTAAAACCTGGATTTGGACTAAACACGTCCCCTTTTTAATTGTAATTGTATCATTTTCATGGTTATTGGTTACCCAAATAAAACCTTCCCCTTTGTCATAAGATATAATCTGTTCCTCGCATAACAGATTTTCAGGTATTTCAGACGGTGTCGCAAACCATATTTCTGATTTGCTAATTATTGGCTCGATCATTTGTGATATTTGGATTTTTTGCATCGTTTTGGGAGGGATTTTTGTTTTCCTTATCGCAAATCCGTAATATTTCTCTTCATTTTCATTGTTTATTAGATTCATACTGGCGCTATGCTGCGCCATTGCGGCATCTTGCGGCGTCACGTTGGGTTTTATTATGTTTTTCCACAATTCCACTATTTTCTTAATTTCATTTGATCTGTACTGTCGCATATCTCCTATTTTTATTTTCGCAGATTCAATACTGTTATTATTTAAATTTACTTCATTTCTGCGATATCTCTCAGGATAATTGAATAAATTTCCAATTATGCCATGTCTTTGCGAGACATGGGGTTCAAAATACTTCGACATTATACCACTAGAAATTTTGTTTACTGTTATGTTATCTTCGTAACCTCTGTTACGATTTCTTAAGGTAGAAATTTCTTCCCCCACCTTAGCTGGGTATACCAGCTTCTCGTTGGCCACGTCTAATAGTATTCTATTAGACCTTAGAAAATTTGCCCCTATAATAGCTTCATATGGGAGATTATCACATACAATAAAATTTGTCATGAAGGTTCTGTTGTCTCTTTTTACGTTTAGGCAAATTGACCCTTTTGCATTTAATTTATGACCTGTAACACTTGTTAAATTGGGATTCTTAGGGTTCTTTTGTCGCCTAATGTGCAGAGGCAACGTATTAAATACGCAAGAGTTTATGATATTTACAGTAGCTCCACTGTCAACTAAGGCCGTAAAGTAAACGTTTTCCACACAAAAATCATTAAATATAGGTAACTTGTTAATAATATCACTACAAGAAGGCACTAGTATTGTTTTGGACCTATTAAATATCCCTGGCACCCTCGGGGTCCAACTTATGTTTCTGAGGGGCCTGAAGCGTTTCCCTGAGAATTTATTTCATTTGTCGGTGCCTGTAATAGATATTCAGACGTATTAGGTTCCGTAGGCATATTTAAATGATTTACGTCTGCCTGTCTTTGCCATGTATTATTATGGTAGCGCGGATGTCTCGTGTCAGTGCCATTTGCTGGCGTTGACTGCCAGTGCCGTTGGCTTGTAAAATTTTCATTTCTCATCGGCAAATCTTCATGATTTCTATATTGCATTCTCGCATTATATTGACCTTGGCGAGTATTTGGGTTTTCAAACCGGTAATTAATTTGCCTGTTGGGGAAAGGGCTATACAAATTTGGTTGGTACGCATTATAAGGTACTGATTGGCGCAATCCCCCCTGGCTATAGCCTATTGCACGACCGGTGCTAAAATTTGTTCTTCTGAACAAATGGTTACCGTAATTTTGCGTATTACCGACAGCATTTCTTGGTATGGGATTGGTGACGTAGTGGCACTCTCTTGCTATGTGGCCAACACGATTGCAGTTATAGCACCTTATTATTGTAGGGTTAATGGGTTGAAAACGTACTGTTTTCTGCCTAGCGGGTTCTGGCGTTTTGTTTCTTTGTGCTACTGGGGAGTTATCCCTTGAAAAGAAATTGGGGGATGCTTGATCGCCCTTGAAGATTGGGTTCGCGTTTGAGTCGCCTAAGCTATTTATTTTTGCATTACTATGATTAGCAACCATTTTATCAACTTTGATTAATCGTTCTACCTCTTGGACTGCAAGATCCAACGTCTGAATATTCTTGGATATTACTACTCTATATAGTTTTGGGGGTAGCCCTTGCAAAAAGGTATTTAGTATGACTTTTTCATACAGTTGCCCCGAACCACTTCCGTATTTTGCTTCTACAGAAATGCGTATATTATCCAGATATTCCCTTATATTTTGTGAAAAATCAAAGTTCACTACTCCATGTTTTAATTTATTTATTGAACTGGTTTCTATAAATCTCTCTTTGAATGCTTTTAACAAGTCATCAACCGTATTTATTGGCAAGTTGGCGTTATTTCCTATGGTATGTTCGACCTGTTTTAGAAAGGTTAAGGCCTGGCCTCTTAATCGTAGAAGCAGCATGTCTTTTAATGCTCCAACGTCTGTTTTTGTTAATTGTACAAACTGGGTCAATTGGATATTAAATTCGTCCATATCTGATTGACCATTGTATTCCGGGATAGATTTTGCAATCTCTATATTTTTGGCGACTAACTTTTGCACTATTAATAACTCACTGATTTCTTCCATCTTTTTTTTTTGCGTTTATATCAACTTAAAATTTTACTTAACCTATTTTGGGGGACTCTATTATCTCCTATGAGATATTCTAAAGGGTTTCCCTGTAGTAGCTTAGCGGTTATAGGCCTAATCAATTTTCTTATATGTCTGTATCCCTCCGAAAATCAAATTTGAATTACAAAGTTTAAATGGCCTAACTAGTTCGCAGTTTTCCTCCAATTTCCGACACGCGCCATTTGTACCATTGAAGTTGTATTTGTGGTAATAGAGAAGATTTGCTCGTGGCGATAGAGATTTCTCCTATAGCGCCACTTATAGCGATGGAGATTGTGTCAACTAGGCTAGCACCGCTCTCAAGTAATGAGAGAAAATTGAATATGTAGACATACAAATGTGGCTTCTTCTTTCTTGAGCTATCTGGAGATCAGATTCCTTTGGGAGCATTTACCATGGAGACTGGCGAACTAGTTACCCATTATCGGACTAGACTCAGACATATAAGAGAAACAAACACATATAAAAAGACAATAGATTTATTGAACTTACATGCTTAGTTGTACAGCAACGGGTCACTTCAATGGCAATAAAAATGGTGTCCGAGATTATTTGCGGTACTAATCGCTTCAAATCTGGATAGAGATTCAAATTAAAAAGGCACATTTGCCCCACTCCCAAACGCAGTTCTTTCGTCCTGCGCTCTAGGGACTGTCTGCCATTGGCTTACGTGGCCCAAGGACGCGCACCCTCGTCCAATAATACGTCTTAAATATTTTTGATGATTTAGGCGTTCACACGGTTCTTTGCCTTTTAAACTTCCTTGGAAATTTTATGCATTGCATTTTCTTGCTACAATTATCTTAGCGAAATTCGAACGACTCGCGCCGTTGTCTGACTGAAGCTAGAAATGCAATTTCTTTTTTTTTGCTGATTAAGGACTTTTCATTTTTGCAACTAGATTTAGCTTAATTATAAGAAATCGGAATTATCTTTAGAAAGGAACTTTATTTTGGTATTTTAAATACATCGTGTTTTACTCCCGGTACATATGTCTTGGCACTTGAGAAATAATTAAAAAAGCTTCTAAAGTAGAATTTTGGAAAATTTTGAGTTTGGGGCAAAGGGGGATTTCAAAAAAAAAATTGAGTTTGGGGGGAAGAAAGTAAGTAAGTATGACGGCACTAGACCCTTAAGGTCCAAACCGGCGGTGCTGATCTCCGTTTCGTGGCCCTTCAGCCAGGAAGATCAATGGGGGGCTGGGGGCCAGCCATCCTGTGCTTTAGCACACCCTTTATTGTAGAAATAATTTGGCCTCTAAAGTCAATTCAGATGTTTTTAGCGCACTATCTATTAGTGCTTTGGAAATATTGAAAAAGCTTCTAGAGTAGAATTTTAGAAAATTTTGAGTTTTGGTGGAAGGGGATTTCAGAAACATCTCCCCATGACATAACTTGTCCTCTAAAGTCGATTCTGATGTTTGTAGAGCTCTATGTCTTGGCACTTTAGAAATATTTAAAAAAGCCTCTAAAGTAGAATTTTGGAAAATTTTGAGCTTGGGGCAAAGGGGGATTTCAAAAACATCTTCCCCATGACATAAATTGCCCTCTAAAGTTGACTCTGATGACCATCTTTAATCATTCTTAAACAATACTGAAGAAAAAACTCACTGTTTATCGACATGAAGTTATTAAGAACGCTATTTTCAGTGAAATACACCTCATAATCATAATTTATGTGTCTAAAGTTCGTCTATTATTAATAATGATTTTGAACAGTGGTCTCATGTGTAATAGTCGATGTGATGGACACAGATTGCTCTTTAATAATATTTTATCCCATCAAACTGTTTGTACGTAAGTAAAAACCCATAAAATCCAGAATTAAGGGTGATAAGTTGTCAAATTTAGATAGCTTGGTAGGCCGCATACTCATAATATAACCTTCAAAATGTTATGCGTTCTAGAAATAATGGAATTTTAATACATGCAGAATTAATCGCCTCAAATGTTCTTCTGAACTCGATCCGCAAAAATAATAAAAAATATGAAAAAAAGGCTTAAATGAACAAAGTTTAAACTCTGTAGATTCACCTGAAATTTAATTTCTGTGTCTGAAGTTCGCGCATTACTTAGGAACAAAGAACAATTCAAAGTTTCGTGCACGTCTTCAAACTGTATCTAGCCGTTTAAATTAGTCGGTCAAAAATGTGTTTGAAAATAGGTGTTTCGAAGAGTTTAATTTTTTAAGTGGTGGTAATTTTCTTTTTAATATTGATTTTATTGCTGGATGTTTGCTTGAATAGCTGAAGTGTCTATGGTTAGTAAATAAAGAAGTCATAATCAGGAAACATTTAGGCCATTGGAAACTTTCAAAATGATAACATTCTAAAATGTCATATATGATAAAGTTAAGCGAAAAAATGTCAGAATTAAACGTTCAATTCGTTCGCTTGTCTATCTCTTAATGATGAGGTCTGAAAGACGTTCTAATAACTTTTTTCTTACACATTTATAACTCTTAATGGAGCCTCTTTATTGAAAATTAGAACTCGTGTATTATATCGACCACAACCTAGAAATCCTAACTTTTTCCTGTCCAAATAATCACTAAAATATTTCGATCTGTTTCGCCCAAATAATCCTAAAAAATTAATTTTTGAAGGTTCCTTTGTGTATCGACAACCATGCACAGATATATTTAAATTCCTATAAAGCCTATTGATTTTTCTGTCATGAATTCTTACACAGTCGAAGCTCTATAGGTTCAACGTAATTCCTGTCTGTATCAATTTTAACAATATTCTATTACATAAATTCAATTTAAATTCCCAGAAATCTGGTCTGATGTTACTTCTTCTCGTATTTCTAGCCCTCTGGTTGGCTGTGACGTCACTTCGTATCAGAGTAATACCCCTTCTCCTACCCAAAAGCCAAGATATTAAATCTATCAAATTATTTATCATCTTACAGAATAAATTATTAATTCGACACAGGATAAGATCTACCAAACTGCTTATCTTACAGAATAAATTATGTAAGTCAGTACCTTGGATTTATGAGAACGTAAATTCGTTTTATTTGACTCGGATCTATCATGGTTGCAGGCAGGGTTGCCACCGTTTGGGATTAATCTCGGTTTTCCGGTTTTTTTTTGTCCGGGATTTTCGGGATTTTTCTGTAAAAAAACGGGATTTTTTGCTAAAAACCGGGATTGTTGCTAAAAACCAGGATTTTTTTTATTAAAAAAAGATTTTCAACGATTTCGGCTGACAGTCTACTATTTTTTTTTTCTGTACGATGGAATATTCTCTGTTTTGTTTGTTTTCTCTGAAATTTGCACTTGTACACTGGGGAAACGATTTTTTCCTTCGGGATTTGACTTCTGAAAATTCGACTCCAATATAAGGACGAGCGGCGAATTCAAAACAAAAGCAGCGAGTATTTTCTTTTCTTGTCATTGTAGTTCATTTTGCCCCGTGTAGTGCCTCGGGCAAAGTTAATATCAGAAAAGATATTTAAAAAGCGTATGGCATTATACTTATTCTGTTCAAAAGGATACTTATTTCAAAAGGATGGTATTGTAAGACGAATGATAGTTCCGCTGTCCGCTTCTTGATTGGTGAGACTTTTGCTAAACAGAAAACCAGGTATGGTAAAAGGGAAAGGGACGTGTGAAGACGTAATAAAAGGCAACTTTTACTGCTTGCCAAGCCATATTGAATATTAGCTCGTCCAGACTATCCATTTTCTGGAAAAATGGGATGGAAATCTTGGAATGTAGACAGGTCTTCCGTCCCATTTTTACGTTTTCTGGGCAAGAAGAATCAGAAAGTCAGAAAATTGAAAAATGGCCAGAGGAAGGAGACGATTAGACACGATAAGTGATAAATAAAATAGCTGTCTAAGATAGTTTGGAATAGAAAAAAGGTAAATTGTCTAACTGAGCCTCTAAATTTGTTTTCTATAGGCTATGGCTCAGAAAAAAAGATTTGATGAGGATAGCGCAGATAAATTTGTACAGATAACTTCTGAAAAAAACCACCAAGTTTTTGAAAAAAAACCTAGTCTGGGCGACTATTCCTTTTTCCAGATTTCCGTCCTATTTTCCAGACATTGGATGGTCTGGACGCACTATATGGCTGCGAGGCGTGACGTCAATTTTTTGGTGGGAAATCCAAATAACGATGAAACGTAAATATGTTGACACGTTTTCTCGGAACTTTGGTGAATTGCTTTGGCCTAAAATATTTGTCGTAGATCCTACTAATCCACCAGAACGTTTTCAAAAAAATAATAATAGGAATATTGACAATCAGTTGTTAATTACAACTAGAAACCACGTTTCACCACACTTCGAATTACGCGTTCTGATTTTTACGTCATCACTGTGCAGCCCTATGTCGTTTAGTCTAAAAACCGTGTTCCGGGATTTTTCAAGATTTTTTTGGAAGAAAAATCGGGATTTTATTTTTGAGCTGGTGGCAACCCTGGTTACAGGTGCAAAATGAATAGGAAAGTTGCAGCATTGATGCCCTTTAGAGGCACAGTCATGGCCGCAATCACGAGATTTGTTGTATCGTTACTACTTCAGGTGGCAACTAATCCCCCCCTAACCCTCTTTTCCCCAAATGCGGCCAATCAATTTTTTTCTTACATAACCGTTAGGTTCATAATAGACCAAAATTCATATAATGAAACTCTAGGGATAACACAGCCCCATAGCCACGAGGGCAGGTGCTGTAAATTATGCCCCGGAACACATAAGGTTTTTATGAAAGGGATGGTAGTATAAACCTCTAGGGGGCACTTTCGATTATAAATCGAAATTTCTAGGGCCCCTTTTAAGAGTCAAAAGTGATAAAAAGCTGCCCTCCTTAGGGGGGAGGGCAGGAATTCCCTCCACCCTTTAGAAAATTTTCCCCCAAATGCTCGCAATTAAATTTTGAGATAGTTATTCTGTTCAGAATAGCTTAAAGATCAAATAACAAAAACTCCGGGGTCGACATAACCATGGCCTTTGGAAATATAAGGTTCTTATGTGAGGGGTGGTCTTTTAAATTTCAGAGGGGGCTCAATTGACTGTAAATTGAAAGTTACAGTTACCTTTTTAAGAGTCAAAATTGATTGGAGGGCATCTAGGCCTCCGTGGAAAGGCTGTATCCTCTACCCCAGGTTTGTGTAAGGTTTTTATGGAAGAAGTGAACCTTGGAGGAGACTCAAATGACTAGAAATCAAAATTTCAATTTCCCTTTTTGAGATTCAAAAGGGATCCGATGGCAACTAGCCCCCCTTCCAGCAGCCCTCTTTTTTCCAAATGTATCCGATCAAATTTTGGAAATATTCTTTTTGTCAAAAGTAGACCAAAGATTATATAATAAAAACTGCAGGGCTTGCACAGCCCCTCAGAACCCGGGGGCAAGTGTTGCAAATTGTCTCCCCGGGAATATAAGGTTTTTATGGAAGGAATGGTCACATATAATTCGGAGGGGGCTCATTCTGTTAACAATTGGAAGTTTAGTTCCGTTTTTGAAAGTAAAAAAGACGGGAAGGTTACTATCCACTGCCCTCTTTACCCATTGACACCAGAGTTTTTCTTATCCGACCTTTGAACTATTTTTAAAAAAATGTCTATCGCAAAGTTTTCACAGATGGGTTCAGAAAAAGAAGGCGTAGGGGGGGAGGGGCTAATTGCCCTCGGATCTCTTTTGACTATTAAAAAGTGAACTAGAACTTTCAATTTCCAGTCAAATGATCCCTCTCTGAAGTTTATACGAGCAATCTTTTCATAATGAACCATATATGCCCCAGGGAATAACTTAAAACGCCTGCCTCCGGGCCCTGGGGGGTTGTGTAGACTCCTGAGATTTTGTTATCTGACTTTTGAACAATTTTTAACTTAATGGTTATCTCAAAACTTTTATCGGATGCATTTGGGGAAACAGGAGAGTGAAGGGGGGGAACAGGCTAGTTACCCTTCAATATCTTTTGACTCTCAAAAACTGAGCTGAACATTCAATTTCAAATCAAATGAGCTCTCTCTGAAGTTTTTACGAGCATCCCTTCCATAAGAACCATATTTTCACCCAGGGCATAACTTACAACGCCTGTCCTCGGGCCCTGGGGCTGTGTCAACCTCAGAGTTTTCGTTATGTTGGTCTTTGAACTATTTTTTAAGAAAAATGGCTATCTTAAAGTTCTTATCAGGTGGGTTTGACAAAAAAGGTCGTGGAGGGGGGGGGGCTAGGTGCCCTCCAATCTCTTTTGAATCCTAAAAATTGAACTAGAACTTTCAATTTCAATTTCATGAGCCCTCTTTGAAGCTTATACGAGCATCCCTTCCATAAAAACAATATATGCCACAAGCGCATAATTACAACGCCTGTCAAAGGGCCCTGGGGTGTTTTGTCGACACCGGAGTTTTGGTTATATAATCATTGAAGTTTTTTTTAACAAAATAGCTATCTCAAAATTGTTATCGGATTCATTTGGGAAAAAGAGCGTGGGGGGGGGGGGGGGGTTGCTCACCCTCCAATATATTTTGACGCTTAAAATATGAACTATAACTTTCAGTTTCCAATCAAATGAGCCCTCTCTGAAGTTTATATGAGTATTCCTTCCATAAGAACCATATATGCCCACAGGGCATAAATTATAACCCTTTCCCTGGAGACTTTGGGGGAAGTATCCTGCTCAAAGATATAATTTCCAGAACTTCCAACTACGTTGAACAAAATGGCTATCTCAAAATTTTGATTAGACATGTTTGGGGAAATGGTGGGCGTGCAAGGGGTGTTAGTTGCCTTACATTCACTTTCCACTATTAAAAATGGCACCAGCCATTTAAATTTCCAATCGAATGAGCCATTTTTTAAGTTTCTACGACAACGCTTTCTATAAAAACCTTATATGCTCCCAGGGCATAACTTACAACCCTTGCCCTGAGGCCTGTGGGAGGGGGTTCATCCCCAAAGACCTAATTTCCAGAAATTTCAACTATGTTGAAAAAAATAGCTATCTCAAAATTTTGATTGGATGTGTTTTGGGAAAAGGTGGGGGTGAGAGGGGGGTTAGTTGCTCCAATGACTTTCGATTATTAAAAAGGGCGTTAGCCCTTTGAATTTACAATCGAATGAGCTCTTTTTGAAGTTTCTACGACAAAGCTTTCTATTAAAAACTTATATGCCCCCAGGACATAACTTACAACCCTTGCCCTGAGGGCTATAGGGGAGTATCCGCCTCAAAACATAATTTCTATGAGGAAATCAGCTACGAGGAACAAAATGGATCTCTCAAAATTTTTGATTGAATGTGTTTGAGGAAATGGCGGGCGTGGAAAGGTGTCAGTTGGCACTAGAACTCTTGATTTCCAATAGAATGAGCCCCCTCTGAAGTTTATACGACGACCCCTTCTATATGAAGTGCCTTTGGAAAAAAATAATAAGACATTCGAGCCGTTTGGCCTTAACCATAGGCAACGCAATAGCGTTGACTCTGATAGAGATCATAGGCAGCGCAATAGTGCTGGCTAAGTAAAGACTGATGTTGACACAATGTATTATATATTTTTTTGTTTCTTGGTCTTAGACCAGGGCACTTCGCATCGAAGGAGATGTCATGGAAGCTTCGAAAAGGGCTCATTCAATTGGAAATTGGAGTGGCTTGTGCCATTTTTAATAGCCAAAAGTGATTGGGAGGCAAGTAACACCCCTTCCACACCCAGCATTCCCCCAAACACAGCCAATAAAAATTTTACGATTGCTATTTTGTTCAGCGTAGTTGATTTCCAGATAGAAACTATGTTTTTGAGGGGGAAACTCCCCAATAGCCCTCAGGCCAAGGGTTGTAAGTTATGCTCCGGGGGCATATAAGGTTCTTATAGAAAGCGTTGCCGTACAAGCTTCAAAAAAGGCTCGGTCGATTGGAAATTCAAAGGGCTAGTGCCCTCTTTAATAGTCGAAAGCGATTGGAGTTGAAAGTCTTGAAAATTAGGTCTTTAAGGATGACAGCCCCCCACAGCCCTCAGGGCAAGGGTCGTAAGTTATGCACTGGGGGCAAATTAGGTTTCATAAGCAGCGCGCCTATAGGGCATATAAGTCTTTTTGATATATATAAAAAAGATATATAAAAAATATCTTTTTTATATATCTTTTTGAGGAGGACACTCCCCCAAAACCCTTGGGGCAAGGGTATTAAGTTAAGCCCTGAGGGCATATAAGATCAATGTTAACACAATGTACAGTTTATTATTTTTTTTTCTTTAAAGCAGGTCACTTCATATAGAAGGGGTCGTCGTATAGACTTCAAAAGTGGTCCATTTGATTGGAAATTGTGAGTTCTAGTGCCCTTTTTAATAGTCAAAAGTGATTGGAGGGCAACTAGCCCCCCTCTCGCCAGTCATTCCCCATAACACATCCAATCGAAATTTTGAGATAACCATTTTGTTCAGCGTAGTTGTTTCCCGGATAGAAAATGTTTTTTTGAGGAGGACACTCCCCCACAACCCTCAGGGCAAGGTTTTAAGTTATGCCCTGGAGGCATATAAGGTTTTTATAGAAGGCGTTGTCATAGAAACTTCAAAACAGGCTCATTCGATTGGAAATTCCAAGGGCTAGTGCCCTTTATAATAGTCGAAAGTGATTGGAGGGTAACTAGCCCCCCCCCCCACGCCCACCATTCCCCCAAACACATCCAATTAAAATTGTGAGATAGCCATTTTGTTCAGCGTAGTTGATTTTGTGATAGAAAATATGTTTTTAAGGAAGAAACTCCCCCAAAACCCTCAGGGCAAGGGTTTTAAGTTATGCCCTGGGGACATATTAGGTTTTTATTGAAGGTGCTGTCGTAGAAACTTCAAAACAGGCTCATTCCATAGGAAATTCAAAGGGCTTGTGCCCTTTTCAATAGTCGAAAGTGATTCGAGGGCAACTAGCCCCCCGCCCCCCCCTCCCCACGCCCATCGTTCCCCCAAACGCCCATCTTTCCCCCAAACACATCCAATCAAAATTGTGAGATAGACATTTTGTTCAACGTATTTTTCTAGATAGAAAATAGGTTTTTGAGGAGGACATTCCCCCAAAACCCTCTGGTCAAGGGTTTTAAGTTATGCCCTGGGGGCATATAAGGCTTTTATAGAAGGCCATGTCGCAGAAACTTCAAAACAGGCTTATTCGATTGGAAATTCAAATGGCTAGTGCCCTTTTTAACAGTCGAAAGTGATTGGAGGGCAACTAGCCCCCCCCCCCCCCCACGCCCATCATTCCCCCAAACACATAGGGCTAGAAGTCAGCGTAGCTGATTTCCAGATAGAAAATATCTTTTTGAGGAGGACACTCCAAACACAACCCTCGGGGCAAGGGTTTTAAGTTACGCCCTGGGGCCATATAAGGTATTTATAGAAGGTGTTGTCGTAGAAACTTCAAAACAGGCTCATTTGACTTGAAATTCAAAGGGCTAGTTCCCTTTTTAATAGTCAAAAGTGATTGGAGGGCAAACTAGACCCTCCCAACACCAACTACCTTTGACCCTTGTTTTCAGATAGAAAATATGTTTTTGAAGAGGACACTCCCCCACAACCCTAAGGGCAAAAGTTTTAAGTTATGCCCTGGGGGCATATACTGTTTTTATAGAAGGCGTTGTCGTTGAAACTTCAAAACAGGCTCATTCGATTTGGAATTCAAAGGGAATTCCAGCCCCCCACGATTTGGAATTCAAAGGACAACTAGCCCTCCACGCCCATCACTCCCCCAAACAAATCCAATCAGAATTTTGAGATAGCCATTTTGCTCAGTGTAGGCTAGTCGATTTCCAGATAGAAAATATGTTTTTTTGGAGGAACC
Organism: Artemia sinica; assembly: GCA_027921565.1. Lineage (NCBI taxonomy): Eukaryota > Metazoa > Arthropoda > Branchiopoda > Anostraca > Artemiidae > Artemia > Artemia sinica. The sequence goes on from JAPEVW010000027.1 coordinate 3,478,400, forward strand.
TTTCCCAATTCCCTCAGAGCAAGGGTTTTAAGTTATGCCCTGTTGGCATATAAGGTTTTTATAAGAAGGCCTTGTCGTAGAAACTTCAAAACAGGCTCATTCGCTTGAAAATTAAAGGAATACCCCAACGCCCATCATCCTCCCAAAAAATCCAAAATTTTGAGATAGACATTTTATTCAGCGTAGTTGATTTTCAGATAGAAAATATGTTTTTGAGGAGGGCACTCCTCCACAACCCTCATGGCAAAGGTTTTAAGTTATACCCTGGGGGGCATATAAGGTTTTTATAGAAGGCGTAATCTTAGAAACTCAAAAACAGGCTCATTCGATTTGGAATTCAAAGTGCTAGTGCCCTTTTTAAAAGTTGAAACTGATTGGAGGGCAACTAGCCCCTTCCCCAGGCCTATCATTCCCCTAAACACATCCAATAAAAATTGTGAGATAGCCATTTTGTTCAGCGTAGTTGATTTCCAGATAGAAAATATGTTTTTGAGGAGGGCACTCCCCCAAAACCCTCATGGCAAAGGTTTTAAGTTATACCCTGGGGGCATATAAGGTTTTTATAGAAGGCGTAACCTTAGAAACTCCAAAACAGGCTCATTCGATTTGGAATTCAAACTGCTTGTGCCCTTTTTAAAAGTTGAAACTGATTGGAGGGCAACTAGCCCCTTCCCCAGGCCCATCATTCCCCTAAACACATCCAATAAAAATTTTGAGATAGCCATTTTGTTCAGCGTAGTTGATTTCCAGATAGAAAATATGTTTTCGAGGAGGAAACTCCCCAACAACCCTCAGGGCAAGGGTTTTAAGTTATGTCCTGGGGTATTTAAAGTTTTTATAGAAGGCGTTGTCATAGAAACTTCAAAAGGGGCTCATTTGTTTGGAAATTCAAAGGGCTAGTGCTCTTTTTAATAGTGGAAAGTGAATGGAGGGCAACTAGCCCCCCCCACGTTCATCATTCACCCAAACACATCCAATAAAAATTTTGAATTAGCCATTTTGTTTAGCGTAGGCTAGTTGATTTCCAGATAGAAAATATGTTTTTGAGATGGACACTCCCCCAAAACCCTCAGGGCAAGGGTTTTAAGTTATGCGTTGGGGGCATATAATGTTTTTTTTTTTAGAAGGCGCTGTCGTAGTAACTTCAAAAACGGCTAATTCGATTGGAAATTCAAAGGGGTAGGGCCCTTTTTAATAGTAGAAAGTGATTGGAGGGCAACTAGCCCCCCCCACGCCCATCATTCCCCCAAACACATCCAATCAAAATTTTGAGATAGCCATTTTGTTCAGCGTAGTTGATTTCAAGATAGTAAATGTGTTTTTGAGGAGGAGACTCCCCCAGAGCCCTCAGAGCAAGTGTTTTAAGTTATGCCTTGGGGGCATATAAAGTTTTTATAAAAGGCGTTGTCGTAGAAACTTCAAAAAAGCCTCATTCGATTAGAAATACAAAGGGATAATGCCCTTTTTAATAGTCGTAAGTGATTGGAGGGCAACTAGCCCCCCCCACGCCCATCTTTCCCCCAAACACATCCAATCAAAATTGTGAGATAGCCATTTTATTCAACGTATTTGATTTCTAGATAGAAAATAGGTTTTTGAGGAGGACACTCCCCCAAAACCCTCTGGGCAAGGGTTTTAAGTTATGCCCTGGGGACATATAAGCCTTTTATAGAAGGCCATGTCACAGAAACTACAAAACAGGCTTATTCGATTGGAAATTCAAATGGCTAGTGCCCTTTTTAATAGTCGAAAGTGATTGGAGGGCAACTAGCCCCCCACCCATCATTCCCCCAAACACATCCAATCAAAAATTTGAGATATGCATTTTGCCAGCGTAGCTGATTTCCAGAAAGAAAATGTCTTTTTGAGGAGGACTCTCCCCCACAACCCTTGGGGCAAGGGTTTTAAGTTACGCCTTGGGGCCATATAAGGTTTTTATAGAAGGTGTTGTCGTAGAAACTTCAAAACAGGCTCATTTGACTGGAAATTCAAAGGGCTAGTTCCCTTTTCAATAGTCGAAAGTGATTGGAGGGCAAACTAGACCCTCCCAACACCCATCATTAACCCAAAAACATCCAATCAAAATTGTGATATAGCCATTTTCTTCAGCTTAGTTGTTTTCAGATAGAAAATATGTTTTTGAGGAGGACACTTCCCCACAACCCTAAGGGTAAAAGTTTTAAGTTATGCCCTGGGGGCATATACGGTTTTTATAGAAGGCGTTGTCGTAGAAACTTCAAAACAGGCTCATTCGATTTGGAATTCAAAGGAAATTCCAGCCCCCCACGATTTGGAATTCAAAGGGCAACTAGCACCCCACGCCCATCACTCCCCCAAACAAATCCAATCAGAATTTTGAGATAGCTATTTTGCTCAGTGTAGGCTAGTCGATTTCCAGATAGAAAATATGTTTTTTAGGAGGAACCTTTCCCAATTCGCTCAGAGCAAGGATTTTAAGTTATGCCCTGTTGGCATATAAGGTTTTTATAAGAAGGTGTTGTCGTAGAAACTTCAAAACAGGCTCATTCGCTTGAAAATTTAAAGGGCTACCCCAACGCCCATCATCCTCCAAAATAAATCCAATCAAAATTTTTAGATAGCCATTTTGTTCAGCGTAGTTGATTTTCAGATAGGAAATATGTTTTTGAGGAGGACACTCCCCCAAAACCCTAAGGGCAAAAGTTTTAAGTTATGCCCTGGGGGCATATAAAGTTTTTATAAAAGGCGTTGTCGTAGAAACTTCAAAAAAGCCTAATTTGATTAGAAATACAAAGGGATAATGCCCTTTTTAATAGTCGTAAGTGATTGGAGGGCAACTAGCCCCCCCACCCACGCCCATTTTTCCCTCAAACACATCCAATCAAAATTGTGAGCCATTTTGTTCAACGTATTTGATTTCTAGATAGAAAATAGGTTTTTGAGGAGGACACTCCCCCAAAACCCTTTGGGCAAGGGTTTTAAGTTATGCCCTGGGGGCATATGAGGCTTTTATAGAAGGCCATGTCACAGAAACTTCAAAACAGGCTTATTCGATTGGAAATTCAAATGGCTAGTGCCCTTTTTAATAGTCGAAAGTGATTGGAGGGCAACTAGCCCCCCCACCCATCATTCCCCCAAACACATCCAATCAAAAGTTTGAGATAGGCATTTGGCCAGCGTAGCTGATTTCCAGAAAGAAAATATCTTTTTGAGGCGGACTCTCCCCCACAACCCTCGGCGCAAGGGTTTTAAGTTACGCCCTGGGGCCATATAAGGTTTTTATAGAAGGTGTTGTCGTAAAATTCAAAGGGCTAGTTCCCTTTTTAATAGTCGAAAGTGATTGGAGGGCAAACTAGACCCTCCCAACACCCATCATTAACCCAAACACATCCAATCAAAATTTTGATATAGCCATTTTGTTCAGCTTAGTTGTTTTCAGATAGAAAATATGTTTTGGAGGAGGACACTCCCCCACAACCCTAAGGGCAAAAGTTTTAAGCTATGCCCTGGGGGCATATACGGTTTTTATAGAAGGCGTTGTCGTAGAAACTTCAAAACAGACTCATTCGATTTGGAATTCAAAGGGAATTCCAGCCGCCCACGATTTGGAATTCAAAGGGCAACTAGCACCCCACGCCCATCACTCCCCAAAAGAAATCCAATCAGATTTTTGAGATAGCCATTTTGCTCAGTGTAGGCTAGTCGATTTTCAGATAGAAAATATGTTTTTTAGGAGGAACTTTTTCCAATTCCCTCAGAGCAAGGGTTTTATGTTATGCCCTGTTGGCATATAAGGTTTTTATAAGAAGGCGTTGTCGTAGAAACTTCAAAACAGGCTCATTCGCTTGAAAATTCATAGGGCTACCCCAACGCCCATCATCCTCCAAAACAAATCCAATCAAAATTTTGATATAGCCATTTTGTTCAGCGTAGTTGATTTTCAGATAGAAAATATGTTTTTGAGGAGGACACTCCTCCACAATCCTCATGGCAAAGGTTTTAAGTTATGCCCTGGGGGCATATAAAGTTATTATAAAAGGCGTTGTCGTAGAAACTTCAAAAAAGCCTCATTCGATTAGAAATACAAAGGGATAATGCCCTTTTTAATAGTCGTATGTGATTGGAGGGCAACTAGCCCCTCCCCCCCCCCACGCCCATCTTTTCCCCAAACACATCCAATCAAAATTGTGAGATAGCCATTTTGTTCAACGTATTTGATTTCTAGATAGAAAATAGGTTTTTGAGGAGGACACTCCCCCAAAACCCTCTGGGCAAGGGTTTTAAGTTATGCCCTGGGGGCATATAAGGCTTTTATAGAAGGCCATGTCACAGATACTTCAAAACAGGCTTATTCGATTGGAAATTCAAATGGCTAGTGCCCTTTTTAATAGTCGAAAGTGATTGGAGGGCAACTAGCCCCCCCGCCCATCATTCCCCCAAACACATCCAATCAAAAGTTTGAGATAGGCATTTTGCCAGCGTAGCTGATTTCCAGAAAGAAAATATATTTTTGAGGAGGACTCTCCCCCACAACCCTCGGGGCAAGGGTTTTAAGTTATGCCCTGGGGCCATATAAGGTTTTTATAGAAAGTGTTGTCGTAGAAACTTCAAAACAGGCTCATTTGACTGGAAATTCAAAGGGCTAGTTCCCTTTTTAATAGTCGAAAGTGATTGGAGGGCAAACTAGACCCTCCCAACGCCCATCATTAACCCAAACAACGCCCATCATTAACCCTGGGGGCATATAAAGTTTTTATAAAAGGCGTGGTTTTAGAAACTCCAAAACAGGCTCATTCGATTTGGAATTCAAAGTGCTAGTGCCCTTTTTAATAGTTGAAACTGATTGGAGGGCAACTAGCCCCTCCCCACGCCCATCATTCCCCTAAACACATCCAATCAAAATTTTGAGATAGCCATTTTGTTGGTGAAAATCACAAATGAATGTGCATTGTCAGTTTAATATACATATACTGATATTTAGTAATCAAAATGTTAAAATTATTTGATTTATTAAAGTTATAAAAGTAAAAACATTTATATTTTTTTCAGTGTAGCGCAAATTTTGTTCTGGCCTTGGGAAGGCATAGGGGTTTTGCGCCCAACTTATGTTAATTTCTGCTCGTTTTGAGTTTGACTCGGTTATTTATTGTAATTTCTGTTCGTTTTGGGTTTCATTTATTTATCGATGCTGATTTGTGGTAGTTTCAAGCTTGGTAGATTATTTGATTTTATTTTTACTAATTTTTTGTGCGATGGAGCTCTTTACTTTTCTTTGAAAAACTTACTTTGTGGAAATTTTTTTTAAATTAGTTTATAGAAAGCGTTGTCGTAGAAACTTCAAAAAGGGCATATTCGATTGGAAATTGAAATGGCTAGTGCCCTTTTTAATAGTCGAAAATAATTGGAGGGCAAATAATCCCCCTCTCACGCCCACTATTTCACCAAACTCATGCAATAAAAATATTGAGATAGTTATTTTTTTCAACGTATTTGAAAGTTCTGGAAATTATGTCTTTGTGGATGACAAACGCACAGCCCTCATGGTAAGGGTTTTAAGATATGCTCTGGGGGCATACGAGGTTTTTATAGAAAGAGTTGTCATAGAACCTTCAAATAAGGCTCATTCGGTTCGAAACTGAAAGGGGTAAAGCCCTTTTTAGTAGTCGAAAGTGATTGAAGAGCAACTAACCCCCCTCTCACGCCCACCATTTTCCCAAACACATCCAATCAAAATCTTGAGATATTCATTTTGTTCAACGTAATTGAAAGTTCCAAAAATTAAGTCTTTGAGAATGACACCCTCCTCCCCACAACCCTCAGGGAAAAGATTGTAAGTTATGCCCTGGGGGAATATAAGGCTTTTATAGAAAGTTTTGTCGTTGAAACTTCAAAATTGCTCATTCAATTGGAAATTGAAAGTCCTAGTTCCCTTTTTAACTGTCGAAAGTGATTGGAAGGCTTGACATTTGTATAGTAGAGATCGATGTGGGTACAATGCATTATTATTATTTTTTTTTTTAGACTAGGGCACTTCTTATCGAAGGATTTGTCGTAGGAACTTCGAAAAGGGCTCATTCGATTGAAAAAAGAAAGGACTAATGCTCTTTTTAATAGTCGAAAGTGATTGGAGGTCGACTAGTCCCCCTCCACGCCCAGCCTCCAATTTGCCCATTATGTTTAAAAACTAAATGTTGCCTTAAGATTATATCAAAGTGCACTGTGTTAATACTAATTCCCAATAACGTATCTTAGCAGTATCCCAAGAACAACTGAGGGTAGTATGTTCAAACTTTCGGGGCTACTTTTGTTCTTAAAATTTAACCAAACCAAAATAGCGCAAGTGTATCCAAGCAAACAAAGAAAATGAACAGATTTTTTTGCCAATGGTATCAAGATTTCTATTTCAGGTCAGCTAGAGGAAGTATGAAACTTAATTAAACACTACTATTTGTGTCCAGATTTTTAAAAGGGTGTATCGTGTTAAAAATTGCTGAAAATTTTTCTCCAGTGTACAAATACCAGGCCAAACTATAAAGTCTTAAAAAAAGAAAAGATTTAAAGTATTTTTTTCTTTTTCCCTGAAAAGACTATGTGAAAATGAAACGAATAGAAATTAGTTAAAAAAACATTTTTCACAAAATAAGTTTTTCAAAGAAAAGCAAAGAACTCTGTTAAACCTAAAATGAGCAAAAATAAAATCAAATAATCTACCAAGCGTATAAAACTACCACAAATCAGCATGGATAAATAAACGAACAGTAGGGCTTTAAACCCCTATGCCTTCCAAAGGCCAGATCATAATTTGCATTTTACTGAAAAAATACAAATGAATGTTAATTGTCAAATTAATATACATATACTGATGTTTAGTATTCAAAATATTAATATTATTTGATTTATTAAAGTTATGAAAGTAAAAATATTTATATTTTTCTGTAAAGCGCAAATTATGTTCTGGCCTTGGGAAGGCATAGAGGTTTTGACCCTACTCATGTTAATTTCTGCTCATTTTGAGTTTGACACGGTTATTTATTGTAATTTCTGTTCGTTTTGGGTTCAAACTTTACTGTTTATAACAAATTTTAGAGTTTCATACCGTGCCTTTACTGATATTAAATAAAAAAAACAAGTTTTTTAAACTGAAAGTAAGGAGCGACATTAAAACTTAAAACGAACAGAAATTATTCCGTATATGGAAGGGGCTTTCCCCTCCTCAAGCCTCGCTCTTTACGCTAAAGTTTGACTCTCTCTCAAAACTTTATTTTTTAAAACAATAAAAAACTTTAGCGTAAAGAGCGAGGCGTTGAGGAGGGGAAAGCCCCTTCCATATACGGAATAATTTCTGTTCGTTTTAAGTTTTAATGTCGCTCCTTACTTTCAGTTTAAAAAACTTGTTTTTTTATTTAATTTGTGAACGTTTTTTAATTAATGCAGGTTTTGATTTTGGCTCACCGTGCATGAATAATTAAAACGAAATTTGCATATTAATTTTACTTTTATTTGGTTAAATGGCTTTCTCAAAACTTGTTGAATTTTATTTACGAACGTTTTTATTAGTAATAAATATACGTAATTTACGAATTAACTTACGTAACGAACTTCTATATTCATATATTTTTAATACGTATATTAGGGGGTTTGCCCCCTAGTCAATACCTTGCTCTTTAAGCTAAAGTTCAAATTTTGTTCCAATTCTTTAAAAATGACCCCTTAATCACAAAGGCCGTTAATTAGAATAGATAGCTCTTTTGAAAGCACTAAAAAAAACTATAGCGTAAAGAGCGAGGTATTGACTTGGGGGAGAACCCCCTCGTATACGTAATAATTTCTGTTCATTTTAAGTTCTAATGTTGCTTCTTACTTTCAGTTGAAAAAACTTGTTTTTTTTAAATTTAATTTCTGATCGTATTTTAAATAATGCTTGGAAATCCATCGCCCCCTTCATAGAAATGTACCTTACCCCAAAGAAACATCCTCCGCGGAAAGATTCTCCCGAGTAACCCCCTCTTTCAGCCCCCCCTACCAGAAAAAAAAATCTTCCTGAAAATGTCTGTATACTTCCCAATAACCAATACAATATGTAAGCAATGGGCAAAGTTCATAACTTGCAGCCCTTCCGCTGGGAACTGTGGGGGATTAAGTCATCGTAAAAGACATATTTATTAGATTTTCGACTATGCTGAACAAAATGGCTATCTCAAAATTTTGATCGGGTGACTTTGGGAAAAAAATGAGCGTGGGAGGGGCCTAGTTGCCCTCCATTTTTTTTGGTCACTTAAAAAGGGCACTATAACTTTTAATTTCCGTTCCAATGAGCCCTCCTACAATATTCTAGGACCACTGGGTCAATACGATCACCCCTGGGGAAAAAAAAACAAATAAACACGCACCCGTGATCTTTCTTCTGGCAAAAAATGCAAAATTCCACATTTTTGTAGATAGGAGCTTGAACCCTCTACAGTAGGGTTCTCTGATACACTGAATATGATGGTGTGATTTTCATCAAGTTTCTATAACTTTTAGGGGGTCTTTCCCCCTTTTCTCGAAAATCAGCCAAATTTTCTCAGGCGTGTAACTTTTGATGGGTAAGATTAAACTTGATGAAACTTATATATTTGAAATCAGAATTAAAATCTGATTCTTTTGATGTATCTATTGGTATCAAAATTCCGTTTTTTAGAGTTTCGGTTACCATTGAGCCGGGTCGCTCCTTACTTACAGTTCGTTACCACGAACTGTTTGATGAATACACTTGACCACTGTCTTAACTGTAGCTTTCAATATCCTGTTCTTGGTAATAATCTAATCTTTGAATCCGTATAAAATTAAAATCCAATATTACATAGACCCAATGTTTATGTAGTCCAGGGCCAAACATTATTTCACACTGGATTCAAACAAAAGAGCTTTTTCATATTTACATTTCAACTTAAGAAAGACTCCACAAAAATGGTTAGTTGCCTGAATAAAAAACTATAACAAAATTATGAAAAATTATGACAGTGGTCAGATATATTCATATCAGTAAAGGCATGGTATGAAACTCTAAAATTTGTTATAAACCGTACAATTTCTAGTTCAGTTGTTTTAAAGGGCAATTGATTGCTCTTAGTTCTACACAAGGATCCAAAGAGGAGAGCGTATCTTTTGTCCTTTATAATACGGATCAAGCCCTACCCAAGGGAGGGCAAAGAGTTTGAATTCTCTCCCCCAAAATTTTTTGTCAAACTCAGAATAACATAGCGATTTTTGGCTTTCAATGTTATACGAAATTAATTAAAAAAAACTTTTAAATACGTTGAACAAAATGGCTATCTAAAAATTTTGATTGGATGTGTTTGGGGGAAAAGGTAGGCATGAGAGGGGATTTGTTGCCCTTAAATCACTTTTGACTATTGAAAGGACACTAGCCCTTTGAATTTCCAATTGAATGAGCCCTTTTTCAAGTTCCTACGACAAAACTTTCAATAAAAACCTTATATGCCCCGGGGCATGACTTGCAACCCTTACCCTGAGGGCTGGGGGGGGTGTCATCCTCATAGATATAATTTCCAGTCCTTTATACTACTTTGAACAAAATGGCCATCTCAAAATAATTTATTGGATGTGTTTGGATAAATGCTAGGCGTGGAAGGGGTGTTAGTTGCCTTCAGATCACTTTCGGCTATTAAAAAGGACACTAGCCATCTCAATTTCCAATCAAATTGGGTCCTTTTTGAATTTTGTACGACAACACTTTCTATTAAAAACCTTATATGCCCACAGGGGATAACTTACAACCCTTTCCCTGAGGGCTGTGGAGGGGGGGGGGAGGTTGTCATCCTTAAAGACCCAATTTCCAGAACTTTCAACCACGTTGAACAGAATGGCTGTTTAAAAATTTTGATTTGATGTGTTTGGGGTAAGGTGGACCTGAGAGGGGGGTTAGTTGCCCTCCAATCACTTTCGACTGTTAAAAAGGGCACTAACCCTTTAATTTCCAATAGAATGAGCCTTTTCAAGTTTCTACGACAAAGCCATCGATGAAAACCTTATATGCCCTCAGGGCATAACTTATAACCCTTTCCCTAAAGACTGTGGGGGGGAGTGTCCTGGTTAAGGGTATAATTTCTAGAACTTTCAACTACTTTGAAAAAAATGGCTATTTCAAAATTTTGATTGGATGTGTTTGGGGAAAGGGTGGGCGTTGAAGGGGTGTTAGTTGCCTTCTAATTACTTTCGACTATTAAAAAGGGCACTAGCCAATTCAATTTCCAATCGAATGAGCCCTTTTTGAAGTTTCTACGACAACACTTTCTTTAAAAATCATATATGCCCCCAGGGCATATTTTACAACCCTTGCCATGAGGAATGTGGGGGGGGGGGGTGTCATTCTCAAAGACTTAATTTCAAGAACTTTTAACTACGTTGAATAAAATGGCTGTCGCAAAATTTTGATTGGATGTGCTTAGGAAAAAGGTGGGCGTGAGAGGGGTCTTAGTTGCCCTCAAATCACTTTTGACTATCAAAAATGTCACTAGCCCTTTGAATTTCTAATCGAATGAGCCTTTTTTGAAGTTTCTACGATAACACCTTCTATAAAAAACCTTATATGCTCCCAGGGCAAAAACTTACAACCCTTGCCCTGAGGGCGGTGGGGAAGTGCCCTCCTCAAAAATATAATTTCTATCTGGAAATCAACAACACCGAACAAAATGGATATCTCAAAATTTTGATTGGATGTGTTTCGGGAGATGGTGGGCGTGGAAGGGGTGTTAGTTGCCTTCCGATCACTTATGACTATTAAAAAGGGCACAAGCCGCTCCATTTTCCGATTGAATGAACCCTTTTGGAAGTTTCCTTGACAACTTCTTCTATATTAAGTGTCCTGGTCAAAAGGAAAAAAAAATAATACATTGGGCCAACATCGTTCTTATAAGTCCCCAAGGCATAAATTAAAACCCTTGCTCTGAGGGCTCTGGGGGAGTGTCTTCCTCAAAACATATGGAAATCAACTACGCTGAACAAAATGGCTATCTGAAAATTTTGATTGGATATGTCAGGGGAAATGGTGGGCGCGGAAGGGGTGTTAGTTGCCTTCCAATCTATTTTGACTATTAAAAAGGGCACTAGCCTTTCCAAATTTCCAATCGGATGAGCCCTTTTCCAAGTTTCTACGACAAATCCTTCGATACGAAGTGCCCTGGTATGGAAGAAAAAAGTAACATTGTGCCAACATTGTTCGTTACTTAGGCAGCGCTATTGCGCTGCCTATGAAAACTTATATGCTTTCGCTTGATATTTCAAAATGAATTTTGAATCGGTGCAATATCTTGCATCTCCCTTTAGGCCCACCCTCCTGGGAAGAATCCAGATACTCCTTTTAGGTCTCTTATTCATCTTGAATTCTGAAATAGATAGTGATTTAAAACCAGATCCCTTAATTTACGGCTAACATTGTAGGAGAATATTGCTAGTATTACGTAAAGTAAATGTGTGACTAATAAATAAGCGATAATATAATTCATGTGTCCTAGACTATTAGCTATATTAACTTTTATAAGCTATTATAATTCATAAAATAAAATTTTTATAATGTCTATTATGATCGACTGGTTTGAAAAATGAAAATTAAGAAATATTAAAATTTATAAGGCCTGAAACAATCTAATGATCGTTTAAACTATGTTCCAATGGCAGAACAAATAGGCTAACCTTACTCTTTACCTTTAAACTTTTTGATTTAATGCGAATAGCTTAGCTATAAAATCCTGAAAAACTGCAAAAGCGGGCTTATCTTCTCCTGGCAAATTGCCACGATGCCACGGCCATTTCTAATGATAGGGGTTTTACTCAGTGGGCAAGGGAGACTGTTGAAATGAAAAAAAGGAAAAACATATGCTTGCTAATTAAAACAAAAATTCCAAAAATAAGTTTTTCAAAGAAAAGTAAAGGTCATTTTAAACTTGAGCTCACACGATACAAATACCTGTTAAAATTCAAACCCAAAACGAACAGGAATTAAATAAACAATCATAGCAAAATACATACAACAAGTTGTAATATAAATTAATAAATAGATCTTAAAGCAGGTAATGCTTGGATTGAATATGAAAATCAAGCTTAAAACGAAAAAAATATTTGGCTATTGAACTATAAATGAAAATTAAAACGAATAGAAATTAATTAAACAATCAACGCAAACAAACATACAATAGATATTAATGTAAATGAATAAATGAATCTTAAAACGAGTGAAACTTAAATTAAATATGCAAATTAAGCTTGAAACGAACAAAAATCACTACAAACAAGAGTTTGGGTATCGCCTCCTTCTCTCACTGTAAAAGTCTAAAACCTAATGCGTCATTACTGAAAACTATATGCGTCTTGAACAGTCTTGGAAAGTGGAACTTTCCAAGACTTAAGAACTGTAGACTGTAGAATAGAACTTTCAATTTCCAATAACATGAGCCCTCTCCGAAGCTTTTACGAGCATACCTTCCATAAGAACCATATATGCCCTTAGAGCAATACTTACAACACCTCCCCCGAGCCCTGAGGGGTTGCATCAACACAGGAGTTTTTCTTATCTGACATTTGAAAATTTTTTTACGAAATGGCCATACGTAAAGGAATTTTTGTTATATGACCTTTGAACTATTTTTAACAAAATGGTTACCTCAAATTTTTTATCAGATGTATTTGGAGAGAAAGGGCTTGGGGGGGGGGGGGAGCTAGTTGCACTCCGATCACTCTCAACTCTTAAAAAGGGCACTATAACTCTCAATTTCCAATCGAATGAGCCCCCTTTGAAGTTTGTATGACGACCCATTCTATACGAAGTGCCTCTTGGAAAAAAAAAAAATACATGGAGTGTGGGGAGAGGCTAGCTGCCCTCCAATCACATTTGACTCTTAAAAAGTAAAGTACAACTTTCAATTTCCAATCAAATGAGCCCTCTATGAGTTTTATACGAGCATCCCTTCCATAACAAGCATATATGCCCCTAGGGCATGACTTACAACGCCTACCCTCAGGCCCTGGGGGGCTGTGTTGACACCGGAATTTTGTTATCTGAACTTTAAATATTTTTTTACAAAATGGCTATCTTAAAATTTTTATCTGATGCATTTAGGGCGGGGAGGGAGGGGGACTAGTTGACCTCCGATCTCTTTTGACTATTAAAAAGTGAACAAGAACTTTCAATTTCCAATCAGATGAGCCCTCTCCGAAGTTTATGCGACCATTTCTTCCAGATGAACCATATATGCCCCCAGAGCATTACTTACAATGCCTGCCTCCGGGCCTTGGGGGGTTGCGTCCACGTAGGAGTTTTCTTATTTGACCTTTGAACTATTTTTAATGAAATGGCTATTAAAAAAAAAAATTATCGGATGGGGTTGGGGAAAAAAGGGTGTGTGTGTGGGGGGGGGGTGGTTGATTGCCCTCAGATGTCTTTTGACTCTTAAAAAGTGAACTAAAACTTTCAATTTAAAATCAAATGAGCCCTCTCTGGAGTTTTTACGAGCATCCCTTTCAAAAGAACCATATACGCCTCCAGGACAACGCTTACAACGCAAACCCCCCAGGCCCTGGAGGGTGTGTTGACACAGGAGTTTTTTTATCTACTTTTTGAACAATTTTTAAAAAACTGGCTACCTCAAAATTTGTAGCGGATAGGTTTGGGGAAAAGCGCGTGGGGGGGGGGGCTAGCTACCCTTAAATTTCTTGACTCTTAAAAATTTAAACTATAACTTTAAGTTTCCAATCATGTTTATACGAGCATCCCTTTCATAAGAACCATATATGCCTTCAGGGCATAAGTTGGAACGCCTTCCCCGGGCCCTGGGGGAGATGTATTGACACCAGAGTTTTTCTTATCCGACCTTTGAACTATTTTTAACAAAATGTCTATCTCAAATTTTCATCACATGGGTTTGGAAAAAGAAGGCGTAGGGGGGGGGGGTAATTGCCCTCGGATCTCTTTTGACTATTAACAAGTGAACTCGAACTTTCAATTTCCAGTCAAATGAGCCCTCTCTGAAGTTTATACGAGAATCCCTTTCATAATGAACCATATATGACCCAGGGCATAACTTAAAACGCCTGCCCCCTGGCCCTGGGGGTTGTGTCGACACCTGAGGTTTGGTTATCTGACTTTTGAACAATCTTTTGACTCTCAAAATACTGAACTAGAAAATGCAATTTCAAATCAAATGAGCCCTCTCTTAAGTTTTTACGAGCATCCCTTCCATAAGAACCATATGTTCACCTAGGGCATAATTTACAACGCCTGTCCTCGGGCCCTGGTGGGCTGTGTCAACCCCAGTATTTTCGTTATATGGTCTTTAAACTATTTAAAAAAATGGCTATCTTAAAGTTCTTATCAGATGCGTTTGAGAAAAAAGGTCGTGAACGGGGGGGGGGGGGCTAGGTGCCCTCCAATCTCTTTTGAATCTTAAAAAAGGGAACTCGAACTTCCAATTTCCAAACAAATGAGCCCTCTTTGTAGATTATACGAGCATCCCTTCCATAAGAGCCATAAATGCCCCAAGGACATAACTTACAACGCCTACCCCACGGCCCTGGAGGATTTTGTCGACACTGGAGTTTTGGTTGTATGTTCAATGAACTATTTTTAACAAAATAGCTATCTCAAAATTTTTATCGGATTCATTTGGGAAAGTAGGGCGTGGGGGCAGCTTACCCTCCAATGTCTTTTAGACGCTTAAAATGTAAATTATAACTTTCCATCTCCAATCAAATGAGTCCTCTCTGAAGTTTATACGACCATTCCTTCCATAAGAACTATATATGATCCCAGGGCATGAATTATAACCCTTTCACTGGAGACTTTGGGGGGAGTGTCCTGCTCAAAAATATAATTTCCAGAATTTTCAACTACGTTGAACAAAATTGCTATTTCAAAATTTTGATTGGACGTTTTTGGGGAAATGGTGGGCGTGGAAGGGGTGTTAGTTGGCCTTCTAATCACTTTCCACTATTAAAAAGAGCAGTAGCCATTTAAATTTCCAATCGAAAGAGGCCTTTTTGAAGTTTCTACGACAACGCTTTCTATAAAAACCTTATATGCCCCCAGGGCATAAAGTGCAACTCTTGCCCTGAGGACTGTTGAGGGGGGGGGAAGTTGTCATCTCCAAAGAACTAATTTCCAGAATTTTCAACTACGTTGAACAAAATGGCTATCTCAAAATTTTGATCGGATGTGTCTGGGGAAAAGGTGGTTGTGAGACGGGGGTTAGTTGCCCTCCATTCACTTTTGACTATTAAAATGTGTACTAGCCGTTTGAATTTCCAATCGAATGAGCTCTTTTTGAAGTTTCTACGACAAAGCTTTCTATAAAAAAAACCTTATATTCCCCCAGGGCATAACTTACAACCCTTACCCAGAGGGCTATTGGGGAGTATCCTCCTCAAAACATAATTTCAATGTGGAAATCAACTACGTAGAACAGAATGGCTATCTCAAAATTTTGATTGAATGTGTTTGTGGAAATGGTTGGCATGGAAGGGGTGTTAGTTGGCACTAGAACTCTTGATTTCCCATCGAATGAGTCCGCTTTGAAGTTTGTATGACGACCCCTTCCATATGATGTGCCTCTGGGACAAAAAATAATAATAAATAGGTAGTAAAACACTGGAGCCGTTTGGCCTTTACCATAGGCAACGCTATAGCGTTTCCTCTGATAGAGCTAAGTAAAGAACGATGTTGGCATAATGTATTATATATCTTTTTTGGTTCTTGGTCTTAGACCAGGGCACCTCGTATCGAAGGAGATGTCGTGGAAACTTATTGAAGGGCTCACTCGATTGGAAATTGAAGTGGCTTGTTCGCTTTTTAATAGCCGAAAGTGATTGGAAGGCAACTAAAACCCCTTCCACACCCACCATTTCCCCAAACACATCCAGTAAAAATTTTTAGATAGCCATTTTGCTCAGCGTAGTTGATTTCCACATAAAAACTGATTTTTATAGGAAGTTGTACAAAATTCAAAAAGGGCTCATTTGATTGGAAATTGAAAGGGCTAGTCCCCTTTTTAATAGTCGAAAGTGATGGGAAGGAAACTAACACCCCTTCCATGCCCACCATTTATCCAAACACATCCAATTAAAATTTTGAGATAGCCATTTTATTCAAATTAGTTGAAGGGTCTGGAAATTATATCTTTGAGGATGATACTCCACCCACAGCCCTCAGGGTAAGGGTTGTAAGTAATGCTCTGGGGGCATATAAGGTTTCTATTCAAAGCTTTGTCGTAGAAACTTGAAAAAAGGCTCGTCCAATTGGAAATTCAAAGGGCTAGTGTCCTTTCAACAGTCAAAAGTGATTTAAGGGCAACTAACCCCCCTCTTTTGCCCACCTTTCCCCAAACACATCCAATCAAAATTTTTAGATAAAGATTTTGTTCAACGTATTTAAAAGTCTTAGAAATTAGGTCTTTGAGGATGGTAAACCCCCTCAGAGCCCTCGGGGCAAGGGTTGTAAGTTATGCCCTTGGGGGCATATAAGGTTTTTATAGATAGTCATATTGTAGAAACTCGAAAAAGGGCCTATTCGATTGGAAATTAGAAGAGCTTGTGCCCTTTTTAATAGTCGAAAGTGATCGGAGGATAACTAACACCCCTCTCACACCCACCATTTCCCCAAAGACATCCAATCAAAATTTTGAGATAGCAATTTTGTTCGACATAGTTAAAAAGTTTGGAAATTATGTTCTTGAGGATGACATTCTTCCCACAGTCCTCAGGGCAAGGGCTGTAAGTTATGCCCTTGGGGCATATAAGGTTTTTTTATTATAGAAAGCATTATCGTAGAAACTTCAAAAACGAATCATTGGTTTGGAAATTGAAACGGCTAGTGGCCATTTTGATAGTCGAAATTGATTGGATGGCAAGTAAACCCCCTCTCACACCCACCATTTCACCAAAAACACCCAACCAAAATTTTGAGATAGCCATTTTGTTCAACGTAATTGAAAGGTCCGGAAATTATGTCTTTGAGGATGACAACCCCCTCAAAGCCCTCAGGTCAAGGATTTATACCTGGGGCATATAAGTTTTTACAGAAAGCGTTATCATAGAAACTTCAAAAAGGGCTCATTCCATTGGAAATTGAAAGTGCTAATGCCCTTTTAATAGTCGGAAGTGATTGGAGGGCAACTAACCCTCCTCTTACGCCCACCATTTCCCCAAACACATCCAATCAAAATTTTAGATAGCGATTTTTTTTAAACGTAGTTGTAAGTTCTGGAAATTAGGTCTTTGAGGATGACAACCCCCCCCCCGTCTCTTGCAACTCATTTAATGACAACTAACCCCCCTCTCATGCCCACCTTTTCCCCAAATACATCCAATCAAAATTTTTAGATAGCCATTTTGCTCAACGTATTTTAAAGTTTTAGAAATTAGGTCTTTGAGGACGATAAACCCCCTCAGAGCCTTCGGGGCAAGGGTTGTAAGTTATGCCCTGGGGTAATATAAGGTTTTTATAGAAAGTGATATTGCTGAAACACCAAAAAGGGCTTATTCGATTGAAAATTAGAAGAGCTTGATCCCTTCTTAATAGTCAAAAGAGATTGGAGGATAACTAACACCCTTCTCACTCCCACCATTTCCCCAAACACATCCAATCAAAACTTGGTGATAGCCATTTTGTTCGACGTAGTTAAAAAGTTTGAAAATTATGTTTTTGAGGATGACATTCTTCCCACAACGCTCAGGGCAAGGGTTACAAGTTTTGCCTTAGGGTATATGATTTTTTTTATTATAGAAATCGTTGTCGTAGAAACTTCGAAAAGGAATCATTGGTTTGAAAATTGAAACGGCTAGTGCCAATATCTTTTGACGCTTAAAATGTGAACTATAACTTTCAATTTTCAATCAAATGAACCCTCTCTGAAGTTTATACGACTATTCCTTCAATAAGAACCATATATGCCCCCAGGGCATAAATTATAACCCTTTCCCTGGAGACTTTGGGGGAAGTATCCTGCTCAAAGATATAATTTCCAGAACTTTCAACTACGTTGAACAAAATAGCTATCTCAAAACTTAGAATTGGACGTGTTTGGGGAAATGGTGGGCGTGCAAGGGGTGTTAGTTGCCTTCCATTCACTTTCCACTATTAAAAAGGGCACTAGCAATTTAAATTTCCAATCGAATGAGCCCTTTTTGAAGTTTCTACGACAACGCTTTCTGTAAAAATCTTATATGCTCCCAGGGCTTAACTTACAACCCTTGCCCTGACGGCTGTGGGGGGAGGTGTCATCCCCAAAGACCTAATTTCCAGAAATTTCAACTACTTTGAACAAAATGGCTATCTCAAAATTATGACTGGATGTGTTTGGGGAAAAGATGGGGGTTAGTTGCCCTCCAATCACTTTCGACTATCAAAAAGGGCACTAGCCCTTTAAATTTACAATCGAATGAGCTCTTTTTGAAGTTTCTACGACAAAGCTTTCTATTAAAACCTTATATGCCCCCAGGACATAAATTACAACCCTTGCCCTGAGGGCTATAAGGGGAGTAGCCGCCTCAAAACATAATTTTTATATGGAAATCAACTACGTAGAACAAATTGGCTATCTTAAAATTTTGATTTAATGTGTTTGGGGAAATGGTGGGCGTGGAAGAGGTGTTAGTCGGCACTAGAACTCTTGATTTCCAATCGAAAGAGCCCCCTCTGAAGTTTATACGACGACCCCTTCCATATGAAGTGCCTCTGAAATAAAACGATGTTGGCACAATGTGTTTTTTTTTTTCTCCATACCCGGGCACCTCGTAAAGAAGGAGTTGTCATAGAAACTTCGAAAAGAGCTAACTCGATTGGAAATTGGAGTGGCTCGTGCTCTTTTTAATAGTCGAAAGTGATTAGAGGGCAACTAGGCCCCCCCCACGCCCATCTTTCCCCCAAACACATCCAATCAAAATTTTGAGATAGCAATTTTGTGCAGCGTAGTGTATTTCCAGATAGAAAACATCTTTTTGAGGAGGACACTCCCCCTAAAACCCTCGGGGCAAGGGTTTTAAGTTATGTCCTGAGGGCATATAAGATCAATGTTGATACAATGTACAGTCTATTATTATTTTTTCTTTAAAGCAGGTCACTTCATATAGAAGGGGTCGTCGTAGAGACTTCAAAAGGGGTCCATTCAATTGGAAGTCGAGAGTTCTAGTGCCCTTTTTAATAGTCGAAAGTGATTGGAGGGCGACTAGCCCCCCTCTCGCCAATCATTCCCTATAACACATCCAATCGAAATTTTGAGATTTGAACAATTTTGCTGAACAATTTTGTTCAGCAAAATTGTCAACTACGCTGAACAATTTTGTTCAGCGTAGTTGATTTCTAGATAGAAAATGTGTTTTTCACGAGGACCGTTCCCCGCAACCCTCAGGGCAAGGATTTAAGTTATGCCCTGGAGGCATATAAGGTTTTTATAGAAGGCGTTGTCGTAGAAACTTCAAAACAGGCTCATTCGATTGGAAATTCAAAGTGCTAGTGCCCTTTTTAATAGTCGAAAGTGATTAGAGGGCAACTAGCCCCCCCCACACCCATCATTCCCCCAAACACATCCAATAAAAATTGTAAGATAGCCATTTTGTTCAGCGTAGTTGATTTCCAGATAAAAAATATGTTTTTGAGGAGGACACCCCCACAACCCTCAGGGCAAGGGTTTTCAGTTATACCCTGGGAACATATAAGGTTCTTATAGAAGGCGTTGTATAAACTTCAAAACAGGCTCATTCCATGAGAAATTCAAAGGGCTAGTGCATTTTTAAATAGTCGAAAGTTATTGGAGGGCAACTAGCTCCCCCCTACGCCCATCGTTCCCCCAAACACATCCAACCAAAATTTTGAGATAGCCATTTTGTTTAGCGTAGTTGATTTCAAGATAGAAAATGTGTTTTTGAGGAGGAGACTCCCCCACAGCCCTCAGAACAAGTGTTTTAAGTTATGCCCTGTGGGCATATAAGGTTTTTATAGAAGGCGTTGTCGTAGAAACTTCAAAAAAGCCTCATTCGATTGGAAAGTCAAAGGGATAGTGCCCTTTTTAATAGTCAAAAGTGATTGGAGGGCAACTAGCCCCCCCCCCCCACGCCCATCTTTCCCGCAAACATATCCAATCAAAATTGTGAGATAGCCATTTTGTTCAACGTATTTGATTTCTAGATAGAAAATAGGTTTTTGAGGAGGACACTCCCCCAAAACCCACTGGTCAAGGGTTTTAAGTTATGCCCTGGGGGCATATAAGGCTTTTATAGAAGGCCATGTCACAGAAACTTCAAAACAGGCTTATTCGATTGGAAATTCAAAGGGCTAGTGCCCTTTTTAATAATCGAAAGTGATTGGAGGGCAACTAGCCCCCCCCCACGCCCATCATTCCCCCAAACACATCCAATCAAAAGTTTGAGATAGGCATTTTGTCAGCGTAGCTGATTTCCAGATAGAAAATATCTTTTTGAGGAGGACACTCCCCCACAACATTCGAGGCAAGGGTTTTAAGTTATGCCCTGGGGGCATATAAGGTTTTTACAGAAGGCGTTGTCGTAGAAACTTCAAAACAGGCTCATTCGATTGGAAATTCAAAGGGAAAGTGCCCTTTTTAATGGTCGACAGTGATTGGAGTGCAACTAGCCCCCCCCCCCCCCATGCCCATCATTCCCCCAAATACATTCAATCAAAATTTTGAGATAGGCATTTTGTCAGCGTAGCTAATTTCCAAATAGAAAAATCTATTTGAGGAGAACACTCCCCACAAACCTCGGGGAAAAGGGCTTTAAGTTATGCCCTGGGGCCATATAATGTTTTTATAGAAGGCGTTGTCGTAGAAACTTCAAAACAGGCTCATTCGATTGGAAATTCAAAGGGCTATTTGCCTTTTTAATAGTCGAAAGTGATTGGAGGGGAACTAGCTCCTCCCCCACGCCCATAGACATTTAAGACATTTTGTTTAGCATAGGCTAGTTGATCTCCAGATAGAAAATATGTTTTTGAGATGGACACTCCCACACAACCCTCAGGGCAGGGGTTTTAAGCTATGCCATGGGGGCATATAAGGCTTTTTAGAAGGGGTTGTCGTAGAAACTTCCAAAAAGGCTACTTCGATTGGAAATTCAAAGGGCTAGTGCCCTTTTTAATAGTCGAAAGTGACTGGAGGGTAACTAGCCTCCCCCCACGCCCATCCTTCCCCCAAAAACATCCAATTAAAATTTTGAGATAGCCATTTTGTTCAGCGTAGTCGATTTCGAGATAGAAAATATGGTTTTGAGGAGGACACTTCCCCACAACCCTCAGGGCAAGGTTTTTAAGTCATGTCCAGGGGGCATACAATGTTTTTATAGAAGGCGTTGTTGTAAAAACTTCAAAAACAGCTCATTCGATTGGAAATGCAAAGGGCTAGTTCCCTTTTTAATAGTCGAAAGTGATTGGAGGACAACTAGCCCCCCACGCCCATAATTACCCCAAACACATAAAATGAAAATTTTGAGATAGCCATTTTGTTCAGCGTAGTTGATTAACAGATAGAAAATATGTTTTGAGGAGGATACTCTGCCACAGCCCTCAGGGCAAGGGTTTTAAGTTATGCCCTGGTGGCATATAAGGACTTATAGAAGGCGTTGTCATAGAAACTTCACAAAAGGGCTCATTCGATTTGAAATTCAAAGGGCTAGTGCCCCTTTTAATAGTCGAAAGTGATTAGTAATATTTTTTATTGTTGTTGTTGGTTAGACCAGGGCACTTCGTATCGAAAGGAGTTGTCATGGGAACTAAGAAAGGGGCTCATTCGATTGAAAATAGAAAGGGCAGATGTCCTTTTTAATAGTCGAAAGTGGTTGGAGGGTAACTAATCCCCTTTCCACTCCCACACTCCCATTTGCCCATTACATTTAAAAACTAAATGTTGCCTTAAGATTAAATCAAAATGCACTGTGATAATGCTAATTCCCAATAAGGTATCTCAGCAGTATCCCAAGAACGACTGAGGGTATTATGTTCAAACTTTCCAGGCTACTTCTGCTCTTAAACTTTAACCAATTCAAAATCGTGTAAGTGTATCCAAGCTATCAAACAAAGTAAACGGATTTTTTTGCGATTGGTATCAAGTTTTCCACTTCAGGTCAACTAGAGGAGGTATGAAAATAAGTTAAACAATACTATTTGTGTCCAGATTTTTAAAAGGGTGTATGTTGTTAAAAATTGCTGAAAAATTTTCTCCAGCATACAAATAGCAGGCCAAACTATAAAGTTTTAAAAACGAAAAGATTTAAAGTGTTATTTACTTTTTCCCTGAAAAGACTATGTCAATATAAAACGAACAGAAATTAATAAAAAACTTTTTCCACAGAATAATTTTTTCAAAGAAAAGTAAAGAACTCCATTAAACAAAAATGAAAAAAAAAATAAAATCAAATAATCTACCAGGCTCGAAACTACCACAAATCAGCATCGATACGTAAATGAAACCCAAAACGAACAGAAATTACAATAAATAACCGAGTCAAACTCAAAACGAGCAGAAATTAACACAAATTGGGCGCAAAACCCCTGTGCCTTCCCAAGGCCAGAACAAAATTTGCACTTTACTGAAAAAATATAAATGAATGTACATTGTCAGTTTAATATTCATATACTGATATTTAGTAATCAAAATGTTAAAATTATTTAATTTATTAAAGTTATAAAAGTAAAATAATTATATTTTTTCAGTAAAGTGCAAATTTTGTTCTGGCTTTTGGAAGGCATAGGGGATTTGCGCCCAACTTATGTTAATTTTGGCTCGTTTTGAGTTTGACTCGGCTATTCATTGTAATTTCTGTTCGTTTTGGGTTTCATTTATTTATCGATGCTGATTTGTGGTAGTTTCGAGCTTGGTAGATTATTTGATTTTATTTTTGCTCATTTTTTGTTTAATGGAGTTCTTTACTTTTCTTTGAAAAACTTATTTTGTGGAAAAAGTTTTTTTTTAAATTAATTTATAGAAAGCGTTGTCGTAGAAACTTCAAAAAGGGCATATTCGATTGGAAATTGAAATGGCTAGTGCCCTTTTTAATAGTCGGAAGTAATTGGAGGGCAAATAATCCCCCTCTCACACCCACTATTTCCCCAAACACATACAATCAAAATACTGAGATAGTTATTTTTTTCAACGTATTTGAAAGTTCTGGAAATTATGTCTTTGTGGATGACAGACGCACAGCCCTCATGGCAAGGGTTGTAAGTTATGCCCGGGGGGCATATGTGGTTTTTATACAAAGATTTGACGTAGAAACTTCAAAAAAGGCTCATTGGATTTGAAACTGAAAGGGGTATAGCCCTTTTTAATAGTCAAAAGTGATTGAAGAGCAACTAACCCCCCTCTCAAGCCCACCATTTTCCAAAAAACATCCAATCAAAATTTTGAGATATTCATTTTGTTCAACGTTGTTGAAAGTTCTAAAAATTAGGTCTTTGAGAATGACAACCCTCCCCCCTCCCCCTCCCCAAAACCCTCAGGGAAGAGATTGTAAGTTATGCCCTGGGGCCATATAAGGCTTTAATAGAAAGTTTCGTCGTAGAAACTTCCAAAGGGCTCATTCAATTAGAAATTGAAAGTCCTAGTGCCCTTTCTAACTGTCGAAAGTGATTGGAAGGCTTTACATTTGTATAGTAAAGATCGATGTGGGTACAATGTATTATTATTATTATTTTTTTTTTTTTTGTTTAGACTAGGGAACTTCTTATCGAAGGATTTGTCGTAGGAACTTTGAAAAGGGCTCATTCGACTGAAAATAGAAAGGACTAATGCTTTTTTAATAGTCGAAAGTGATTAGAGGGCAATTAGTCCCCCTCCCACGCCCAGCCTCCCATTTGCCCATTATGTTTAAAAACTAAATGTCACCTTAAGATTATATCAAAGTGCACTGTGTTAATGCTAATTCCCAATAACATATCTTAGCAGTATCCCAAGAACAACTGAGGGTATTATGTTCAAACTTTCGAGGCTACTTCTTCTCTTAAAATTTAACCAAATTACAATAGCGTAAGTGTATCCAAGCTATCAAAGAAAGTAAACAGATTTTTTTGCGAATGGTATCAAGCTTTCTATTTCAGGTTAGCTAGAGGAGGTATGAAACTAAATTAAACACTACTATTTGTGTCAAGATTTTTAAAAGGATATATCATGTTAAAAATTGCTGAAAATTTTTCTCCAGCATACAAATACCAGACCAAACTATGAAGTCTTAAAAAAAAAGATTTAAAGTATTATTTTCTTTTTCCCTCAAAAGGCTATTCAAAAATGAAACGAATAGAAATTAGTTAAAAAAAAAATTTCCACAAATTACGTTTTTCAAAGGAAAGCAAAGAACTCCGTTAAACCAAAAATGAGCAAAAATAAAATCAAATAATCTACCAAGCGTGAAGCTACCACAAATCAGCATCGATAAATAAATGAAACTTAAAACGAACAGAAATTACAATAAATAACCGAGTCAAACTCAAAACGAGCAGAAATTAATATGAGTAGGGCTCAAAACCCCTATGCCTTACCAAGGCCAGATCATAATTTGCACTTTACTAAAAAAAAAATACAAATGAATGTTAATTGTCAGTTTAATATACATATACTGATATTTAGTAATAAAAATATTAATATTATTTGATTTATTAAAGTTATGAAAGTAAAAACATTCATATTTTTCTGTAAAGTGCAAATTATGTTGTGGTCTTGGGAAGGCATAGGGGTCTTGAGCCCTACTCATGTTAATTTCTGCTCATTTTGAGTTTGACATGGTTATTTATTGTAATTTCTGTTCGTTTTGGGTTCAAATTGTACTGTTTATAACAAATTTTAGAGTTTCATACCATGCCTTTACTGATATGAATACACCTGACCACTGTCTTAACTGTAGCTTTCAATATCCTGTTCTTGGTAATAATCTAATCTTTGATTACGTATAAAATTAAAATCCAATATTATATAGACCCCTTGTTTATATAGTCCAGGGCCAAACATTTATTTCTCACTGATTTCAAAAAAGAGCTTTTTTATATTTACATTTCAACTTAAGGAAGACTCCACAAAATAGTTAGTTGCCTGAATAAAAAACTATAACAAAATTATGAAAAATTATGACAGTGATCAGATCTATTCATATCAATAAAGGCATGGTATGAAACTCTAAAATTTGTTATAAACAGTACAATTTTTAGTTCAGTTGTTTTAAAGGGCAATTGATTGCTCTTAGTTTTACATAAGGATCCATATAGGGAAGCGTATCTCTTGTCCTTTATAATATGGATCAAGCCCTGCCCAAGGGAGGGTAAAGAGTTTGAATTCCCTCCCCAAAATTTTTTGTCAAACTCAGAATAACATAGCGATTTTTGGTTTTCCATGTTATACGAAATTAGTTAAAAAAATTTTTAAATACGTTGAACAGAATGGCTATCTAAATGTTTTGATTGGATGTGTTTGGGGAAACGATGGGCATGAGAGGGGAGTTTGTTGCCCTTAAATCACTTTTGACTATTGAAAGGACACTAGCCATTTGAATTTCCAATTGAATGGGCCCTTTTTCAAGCTTCTACGACGAAGCTTTCAATAAAAACCTTATATGCCCCCAGGGCATTACTTACAACCCTTACCCTGAGGGCTGTGAGGGGGAGTGTCATTCTCAAATATATAATTCCCGGACCTTTAAACAACTTTGAATAAAATGGCTATCTCAAAATTTTTATTGGATGTGTTTGGATAAATGCTGGGGGTGGAAGGGGTGCTAGTTGCCTTCCAATCACTTTTTGCTATTAAAAAGAGCACTAGCAATTTCAATTTCCAATCAAATGAGTCCTTTTTTAATTTCGTACGACAACGCTTTCTATAAAAAACCTTATATGTCCACAGGGGATATCTTACAGCCCTTGCCCTGAGGGCTGTGGAGGGGGGGGGGAGGTTGTCATCCTCAAAGACATAATTTCCAGAACTTCCAACCATGTTGAACAAAATGGCTATCTAAAAATTTTGATTTGATGTGTTTGGGGTAAGATGGACCTGAGAGGGGGGCTAGTTGCCCTCCAATCACTTTCGACTGTTAAAAAGGGCACTATACCTTTAATTTCCAATCAAATGAGTCCTTTCAAGTTTCTACGACAAAGCCATCAATGAAAACCATATAAGCCCCTAGGTCATAACTTATAACCCTTCCCCTGAAGACTGTGGGGGGGGGGGAGTGTCCTGCTCAAAGGTATAACTTCCAGAACTTTCAACTACTTTGAAAAAAATGGCTATCTCACAATTTTGATTGGATGTGTCTGGGGAAATGGTGGGCGTTGATAGGGTGTTAGTTGCCTTCCAATCGCTTTCGACTATTAAAAAGGCCACTAGACAATTCAAATTCCCATCGAATGAGCCCTTTTTGAAGTTTCTACGACAACACTTTCAATAAAAAACCTTATATGCCCTCAGGGCATAACTTACAACCCTTACCATGAGTAATGTGGGGGGGGGGTTTCATCCTCAAAGATCTAATTTCAAGAAATTTCAACCAAGTTGAACAAAATGGCTATCGCAAAATTTTGATTGGATGTACTTAGGGAAAAGGTGGGCATGAGAGGGGGGTTAGTTGCCCTCTAATCACTTTTGACTATTAAAAAGGGCACTAGCCCTTTCAATTTCCAATCAAATGAGCCTTTTTTGAAGTATCCTACGACAATACTTTCTATAAAAAACCGTATATGCCCCCAGGGCAACAACTTACAACCCTTGCCCTGAGGGCGATAGGAGAGTGTCCTCCTCAAAAATATAATTTCTATTTGGAAATCAACTACGCCGAACAAAATGGATATCTCAAAATTTTGATTGGATGTCTTTCGGGAAATGGTGGGCGTGGAAGGGATGTTAGTTGCCTTCCGATAACTTATGACTATTGAAAAGGGCACAAGCCACTCCAGTTTCAGATTGAATGAACCCTTTTCGAAGTTTCTACGACAACTTCTTCTATATAAAGGCCCTGGTCCAAAGGAAAAAATAAATAATACATTGTGCCAAAATCGTTCTCATAAGCCCCCAGGGCATAAATTAAAACCCTTGCCCTGAGGGCCTTCGGGGAGTGTCCTCCTCAAAACATAGTTTCTATATGAAAATCAACTACGCCGAACAAAATGGATATCTCAAAATTTTGATTTGATGTATCTGGGGAAATGGTGGGCGTGGAAGGGGTGATAGTTGCCTTCCAATCTATTTCGACTAGTAAAAAGGGCACTAGTCTCTCCAAATTTCCAATCGAATGAGCCCTTTTCCAAGTTTCTGCGACAACTGCTACGATACGAAGTGCCCTGGTATGGAAGAAAAAGTAAATAATACATTGTGCCAACATCGTTCATTACTTAGGCAGCGCTGTTGCGCTGCTAATGAAAACTTATATACGCTTTCGCTTGATATTTCAAAATGAATTATGAATCGGTACAATATCTTGCATCTCCCTTTAGGCCCACCCCCCCTGGGAAGAATCCAGGTACTCACTTTAGTTCTCTTATACATCTTGAATTCTGAAATAGACAGCGATTTAAAACCAGATCCCTTATTACGATTACGGTGAACATTGTGGAAGAATATTGCTATTATTACGTAAAGTAAATGACTGGCGTGCTGGCATCATATTGCCGCTCTGGAAACGTAAGGGCAGCCGTCAAATCTGCTCCAACTATCGTGGGATCACACTTCTCTCCGTTCCTGGAAAACTCTTCACCATGTCACTCCTGGACAGGTGTTCCACCTTTTTGCGTAGAAAGAGAAGAGTCCAGCAAGCCGGATTCATGCCCGGCAGGTCGACGACGGAGCAAATGTTTACTATGCGCCAGTTGATCGAGAAGACGCGGGAGTTCCACCAAAAAGCGTACATCGCGTTCGTGGACTTTAAGGCTGCCTTCGATTCTGTTGATCGCCGTTCACTTTGGCTGATACTAAGAACTACGGGTCTACCCAAGAAATATTGCTCACTCTTTGAAAAGCTGTATGAGGATACGGAAAGCTGCGTGCAAGTAAATGGAAGACGCAGTCCCACATTCCCGGTGAAGACTGGCGTCCGGCAAGGTTGCACCGCCGCTCCCGAGCTTTTCAACTGCGTCATAGACCATGTTATGGCCAGCACGATGAATCGCCTTCAATTCGGTCTTCAGTTCGGAGACCGGGTACTCTCTGATGCTGACTTCACCGACGACATAGCGCTAGTTGCGAGCACCGTCGATAAGATGACCAAAGCTCTCCAGTTGCTTTCAGAAGAAGCCTCGAAAGTTGGACTGAAGATCAACTGGCAGAAAACCAAAGTTATGCTCCTTGAGCCCCCCACGTCCCGTTCTACTGTAAAGGAAGTCAACATCGGAAGCAACCGAGTAGATGTGGTTGAAGACTTCACTTACCTGGGATATATTCTGTCGAATGATGGCTTGATCACAAAAGAGCTTACATCTCGAATTGCCAAAGCTTCAGCACTTGTTGGGAGGCTTAGCAGCATCTGGCGGAAGCCAAACATAAGCCGCTTTACCAAAATGCGCATCTACAATGCGTCAGTCAGCACCGTCCTGCTGTATGGAGCGGAGACATGGCCAGCTGCCAAATCTATCCTCAGCGCCGTCGATGTTGCTCAGACGAAACATCTCCGAAGAATCGAAAGACTTCACTGGACTGACTTCGTTAGCAACCAGACTCTCCTATCACGTACGGCTCAAACTCCTTTCTCGACGCAGCTCGCCCAGCGTACTGTTCGGTGGTACGGCCACCTCCTTTGCATGCCACGCGACGCCCCAGCACGGGTCGCATTTGACTTCGAACCCACCCTACACGGATGGAAACGACCCAGAGGACGCCCACCCACTAGGTGGAAAGACAAAGCCAATGAATTCCTCACCCAGGCCCACATCCCGGTGGAAGAATCTGCGATCCTGGCAAGCGATAGGTCAACCTGGAGGCGCCTAGTCTCATCGTTCTCTACGCCGAACCCTCGGCAGGAGCCTTAAGTCAAGTAAGTCAAGTAAAGTAAATGTGTGACTAATAAATAAGCGTTAATATAATTCATGTGTCTTAGACTATTAGCTATGATAACTTTTATAAGCTATTATAACTCATAAAATAAAATTTTAATAATGTCTATTATGATCGACTGGTTTTGAAAAATGAAAATTAAGAAATATTAAAATTTATAAAGCCTGAAACAATCTAATGATCGTCTAAACTGCGATCCAATGGCAGAACAAATAGGCTAATCTTACTCTTTACCTTTAGACTTTTTGATTTAATGGGAATAGCTTAGCTATAAAATCCTGAAAAACTTCAAAAGGCCGGCTTATCTCCTTGTGGCAAATTGCCACGATGCCACGGCCATTTCGAATGATAGAGGTTTTACTCAGTGGGCAAGGGAGGTTGTTGAAATAGAAAAAAAGAAAAAAATATATGCTTGCTAATTAAAACAAAAATTCCAAAAATAAGTTTGTCAAAGAAAAGTAAAGGTCATTTTAAACTTAAGCTCAGACGATACAAATACCTGTTAAAATTCAAACCCATAATGCTTTGATTGAATATGAAAATCAAGCTTAAAACGAAACAAAATATTTTGCTATTGAAGTATAAATGAGACTTAAAACGAACAGAAATTAAATAAACCATCAACGCAAACAAACATACAATAAATGTTAATGTAAATGAATAAATAAATCTTAAAACGAGTGAAACTTAAATATCCAAATTAAGCTTGAAACGAACAAAAATCACTACAAATAAGAGTTTGGGTATCGCCTCCTTCTCTCACTGTAAAAGTCTAAAGCCTACTGCGTCATTGGCGCTTTACTGAAAACTATATGCGTCTTGAACAGTCTTGGAAAGTAGAAGTTTCCAAGACTGTAGAACTGTAGACTGTAGAATAGAACTAGAAATTTCAATTTTCAATAACATTAGCCCTCTCCGAAGCTTTTACGAGTATACCTTCCATAAGAACCATATATGCCCCCAGAGCAATACTTACAACGCCTCCCCCGAGCCCTGAGGGGTTGCGTCGACAAAGAAGTATTTCTTATCTGGCCTTTGAAATTTTTTTAACGAAATGGCCATACGTAAAGGAATTTTTGTTATATGACGTTTGAACTATTTTTAACAAAATGGTTACCTCAAATTTTTTATCAGATGTATTTGGAGAGAAAGGGCTTGGGGGGGGGGGGCTAGTTGCACTCCGATCACTCTCAACTCTTAAAAAGGGCACTATAACTCTCAATTTCCATTCGAATGAGCCCCCTTTGAAGTTTGTATGACGACCCATTCTATACGAAGTGCCTCTGGAAAAAAATATACATGGGGTGTAGGGGGAGGCTAGCTGCCCTCCAATCACGTTTGACTCTTAAAAAGTAAATTACAACTTTCAATTTCCAATCAAATGAGCCCTCTATGAGTTTTAGCCCTCTATGAGTTTGAGCCCTCTATCCATTCCATAACAACCATATATGTCCCAGGACATGCATGACTTACAACGCCTACCCTCAGGCCCTGGGGGGCTGTGCTGACACTGGAATTTTTGTTATCTGAACTTTAAATTATTTCTTAGAATATTTTTATCTTAAAATTTTTATCTGATGCATTTAGGGCGTGGAGGGAGAGGGGCTAGTTGACCTCCGATCTCTTTTGACTATTAAAAAATGAACAAGAACTTTCAATTTCCAATCAGATGAGCCCTCTCCGAAGTTTATGCGACCATTCCTTCCATATGAACTATATATGCCCCCAGAGCATTACTTACAATGCCTACCTCCGGGCCCTTGGGGGTTGCTTCGAAACACAAGTTTTTCTTATCTGACCTTTGAACTAGTTTTAATGAAATGGCTATTTTAAAAAATTTATCGGCAGGGCTTGGGGAAAAAGGGGTTTGTGGGGGGTTGCTGGCTGCTTGCCCTCAGATATCTTTTGAATCTTAAAAAAGGAACTAGAACTTTCAACTTCCAATCAAATGAGCCCTCTCTGAAGTTTTTACGAGCATCCCTTTCATAAGAACCATATACGCCCCCAGGACAACGCTTACAACGCCTACCCCCCAGGCCCTGTGGGGTGTGTTGAAACAGGAGTTTTTGTTATCTACTTTATGAAAAATGTTTAAATAACTGGCTACCTCAAAATTTGTAGCGGATGGGTTTGGGGGAAAAGGGCGTGTGGGGGGGGGCTAGCTGCCCTTAAATTTCTTGACTCTTAAAAAGTAAACTATATCTTTAAATTTCCAATCAAGTTTATACGTTCATCCCTTTCATAAGAACCATACAAGCCTTCAGGGCATAGTTTGGAACGCCTTCCCCGGGCCCTGGGGGGTTGTATTGACACCAGAGTTTTTCTTATCCGACCTTTGAACTATTTTTAACAAAATGTCTATCTCAAAATTTTCATCACACGGGGTTGGAAAAAGAAGGCGTGGGGGAGGGCTAGTTGCCCTCGGATCTCTTTTGACTATTAAAAAGTGAACTCGAACTTTCAATTTCCAGTCAAATGAGCCCTCTCTGAAGTTTATACGACCATCCCTTTCATAATAAACCATATATGCCCCAGGGCATAACTTAAAAACGCCTGCCCCCTGGCCCTGAGGGGTTGTGTCGACACCTGAGTTTTTGTTATCTGACTTTTGAACAATCTTCTGACTCTCAAAAACTGAACTAGAACATTCAATTTCAAATCAAATGAGCCCTCTCTGAAAATTTTGCGAGAATCCTTTCCATAAGAACCATATATTCACCTAGGGCATAACTTACAACGCCTGCCCTCGGGTCCTGGGGGGCTGTGTCAACCCCAAAATTTTTGCTATATGGTCTTTGAACTATTAAAAAAATGGCTTTCTTAAAGTTCTTATCAGATGCGTATGAGAAAAAAGGTCATGGAGGGGGGGGGCTAGGTGCCCTCCAATCTCTTTTGACTTCTAAAAAGGGAACTAGAACTTTCAATTTCCAAACAAATGAGCCCTCTTTGAAGCCTATACGAGCATCCCTTCCATAAGAACCATATATGCCCCAAGGGCATAACTTAAAACGCCTACCCCACGGCCGTGGGGGATTTTGTCGACACCGGAGTTTTGGTTATATGATCATTGAAATATTTTTAACAAAGCAGTTATCTCAAAATTTTTATCGGATTCATTTGGGGAAAAGAGCGGGGGGGGCTGCTTCTAATCACTTGCCACTATTAAAAAGGGCACTAGCCATTTAAATTTCCAATCGAATGAGGCCTTTTTGAAGCTTCTACGACCACGTTTTCTATAAAAAACCTTATATGCCCCAAAGGCATAAAGTGCACCCCTTGCCCTGAGGGCTTTTGAGGGGGGGGGGGTTGTAATCCTCAAAGACCTAATTTCCAGAATTTTCAACTACGTTGAACAAAATGGCTCTCTCAAAATTTTTATTGGATGTGTCTGGGGAAAAGGGGGAGGTGAGAAGTGGGTTAGTTGTCCTCCATTCACTTTTGACTATTAAAAACTGCACTAGCCCTTTGAATTTCCAATCGAATGAGCTCTTTTTGACGGTTCTACGACAAAAATTTCTATAAAAAAACCTTATATGCCCCCAGGGCATAATTTACAACCCTTGCCCTGAGGGCTGTGGGGTGAGTATCCTCCTCAAAACATAATTTCAATGTGGAAATCAACTACGTAGAACAGAATGGCTATTTCAAAATTTTGATTTAATGTGTTTGGGGAAATAGTGGACGTGGAAGGGGTGTTAGTTGGCACTAGAACTCTTGATTTCCAATCGAATGAGCCCGCTTTGAAGTTTTTACGACGACCCCTTCCATATGAAGTGCCTCTGGGAAAAAATAATAATAAATAGGTAATAAAACATTGGGGCCGTTTGGCCTTTACTATAGGCAACGCTATAGCGTTGCCTCTGATAGAGCTAAGTAAAGAACGATGTTGGCACAATGTATTATTTATGTTTTTTGGTTCTTGGTCTTAGACCAGGGCACTTCGTATCAAAGGAGATGACATGGAAACTAATTAAAGGGATCACTCGATTGGAAATTGAAGTGGCTTGTGCCCTTTTTAATAGCCGAAAGTGATTGGAAGGCAACTAACACCCCTTCCACACCCAACATTTTCCCAAACAGATCCAATAAAATTTTTAGATAGCCATTTTGTTCAGCGTAGTTGATTTCCAGATAGAAACTGATTTTTATAGAAAGTTTTGTCGTACAAAATTAAAAAAGGGCTCATTTGATTGGAAATTGAAATGGCTAGTCCCCATTTTGATAGTCGAAAGTCATTGGAAGGCAACTAACATCGCTTCCACGCCCACCATTTATCCAAGCACATCCAATCAAAATTTTGAGATAGCCATTTTATTCAAATTAGTTGAAGGGTCTGGAAATTATATCTTTGAGGATGATACTTCACCCACAGCCCTCAGGGTAAGGGTTGTAAGTTATGCTCTGGGGGCATATAAGGTTTTTATTCGAAGCTTTGTCGTAGAAACTTGAAAAATGACTCATTCAATTGGAAATTCAAAGGGCTAGTGTCCTTTCAATAGTCAAAAGTGATTTAAGGGCAACTAACCCTCCTCTTATGCCCACATTTTCCCCAAACACATCCAATAAAAGCTTTTAGATAGCCATTTTGTTCAACGTATTTAAAAGTCTTAGAAATTAAATCTTTGAGGATGATACCCCCCCCCCCAGAGCCCTCGGGGCAAGGGTCGTATGTTATGCCCTTGGGGGATATAAGGTTTTTATAGATAGTGATATTGTTGAAACTCGGAAAAGGGCTTATTTGATTGGAAATTATAAGAGCTTGTGCCCTTTCTAATAGTCGAAAGTGATTTGAGGATAACTAACACCCTCTCACACCCACCATTTCCCCAAAGACATCCAATCAAAGTTTTGAGATAGCCATTTTGTTCGACGTAATTGAAAAGTTTGGAAATTATGTTTTTGAGGATGACATTCTTCCCGCAGCCCTCAGGGCAAGGATTGTAAGTTATGTCCTTGGGGCATATAAGGTTTTTTTTTATTATAGAAAGCGTTGTCGTAGAAACTTCAAAAAGGAATCATTGGTTTGAAAATTGAAACGGCTAGTGCCCATTTTACTAGTCAAAAGTGATTGGATGGCAAGTGACCCCCCTCTCATGCCCACCATTCACCAGACACACCCAATTAAAATTTTGAGATAGCCATTTTGTTCAACGTAGTTGAAAGGCCCGGAAATTATGTCTTTGAGGATGACAACCTCCTCAAAGCCCTCAGGTCAAGGATTCTAAGTTATGCCCTGGGACATATAAGGTTTTACAGAAAGCGTTGTCATAGAACTTTAAAAAGGGCTCATTCGATCGGAAATTGAAAGGGCTAGTGCCCTTTTTGATAGTCGGAAGTGATTGGAGGGCAACTAACCCTCCTCTTACGCCCACCATTTCCCCAAACACATTCAATCAAAATTTGAGATAGCGATTTTCTTCAACGTAGTTGTAAGTTCTGGAAATTAAGTCTTTGAGGACGACACCCCCCCTCTCATGCAACTCATTTAATGGCAACTAAACCCCCTCTCAAGCCCATCTTTTCCCCAAACACATCCAATCAAAATTTTTAGATAGTCATTTTGTTCAACGTATTTTAAAGTTTTAGAAATTAGGTCTTTGAGGACGACAAACCCCCTCAGAGCCCTCGGGGCAAGGGTTGTAAGTTATGCCCTGGGGGCATATAAGGTTTTTATAGAAAGTTATATTGTAAAAACTCCAAAAAGGGCCTATTGGATTGAAAATTAGAAGGGCTTGTGTCCTTTTTAATAGTCGAAAGTTATTGGAGGATAACTAACACCCCTCTTACTCCCATCATTTCCCCGGACACATCCAATAAAAACTTGGTGATAGCCATTTTGTTCGACGTAGTTAAAAAGTTTGGAAATTATGTTTTTGAGGATGGCATTCTTCCCACGGGGCTTAGGTTAAGGGTTATAAGTTATGCCCTGGGGTATATAAGGTTTTTTTTTATAATAGAAAGCGTTGTCGTAGAAACTTCAAAAACGAATCATTGGTTTGGAAATTGAAAACACGGCGTGAGAGGGGGGTTACTTGCCATTTAATCACTTTCGACTATTAAAATGGGCACTAGCCATTTCAATTCCCAAACCAATCATTCCTTTTTGAAGTTTCTACAACAACGCTTTCTATAATAAAAAAAAAATCAGGCAAATTTTCTCAGGCTCGTAACTTTTGGTGGGTAGACTTAAACTTAATGAGTCTTATATATTTGGAATTAGCATAATAAGATGATTATTTTGATGTATCTATTGACATTTAAATTCCGTTTTTTAGAGTTTCGGTTACTATTGAGCAGTTCGTTATCACGAACTGTTTAAAAAAATAATACTATTAGTAATTTGAATAAGGAATGCCCCGATAGTTATAAAAAGTAGGTTTGCTGGGGCTGGGGGATCTTTTTCTAAGAATATGTTATTAGTTATAAAATTAAAACTGAAATTTGTCATTTTACCCCTAAAGACATATTTATCTAATCTTTAAACTATATCTGAACAAAATGGCTATCTCATAAATTTGATTGGATAACTTTGGGAAATAAACGGACATGGAAAGGGGTCCATTTACCCTCCAATCTTTTTTTTCACTTAAAAGGGCACTAGAACTTTTAATTTCCGCTTGAATGCGTCCTCTCCCGATCTTCTAGGACCATTATTTCAATACGATCACCCCTGGGGGAAAAAAATAAACAAATAAACACGAATCCGTCATCTGTCTTCTCGCAAAAATAACGAAATTTCATATTTTTGTATATATGGGCTTGCAACTTCTACAATAGGTTTCTCAGGTATGAGCAATCTGATGGTGTGATTTTCATCAAGATTCTGTGACTTTTAGGGGTTGTTTTCCCCCTATTTCAAAATCTAGCAAATTTTCTCAGGCTCGTAACTTTTGTTGGATAAAACTAAACTTAATGAGTCATATATTTGGAATCAGCATAATAAGTTGATTTTTTCTATATATTTATTGATATCAAAATTCCGTTTTTAGAATTTCGGTAACTATTGACCCGAGTCGCTCCTTACTTAAACTGAAGTTCGTCATTTTACACCTAAGGACATATTTATTTAATCATTAAACTATACTAAACAAAATAGCTATCTCAAAATTTTGATCGGATAACTTTGGGAAATAAATGGGCGTAGGAGGGGGTCCCCTTACAATCCAATCCTTTCTGTCACGTAAAAAGGGCACTAGAACTTTTAATTTCCGTTTGAATGTACCCTCTCTCGATCTTCAAGGGCCATTATTTTAATACGATCACCCCTGGGGAAAAAAACAAATAAAACACATCCGTGACCTGTCTTCTTGCAAAAATAACAAAATTCCACATCTTGTATACATGAGCTTGTAACTTCTACAATAGGTTTCTCAGGTACGATGAATCTGATGGTGTGATTTTTATCAAGATTCCTTGACTTTTAGGGGATGTTTTCCCCCTATTTCAAAAATAAGGCAAATATTCTCAGGCTCGTAACTTTTGGTGGGTAGAACTAAACTTAATACATCTTATATATTTGATATCAGCATAATAAGTTGATTTTTTTATGTATCTATTGATATCAATACTCCGTTTTTTAGAGTTTCAGTTACTATTGAGCCGATTCGGTTCTTACTTACAGTTTGAACTGTTTGAAAAAAAGCTTATAGTAGTTTGACTAAATAAACCCTGATATTTCCAAAAAAAAAAAATGGATTTCCGGGGCTGGGGAATTTTTGTCTAAGAATAAGTTATCAGTTACAGTTGGTATCAGTTACGTTTTTTCGTTTTGTCGTACAAAATTCAAAAAGGGTTCATATGATTGGAAATTGAAATGGCTAATCCCCTTTTTAATAGTCGAAAGTGATTGGAGGATAACTAACACCCCTCCCACACCCACCATTTCCCCAAAGACATCCAATCAAAATTTTGAGATAGCCATTTTGTTCGACGTAGTTAAAAAGTCTGGAAATTATATTTTTGAGGATGACATTCTTCCCATAGCCCTCAGGGCTAGGGTTGTAAGTTATGCCCTTGGGGCATGTAAGGTTTTTTTTATTATAGAAAGCGTTTTCGTAGAAACTTCAAAAAGGAATCATTAGTTTGGAAATTGAAACGGCTAGTGCCCTTTTAAATAGTCGAAAGCGATTGGATGGCAAGTATTCCCCCTCTCACGCCCACCATTTCACCAAACACACCCAATCAAAGTTTTGAGATAGCCATTTTGTTCAACGTAGTTGAAAGGTCCGGAAATTATGTCTTTGAGGATGACAACCCCCTCAAAGCCCTCAGGTCAAGGATTGTAAGTTATGCCCTGGGGCATATAAGATTTTACAGAAAGCGTTGTCAAGGGGGAGAAAACACCCCCTAAAAGTCAAGGAATCTTGGTAAAAATCACACCATCAGATTCATCATACCTGAGAAACCTATTGTAAAAGTTACAATCTCCTGAATACAGAAAAGCGGAATTTTGTTTTTTTTTTGCCAGAAGACAGATCATAGATGCATGTTTATTTGCTTTCGTTTTTTTCCCATGGATAATTATATTGAAATAATTGTCCTAGAAGTTCGGGAGAGGGTACTTTTGAACGAACATAAAAAGTTCTAGTGTCCTTTTAAAGTGAAAAAAAAAATTGGAGGATGCCTGCCCCCTCCCACACCCATTTATTTCCCAAAGTTATCTGACCAAAATTTTGCGATATCCATTTTGTCCAGTATAGTTGAAAGATTAAATAAATATGTATTTAGGGGTAAAATTATCCCCCACAGTCCGTGGGGAGAGGTCTGTAAGTTATGAAAATTGCCCATTGTCTACGTACAAAATTTGTTATTGAGAGGTATACAGACATTTTCTGGAGGGGGAATTTGTGCTTGCGGTGGTTTCCATTGAAACAGTCTTTCTTGGAGAGGGAAAATTCCGGGGGGGGGGGTGAATTTTCCAGCAAATATTTTACACTGGAGGGATTTGACTGAAAGCCTAAACAAAATTCTTTAAATTTTGTTACATCTTAGTTAGAAGGGGGTAACCATTTTTGGGTGAACAACAGAGGGCGCCCTTAACATACAGGATGAAAAAGATTCAGCCAATCAGAGGCCTAGGATCCCTGGACGAACAAGATCACGTGCCTCTTTCTAGACCTGTTTGATGGTTATATTGTTTCTTGGTTTGATATTGTTTGATGGTTATGAGTGTTGTTTCATGGTTATGTGGTTTGATGTTTCAATGCCTATTGAACACAAACAGAAGTTTACATCATTGCCAGATAATAGCGTCTAACAGGACAAGATCATGTGTTTCTTTCTAGGTCAATGAATTTACGTAAGGTTTCTCTTACAACACAAAAGGATGCCGAGACAAAGGAACATTCAGAAATTACTTAAACGTTGATCTTGCTTATTTCCACCAGAATAGATTTTGCTCTATTAACAATATCTAATAATGACAAAAAGTTATATCATTTCCTTAGGAGTGAAACAAAGCTCCTTTCAAATTAGCTAGTGAAAATATTAAACAATGTAAGCGACTTATGAAAACTTTAATTTTTTTTTTAGGGGGGTGGGGGACGATTCAAGGATCATTGGGTACATTCTTATGTCCTTCTTTTTTCAAAATTAGATAGTGAAAATATAAAATAATGTAGGCGAATTATGAAAACATTAATATTTTTAGGGGGCGGGGGTGCTTCAAGGGCTCATTCGGTACATTTTTGCATCATGTCCAAAATAGATTGCACTATTAGTGGTATCTAATAATGACAGAAAGTTATATAATTTTCTTAGGAGTGAAACAAAGCTCTTTTCAAATTTGCTAGTGAAAATATTAAACAATGTAGGTGACTTATGAAAACTAACATTTTTTAGAGGGTGGGGGATGAATCAAGGGTTCATTGGGTACATTCTTACGTCCTTCCGTTTTCAAATTAGCTAGTGAAAATATTAAACAATGTAGGCGACTTATGAAAACATTAATATTTTTAGGGGGCGGGGGGTGATTCAAGGGTTCATTGGTTACATTTTTGCTTCTCGTCCAGAATTGAATGCATTATTAGCGATATTTAATAATGATAAAAAGTTATATCACTTTCTTAGGAGTGAAACAAAGCTCTTTTCAAATTAGCTAGTGAAAATATTAAACAATGTAGGTGACTTACGAAAACTAATATTTTTTAGGGGGGTGGAGGATGATTCAAGGTTTCATTGTCTTTTTTTAAAAAAAAGACAGCACTAGGGCCTTGAAGAGGAAAACTAACTGTTTCTCACTATGTAACAAAAAATTACCTGATGTTTGTGTCACAGATGTGTTTTCCATCTGTCAAACACGAGGTTTTTCTCAGAGCAGTTATGTTTTAATGTTACTTTTTTTGTTATTGTTCGTTCTTTCATATTTTTACTTCATTCATTATCATCGTAATAGTGTTGATATAAAAACAAAGCTAAAAAGAAATCTAAAAAATCGGTAATTAACAACTAATAACAAAAGGTCTTTTTTTTACAAAACGCTCCTTTCAATTGTCTAAGAGTAATAAAGAATGTTAGTAATTGTTCCGCTCTATGGAATTATGTGAATGTAATTTCTTTCGAGGATATGTCATTTAAGCAGCAACTTATATAATGTAAACCCCATGAACAATACGTTATCTAAATTAATATTTCCTGCAACAGAAGCACTCACTCACAATCGTAAACTAAAATTAATCTGATGCTTTTGAGAATGCACCATTTTTTAAGTAATAATACTAAGCAACTCTTTTAAGTAATAATGAACTAATTTGAGCTAATTTAGTTTTATATCAAAAACAAAGAAAGATGCCAAAGAATTTTTCTTTTTGAATATTCCGAGAATTTTTATATGTAATTCATGTGAAATATGTAATTCATGAAAATATTAAACAATGTAGGCGACTTATGAAAACATTAATATTTTTAGGGGGCGGGGGGTGATTCAAGGGTTCATTGGTTACATTTTTGCTTCTCGTCCAGAATTGAATGCATTATTAGCGATATTTAATAATGATAAAAAGTTATATCACTTTCTTAGGAGTGAAACAAAGCTTTTTTCAAACTAGCTAGTGAAAATATTAAATAATGGAGGTGACTTATGAAAACATTAATATTTTTAGGGGGCGGGGGATGATTCAAGGGCTCATTGGGTACATTTTTGCATCCTGTCCAGAATTGAGTGCATTATTAGCGATATCTAATAATGATAAAAGTAACTTCGATTTTTTCCTTGTTCTTCAGAATGGGTGTTTTTGCAAAGAACCAATGCCTATATTGCTAATATACTGATATTAGATGTTTCCATTCGGTTCTGTTTGAAATGATGACGAGAGAGTCTTTTGTTACAAGTATATGTATATATGCAGTGTCTTTTCGAAGCCAATCCATAAAGAAATAAAAATTAAACGGTTCGTGGTTAAGAACTGTTAGTAAAGACCGACCCGGCTAAATAGTTACCGAAACTCTAAATAACGGAATTTTGATACCAAAAGTTATATCAAAAGAATAAGCTTATTATGCTGATTTCAAATAAATAAGTTTTATTAACTTTAATCTTACCCATTAATGGCTAACAGTCTGAAAAAGTTGTAAGGTTTTCCAAGAAGGGAGGAATCACCAATTTAAAGTCATAGCATCTTAATGCAAATCACACCATCAGACTCAGAGTATCAGAAAACCATACTGTAGAGGTTTCAAGCTCGTATCTGTAAAAATGTGGAATTTTGTATTTTTTGCCAGAAGATAGATTACGGGTGCGTGTTTTTTTTTTTTTTTTTTTTTTTCAGGTGATCGTATCGACCCAGTGGTCCTAGAATATCGTGAGAGGGCTTAATCAAACGAAAATTGAAAGTTCTACTGCCCTTTTTAAGTGACCAAGAAATTGGAGGGGAACTAGGCCCCCTCCCTCGCCCAAGTTTTCCCAAAATCGTCCCATCAAAATTTTGAAATAGCCATTTTGTTTATCATAATTGAAAGGCCTAATAACTATACCTTTAGAAATAACAAGAACCCCCCTTCCACATCCCCAGGGGAAATGTCTTTAAGTTATAAAATTTGCCCGTTGTTTACGCATAGTATTTGTTCTTGGGATCCATGCATACATTTGAGGGTTGAAGGACACATTTTTTGCTGTTTCTTTCCACGACGGAATTTTCTATGGGGAGGGTAGTTTCCAAGGGGTGAACTTGTCAGGGGAAATTATACACTGAGGGAATTTGTAAACATTCTTATATGGAATTCTTAATATATGTCTTACTTTCTTTATTCCGTCTCAATTTTACGCTTAAAGTTGTTAAGGGTAATTGTCCTGGGCAAATTTTAACCGGGACTGAATAGTCTAGAGCAGTGGTTCCCAACCAGTGGTACGCGTACCCCAGGGGGTATGCTAAACCCTCGCAGGGGGTACGCGAAAGTCCCAAAGTTAATTTAGTCTGCATCTTTAAAACTTTTTTCTGACTCAGTTCCATCATTTTCCTCAAAATCAGATAACCCATTGTACGTAATTTCAGATTCATTTTCAAAAGTTTCGCTTTCAGTAACCTGCTAGTTTGTCTCCATAGCCGTAAGGTCTCGATCAGTTCAGTCACAGACAATTTGAACCCAACGATTTCAGTATCTAGTCATCTGTTAAAACACAAAATTCGTGAATTGTGGTTACAAATAAACATGGATAGATTCTTGATCAGTAATAACACGAAGCCGAACGATGGTACCTCAAACTCAGAACCTGCATCCAAGAAGAAGAAATATGACGAATCATGTTCGGTCAAAGTGCGTCGATATTTGTCAGAATACCTAGGCTTGGATTTAGCGCGACAAAGTCTGATCCAGTGAATGCACAGTGCTTTCTTTATGGTCAAGTCTTGGCCAACAGTTCCATGAAACCTGCGAAAAATGAACCGACATCTCAGTAATGTGCACCCATCTCATGTCAGTAAGCCGATAGAGTTTTTCAAGCGTAAAAAAGAAGCATTCTCTAGTAGCTGCTTAGAAATTGCAAAAGTGGCATCGTTTTCTTACAAGGCTCTCCGGGCTTCATATGCTGTGGCCTATTTAGTTGCCCTTCAGTCTGTACCTGTGTCGAACAATACTGTTTCAAGAAGGATAGAAAACATTGCAAGCGATATTGTCATGCAGGTTGTTGAGCAAATAAAGGTGACGAAGATGTTGGTGTTACAGCTTGACGAAAGCACGGATGTGTCAGATGAAGCCCAGGTGATCGTCTTTGTCCGATATCAAGACTGTTCTGACATAAAAGAAAACATTCTGTTTTGTCAAAACCTACAGTCAAGAACAACAGGAGAAGAACTATTTTAGGTGATTGACAAATTCTTCGCAGAAAGGGGCATCTCGTGGGACTGGTGTCTATCAGTTTGCAGTGATGGGGCTGCCGCCCTAACAGGGAAGAATAATTGGCTTATGGCCTAGAAAAGGAAGAAAAATCCAAAGGTGAAGTTGTTGCACTGCATCATCCACAGGCAAGCTCTTGCATCGAAAAGGATGAACGCACATCTGCACAAGACCCTCAACGAGGCTGTAAAAGTAATCAACTTCATCAAAGCCCGACCACTGAACTCAAGACTGTTCAAGTTGCTCTGCCAAGAGATGGGTTTGGAACATCATTATTTACTTCAGCACACAGAAATTCGCTGGTTGTCTCGTGGGAAGATACTAAACGGACTTTTCGAGCTTCAACAAGAAGTTCATATGTTTCTTCTGGAGCAAAATTCTGCATTCATTTCACTTTTTGAAAACCAGGACTGGGTCTGCAGGCTGGCCTATCTTGCGGATGTTTTCGACAAACTGAATGACTTGAATCTCTTAATGCAAGGTTTTCGGATGAACAAGCTCTCCCTGAATTTAAAGATGTGTGCTTTCGACAAGAAATTGAAGTTCTGTCTTAAAAGGCTAAAAGAAACAGCGTTAGTGTTTTCCCGACCCTTGACAAGTTTGCAGTCGATAGTGAAATTGATAACCTAATCACAATCTTGGATTGTATTTGGGAGCATCCGACAAAGTTGCAAGGTGAACCCCTGTCATATTTACCATCAATTATGACCCAAGATAGAACCTAGGATTGGATCCAAAATCCATTTGTTGGAAACGTGACCTCAAGCTCCGGTCTTAGCGACAAGCTTACAGAGAATCTGATCTTACTTGCCAGTGACCGTGCCTTAGAACTGAAATTCCAAAATAAAACTGTTTCCCAGTTTTAGTTAGAGGTGAAAGCAGAATACAAGGAACTAAGTGAAATCGCCATATTTGTTTTGTTTCTATTTGGATCTACTTACCTCTGTAAAGCGTCATTTTAGGCAATGTCATTGATCAAAATCAAACACAGAAACAGACTGAGTGTACAAAATGACCTTATAATTGCCGTTAATGACATCAAGCTAAGATTTAATAATATTTTAGCTCAAAAGCAGCCTCAAGTTTCTCCTTAATTTTGTACGTACTTTTACACATTTGTGCACCGTCATATATGAAAATAAATCTCGTGTTTTTGAAAATCTAATTTTAGTTAAGAAAAGAGTAAAACAACGATTCTCAAGAAAGGGGTACGCAACCTTTTTGGGCCTTGATTAGGGGTACGTGGAACGAAAAAGCTTGGGAACCTGTGGTCTAGAGGACATTTTCGTGGGAGGGTATTTTTCCGCGGAGTTGTGGCCTGATTTCTTGGGATTATTTAAAAAACGATCAGAAATTAAAAAAACAATACGTTTTTTCAACTGAAAGCAAGGAGCAACATTAAAACTGAAAACATAAAGAAATTATTAAATATATGAAGAGAGTTGCCTCCTCCTCAACACCTCACTCTTTACGCCAAAGTTTGAATTTTTTCCCGATTTCTTAAGAACGACAGTATTAGGGGGGCAATACCCCGATGACAAACGCATCCCAAGATTCCGACG
This sequence comes from Artemia sinica, assembly GCA_027921565.1. NCBI lineage: Eukaryota > Metazoa > Arthropoda > Branchiopoda > Anostraca > Artemiidae > Artemia > Artemia sinica. Next base: position 3,522,288 of record JAPEVW010000027.1, read on the forward strand.
ACACACAAATCCAAACGTTCCGATGACACAAATATCCCACCGTTCCGACGACATGCATAGCGTTATATTAGCTTCCGGTGATAAGAACATTTCCTGAAAACAAAGCTTGCCAGGAGTTATTTCTCCTACCGTTCCGACCACAAACATAGCTTTATCTCAGATTCCGGTGATAAGAAAATTCATGGAAACATCGCTTTGAATGCCAAAATGTTTGTTATAAAAGAACCGGAATTGGCCCAAGTTATTATCATTAGATAAATTGAGTGCGATCAAACGACATGTCTAAAAGAATTTTGACAAGGAATAGCTCGTAATCTATAAATATTTTTTGTATACCTAGTGGACGAGGACTGTTTTTAATATAGTTTTAGTTTATCAAAAGAAATTTACAATCCTTTTTAATTACCGAATTGTATGTATATCATCGTTAGTTTTTAAAACGCCCCTCCCTACTAGCTATTATTGGGCTATTGAATTCAATCCGTAGAATATTTTGAGCCTGGTCCTTCATGGGATGGTAAAGAACATTATCAAAACTATAAAAAAGAGCATTTACGGAATTGTATGCGTTTGTAAATCATATATAATCGATAGTTTAAAACACTCCTCCCTACTAGCCATTCTCAAACACTTGAAATCGATCCAGGGATTTTTTTTTAATTTGTTTTGTGATTTTTTTATTATTGAGTTTTGACTATTGATTACTGATTTTTCGTTCGTTTTTGGACTTGGAAATGTTTTTTCTTTCGGAACATGATATTTTTTTTCAACTTTCTTATTAATGTCTTTAAATGACACTGCATATATAAAGAACATTATCAAAACTAAAAAAAGAGCATTTACAGAATTGTATGTGTTATTTGTTTATGATTACTGTTATTTGTTTTGAAGAATTGTAGTTATATTATTTTTTTTATTAATTTTTGATTTTTGATTATTAATTATTTTTTTATTATTGATTGATTTTTTTTACTTAGAAACGTTTTTTTCTTTTTGATCATGGTAATGCACATACTTACAAAGAAATCCGATTGATATTTTTTTGGTACACGAAGTGACAGTAAAATCGTGTATGGTTTTATCAATGTCTTATCAAGCATTTCAAGAGTACGTTGAACATCAGGAGTGTTCTAAGAAATCGTCGTTTAGTGAAATCGTTCGGACGGTGCATACGTATTTGACGGTTATTATTACATAATCTTTGGCGAACATGTTTTTTGGATTTTTCTATGTGGCTGCCCCCGTGGCACTCTATGCACACAAACTGACACATAAACACACAGACACAAAAACTGAACACAGGCACAAAAAAACAGACACACAGGCACAAAGAAAGACACACAGACACAAATAGACACAGAGGCATATAAAGTCATAGGCTTACAGACTCATAGGCTTACAGACATGCAAAAAGACAAAGAAACAGAGGAAATCTTGATTTAATCTATATTTCAGGAAAATCTCAGCCAGGAAGAAGCTCCTCCGTCATTTTGGTTAGAATATGGTATACCTTCATATACGCAAACGATTCTGTCTTTTCCTCTTCCATTCAGTAAATTTTACAGTTATATTAAGGACAATGTGGAACAAGTATAACTTATAACTACAGGTATAAATAGACTTATACTTTACATGCAACTGTGAAATAGGTTGAAGACAAATATTTGAATCAGTTTGTGAAAATAGTTTGAAAACCATGCTATCATAATCGTATTTTCGAAAGTAAAATATTTTGAAATAAAAAAAAAGTTGGTGAAAGTTTTCGAACTCTGTAGAGTGGACAGACAGAAAAAAAGACACACACAGGTACACAAACACACAGGCACATAAGCACACAGACACACACACACACACAAGAGCACAGACACGCACACACAAACTCACACACAATAGACGCTGATTGAGAAAAATAATAATAAAAGCACCTTTCACGCATAGCAATCTCAACTAGTTGGTAAATTCTGCGTGTTTTAGTTACTGACTGCACATAAGAAAATTTAATAAAATACTTTCGAATACAATAAACTCAGCTACTTGGAAATTTCCGAATCTCTTAGTTGCTTACTGCATATCAAAAAATCTAATAGACTCGGCTAGTTGGTAAATTCCGAGTGTTTTAGTTGCCGACTGAGTATCAAAAAATTAATAAGAGCACTTTTGACTACAACAGACTCAGGTTCGTAAATTCCAAGTATTTTAGTTGCTGACTGCGTATCAAAAAAATAAATAAAACCATTTCGACTACGAAAAACTCAGCTAGTTTTTGAATTCAGAGGATTTTAGTCACTGACTGAGTATCAAAAAATTAAAAACATTTTCGACTACAACAAACTCAGCTAGTTGATAAATTCAGAGTGTTTTAGTTGTCGACTAAGTATCAAAAATTTAATAAAAGCACTTTTGGTCAAAGCAAACTCAGGTAACTGGTAAAATCCCAAGTGTTTTAGTTGCTGACTAAGCATCAAAAAATTTTTAAAGCACTTTTGAGTACAAAAAACTCAGTTAGTTGTATTTTAAACTTAAATTCAAGCAATTTTAATGTAAATGAATATTAAAATATTTTTAATTCTAGACCGTTGATTCAAACAGAGAAAGAAATGGTGAAACCATTTCGAGAGGAGATGGACAACAGTCTCTAGGTCATGTAGATCCGGCAATAAAGGAAACTCTTTTGACTATGATAGAGAGCATCCCAAACCCTCAGGATTTGATTCGGGATGAGCTTATTGAAGCATTTCATTTAGAATCAGACGAAAATTTTGATCCAATCGATTTGGACAAAATATTTCTGAATTATTCCCCTCAAGATAAAAAGGATACTCATATCCCTATTTATTTACAAGACTGTTTTCCTGCAGGAAGGAAACGTAACAGAGACTTCGTAAAAACGAAATGTCAAAAAGAAAAGACACACACATCGATTGATTTTTTAGGGTAAACTAAGGAAATTTGCCTTACTAAAATCAGCCTTGGATTATCAAAACGCACTTTCACATAAGAAAAGGAATGAAATTTTGAGGGGGATTGAGCCTAGACGTCTTTAAGCTTAAGCCGTCTTTATATTTAGATTTGTTACTAGAAATAACCACGCTGCTTGGTTCAAACTAAGCTGTGATGGATGAAAAATATTGAAATATAAATATAGTTTTAATGCGATTGTATCATCTGCAAAGGCCTTTATCATGATTTCACCTATTATTATGAGTCTAATGCCAGCAATTTAGAACATGCGGACATTAGAGCAGATGAGTTGAATCTGGAAGAGATGAGGAAAAAAATATTGAATGAAATGAATTCAATTAGAATGGAGAGAAACTCAATTTTAGATTGGTAAAATAAGAAACTATCAGATTAAAGGGCACCCTTACCCCTCCATGAAAGCTCAAAACCACAATGATGGTCTTAGAATAGGAGGCACAGTATGCTAGAAAGGGATCACGAAGAGCAAAATGAAAGATCAAGAAAAGCAAAGTGCTTTTATTATTTTTTTTTATATGGTGTCGGTGACTAGAACACTCGGAGATTTAATATGTAAATTCCGATTAATTAGTAAACTAAGGAAGCTTGCCTGACGAAAATCAGCCTTAGATTAGCAAGCCATGCATTCACATAAGAAAAGAAACAAAACCTGAGTGAGATTGAGTCAGACTCCTACTACTACAGACTCCTCAAGGTCAAAATGATTACACAATACTCTCTTCATATGACCAGATGGCCGGGGCTGTCGTAGGATCCACTATGGAATATCACCGAAAACCTCTTAGAAGCCATGTCGGGTGATGTAAAATATTTCCGGAAAACAATTATCTCATTGTATGACAAGATCATGACCAGATGGTGACTTTCACTGTTAGTGAAACTTAATTATTAGTAACATAATCCAGACGACTATCGACTTCTTATGTAAAAAAATTAGTAAAAGCACTTTTAAGCACAACAAACTTTGATAATTGTTAAACTTTGAGTGTTTTGGTTGGTGACTGAGTATCAAAAATTTAAAGCCCTTTCGAGTACAACAAACTGAAGTTCTACACATAGCGGATATGGGCATACCTGGTTATGGTTTGTGCAACCAGCACAGTAAAAAGTAGGGTATACCATTTGACCCCAGTTTTATGGATGTGAGATAGTGAACTTTAAGCAACAAACCTCTTTAAGCTTAACCTGTTTATATTTTTAGACTCTTTACCAGAAGCAATCGCACTGCTAGGTTCAAACTAAGCTATTATGGATGAAAATATTGAAGTAGAAATGTATTTTTACTGCAATTGTATCATTTTTAAAGGTCGTTATCATGATTTAGCTAATTTATCTGGGTCTAATGTAACCAATTTAGAACATGTGGGACACTCGGCCTTTACAGATGATACAATCACAATAAAAATATATATCTATTTCAGCATTTTCATCCATCATAGCTTAGTTTGAACCAAGCAGTGTAATTGCTTCTAGTAACAAATCTAAAAATAAAGACAGGTTAAGCTGAAAGATATTTATTACTTATAATTCACTATTACACATCCATAAAACGGGGTCTTGTGATATATTATAGTTTTTACTCTGTTGGATGCACATATCACGATCAGTTATAACCCTTGGTATTCAAAATGCGCAGAAATTCAGTTTTTTGTACTCAAAAGTGCTTTTATTAATTTTTTTTTCAAACTCAGTCAGCATGCAAAACACTCAAAATTTATAAATTATCCGAGTTTGTTTTACATAAAAATGCTTATATAAAAAATATTTATGCTCGGTCAGCAACTCGAACACTCAGAATTTACAAACCTCTTGAGTTTGTTGTACCCAAAAAGTGCTTTTATTATTTTTTTTTATACGCAGTCCCATTGGACTGCTATAAATATTTTTACAACACGTCTCTACAACTGTTGGGTCTTCGACAAATTTCCACCTGTCAGGGCAATCCATTGAAAGGCTGTTGATCATGACGGAAAACAGGAGGGGTCTAAGAATAGTACCTGGGAGAATACTAAGGTGGCTGGAATAGCAATCTTGATATTTGACTGCCTGTTATCTGTTAGAAAGAAATAAGGCAACGAGCCTTACTAGAAATGTCTCGACCTAGAATTCTTCGATAAGTTTTTCTACCAAGATATTATGGTTAACCAGGTCAAAAGTCTTTTGTAGAAGAACAGAAATTAGGTTTAGCCAGGTGTATGGTCTCTCAAGTAGTCTCCCCATGGAGTCAACGAGGTGGATAAGGTAAAGTGAGGTTAATGTAGATTTAAGATTTCCAAACTGCCTAGGATCAACAAGGGGATGGACTTGGTCCCTAAGCCAGTCAGCAAAAAAGCTTTCATATAATTTTAAAAAAATAGAAGTCAGAGAGATAGGACGAATGCCATCAATGTCAGACTCACCGTTTTTCTTTTTTATTGGAGTTGTGAAACCTTGTTTCCAAAGGGAGGGGAAGAGTCCAGATTGAGTGCATTGATTTAAAAGAACAGAAAGGGGCTTTGAGAGGTAATCACTAAAGGCTTAAATAAATGGGACAGGAATATCCAGTGGGCAAGTGCTTGTTTTGTTTAATTTTTCAATTTTTTACCACGTCAAATGGGGAAATGTTAAGCAAATTTAAGGGGGTTGCAACAATAGGAGTTACATAGGATAGGGGAGGGAGGCTTTGGATAATTGAAGCACGGAACCCGTTCAAACTGTTTGCTGTTGTCTTTGGAGGCTCATCTAAATTAAAGTTTAGTGGTTCTGGTCTCTTGCCGGCAAATATTTTTATCTGCGAATACCAATTTTGGGTTTATCCTGGCATAGGTCTTTCACTTTATTTTTATAAAAAGTTCTGGCAGATTTTCTAATTTGTTTTTCTTTAAGTGTTTTCTTAAATTATTTGCTTCCTCTAGTTCACCTCTTTTGAAAAAGTTCAATCTTTTTCCAGATTAACATTTTAATATGATCATTTATATAGGGTTTGTCATTAGAGCATTTTTTAAACTTTTTTTTTCGGGAAAATGAGCCATATAATTGTCATAAAGTTTTTTTGTGGAAAGTAAGGATTCTGTCATCAAGATTATTCAGGTGAAAAATGTCGGACCAACATTCCTTAGACAACCAAGACCGGAATCACTGAGGGGATAGTAAGATCCGCTTGTGGTTGTGATTGAGTGTAGGAACGATGAGGAAGGGGATAAAAGGAGACAGTAATGGTAACTACCACCTCGTGGAGGCAGGGATTGGGGAGGTACGTAAAACTTATTCAAATTAGAAAAATGACATCAAGGGACGTATTTCTTCTTGTTGTCGGAATTTTAACTAATTGTTTGATAATAAGACAAGTATAAATAGAGTCCATCTTGAGGTCATTTGCATCACCTAGTAAAAAAAAATACCAGCATTTGGATACTTGGATAAAACAAAGTCACCACTAGTCTGGAATTGCTGTATAAATTTACGTTTTTCGTCGATATTTTTGTTCGGGGAATAATAAAAAACTGCTGCTACTATTATATTAAAATGACGGAGGAAAACCTTTAGTCTTAGACTAAGCCAGAGGATTTCATCATAATCGGAGAGGTTAGGAGTGGAAATGAGTTTCGGCTGAAGGTTATTTTGAGCAAAAAACAAAATACATCCCCTTTTTTTCCGAGACGGTGGTCAGAAGGAAGAAACTTAATGGACTGGGAGCAATTTTTTATTTTAAGGAATTCAGGGTTTTGTGCCTGAACCTCTGTTACAGATTAGCGATTTCAAATTAGCGATTTGTTGAATTGTATTCACAGACTTCAGTGTGTTCTTAATTATATTTCCCCTAAGATCGATGAAAGTAGAAATTTCGTTGGTAATGAACTTCGTTGGTAATGAGTTTTTTTTTCAGCATTAGGAGGGAGGGGAGGGAAGAACCACATAGGGGGCTGGAATCAAAATAACCACAAGAAAAATGTTCAGTCTGGCAGGCGGCATTATTAGAAGGCTCACAATTAGATTCAAAATCCGTCCGGGTACTGGCATCTTTAGTTCCTAGCAGAAAATCAGTCTAGCAACTGGCAACACTCTTTAAAACTGGTCAAAAAGTAGTCTGACACTCGCTTTGGGCTGCAATGAAAGCTTTACCATTCCTTTTGCAAGGCGGGGCAATGGGGGACGACCTGATATCATCTGAATTTTCTTTTAAGGAAGAATTTATTTCTGACAATCGGCGTCGTGGGGTATCATTAGCTTTCGAAGAATTAGGGGTGGTATATTCTTGATTTTTGGTGATATTTTGTTTCGAGGAAGAATCTAATCATAACCAGTTCTTATTCCACTGGGAACGTTCAATCCCTGCACATTGCTCATGAATGGAAGAGTTGCAAGTACTACATACCAGGCAATTGATTGTTGCTTCTAATCTACACTCAGGAAACACTCTCTTAAAGTTCTTTGGTTGTCCTTTAGTCATTTGGTTGATTAATATAAAGGGTTAAAAAGTTCAATTCACCTGATGGCTGGTGACAAAATCCTGAAGTTAGGTCACAGTTAATCAACTTTGTCATTGAATTAAGTGAATTTAATTCAGAAAGGCATAAACCAAATTGGTGTTACCAGGTTTAAATCTGGTTGAAGACCGTTTTATGGATGTATAATAGTGAACTATAAGCAATACACATCCTTAGGCTTAACCTGTCTTTATTTTCAGATTTGTTACCAGAAGCAACCGACTTGTTTAGTTCAAACTAAGCTATAATGGATGAAAATTTTTAAATACAAATAAAATTTTAATACGATTGTATCATCTGTAAAGGCCGAGTGTTCCAAATATTCTAAATTGGTTACATTAGACTCAAAAGAATTTCTTAAATCATGATAACGGCCTTTAAAGATGTTACAATCACAGTAAAAATATATTTCTATTTCAATATTATCATCCATGATATATTAGTTTGAACCTAGCAGTGCGGTTGCTTCGGGTAACAAGTCTAAAAATAAAAACAGGTTAAGCTTAAAGATGTTTTTTGCTCAAGGTTCACTATTTCACATCCATAAAACGGGAGTTCTATGGTTATACCCTACTTTTTACTATGTTGGTTGCATATATCATGATCTGGTATGCCCCATGGTATCCGCTTCGCGTAGAACTTCAGCTTGTCGTACTCAAAAGTGCTTTTATTGAAATTTTTTTATACTCATTCAGCAACAAAAATACTCAAAATTTATCAATTTTCAGAGCTTGTTGTACTTAAAAGTGCTTTATTTTTTTTTATTCTCAGTCAGCAACTCAAACGCTCAGAAATTACCAACTAATTGAGTTTGTTGTGCCCAAAGGGGATTTTATTAATTTTTTATACGGAGTCGATAGTCATCTGGATTATCTGACTAATATATACCTTTCGCTGAGATTGAAAGTCACCATCTGGTCATGTTCTTGTTATACATTGAGATAATTGTTTTCCGGAAATTTTTGACATCATCCGACATGGTTGCTAAGCAGTTTTTGATGATATGCCATAATGTATTCTACGACAGCCTCGGCCATCTGGTCAAATGAAGAGAGTATTGTGTAATCATTTTGACCTTGAGGTGTCTGGAGTAGTAGGAGTCAGGCTCAATCTCAATCAGATTTTGTTGCTTTTCTTATGTTAATGTACGCGTTGATAATCTAATGTTGAGTTTCGTTAGGCAAACTTCCTTAGTTTGCTAATTAATCGGAATTTACATATTTAAATTCCGAGTTTTCTAGTTACCGACACCATATCAAAAATTTAATAAAAGCACTTTACGTTTCCTTCCTGCAGGAAACTGTCTTGTGAATCAATAGGGATATGAGTATCCATTTTATCTGGAGGGGGATGATTCAAAAACATTGAGTTCAAATTGAATAGTTCAAAAATTTCGTCTGATTCTCTATGAAATACTTCCATAAGCTCATCCCGAATCAAATCCTTAGGGATCGGGATGCTCATTTGTTCAAAAATGTTATCGGATTCTCTATTAAATGCTTCAATAGGGTCATCCTGAGTCAAACCCTGAGGACTCGGGATGCTCTCTATCATACTCAAAACAGAAAATTTTCAAAAAATTGAAAACTTCAGAACACTTTTAACAAATATGTGATGCCGAAAAATATATGCCAAAATGAAGCACTGATTGTACCAGAGAAAAATGAGACGAAATTTATTTTACGCGCTTTTCCTCGTTAAGTTTGAGAAATTTTATTACAATAAGAAAAACCAGATGTCGGAATTCAATTCCCATTTAATGACAAAATACTCATTTCTGCGGTAAAAGTTAAAAAAAAACAAAAAGAGAGAAAAAGGATGCAAAGCGGAAGTAAAATCTAAGAATTCTATTTACATTTACCGACGATTTAGTTAATGCTACTATAGAAGAAAAGAGAACTAAAAAACAGAAAAGGAATTTTAAACGGAGCTACAACGAAAAAATGTAGTCAAAGATAGTGGACACTGGAGTCCAATTCAAATTTAATGATGGTCTATTTTGCACGATTGAAAAAGTTTAGAAAAGTGAAAAATCAGAAATGCAGAAAGGAGACAAATTTCGCGGATTTAGCCTGCAGTGGTGAAAAAATAAAAAATTAGATGGGCTATGTCTAGATAACATAAATAAAATAAATTTTACTGGGGACAAAGAGGTCCAAGTCCCACCGGAAAATTTACAAAATTAGAATATGACGATAAATTTGAGGAGGGAGGTGAAGGCCAATTACATATTTAGAGAAACAAGAGATAATCACAAAATGGAATCGAATTGTCTAAAACGGTATACATAAAGATTTGGAGGTACTGAATTTTGGGTTGTATATGAAAATTTGGGAAGGAACCTGAGCCTAATCTTACAAACTCTAAAAAGGTTTTTGATCTTTTATGAGGGGGTGGAATCCCTTGGAGAAGATTCCCTGCGGGAAGACATGAATGATAAACTGTTCGCTCACCAGACGGTTGGTTGGCCAGTTACCGACCCTATCACTGAGATTTTTCTCTTTGATCTGGAGTCCTTGGGAGACACTCACTCCCAGTCACTTCATATTTCACCCAATCTTGTGTCCAGTAACCCTATTCACGGTTTTAACTTTTGATGGGAATCGACAATTTTTTCCAGCCAACCTTATTCAGTATCCCAATTTCATCTTCAATCAGTATCAACGCCTATTCTTTATTTGATTATCCCAGGGGAGGGAACCCAGAATGAACTGATTAATTATTCGCTCAAACTTTTACCCGATTTCCCTGTACCCTCATCGTTTTCAGAGGCCTATCTTTTAGGCCTTGGATTATTCTAAATTACGCCAAGGGGTAACTTACATTTTAAGTGATAAGTGGTGTTGTTTCCACCGATAAAATTAAGAGGCTAATGCAGCCAATTTTTCATGATGGCTGGCATCATCGAATTTGTCAGAAACTAATTCTCTGCTCCTCTCAAATATAAATTCTTGAGAGCGAGAAAACTTACACTTTTGATCATGCTGAGTACGATTATTTTCTGCGAATCTTGGGGACTTCAATTTTTAAAACCTCTTGCAGATGCCATACGATATAGGCCATGGTGGTTCTACAGTAGAGACGTGTGGATGGCGACAAATCCAGAGTGATGCGGGAGAAGCACAGACGCTGATGGAAGAAAGAAGGCAAATGGATTTTGTCAAGTTTAAGTTCAGTGTTTACGTTTGTAAGGGTGGACCAGCGTGGCGCATTGGTGGTCATTTTTATTATGAGGGGAGTTGTTGGGGTTCCACCCCTTGTTCTGTTTCTTTTCAAATAAATAACCCGTTTTCTTTTCCGTAATTACTTCTTTCAGAGTTCTCGGATATTATTAAACCAGTCTATTTTTCAAGTGAAGTAATTTATCATTTCGTAATAACAATTGGCTTAGTTACAGTGACCTATATTCCTGCTCTATGTTCATCAATTAATTCAGTGACCTTCAGGGATTATAGACTTTTCACAATTGGAGAAAAGCCATCAAACTAAGCAATACGAATATAAAATGGACATACGATACGAAATAAGCCAAAAATAAAAAATAGTTTTCGGAACAGTATAGGCATTTACGCTGCGATAAAAGTGACAAGAGAGAAGTAGGCAGAAGAGGGGTGAGAGAGTTGTCTGCAAGAGCCGTGGTACCCGCTGGGCTTGCCCCTTAAATTGCGGGGACAAGGTAGGCAGCCTCCAACGCTTCCCTTACTTCTCTCGTAAGTGAATTTCTGCTATTCATTTGGATTGAATTATTTCATTTGGATAATTAGAAGGCGTTTATTGTTAAGTGGGGGGACTTAAAAAAGCCCCCTTGCGGGCAAGTCATTGTTTTGTGACTTTACTTTAAGATTTAATTACGCTTAGAACTACGATGGCTGAAAGTGAAAAAATTATTTTGAATCCGTTACTGAATTGTGTAACGAGAGCACTAACAGATGGAATAAAATTGGAGTGTATCGTAAAAGCGTGTGTTGCTTTCTATACACATGAAGATTTTATAAAGGCTAAGCGAATCCTTCATACTGAGTTGAATATTACGAATCGTCTTGTGACCTACTCTAAAGATGAAGACAATATCATTGAAATATGCAAAATTCTAGTTTCAGCTGCGAAAAATAATGTGAGCATGCCAAAATTTGTCATCTTTAACCCCTGCTCGGTTCCGGTCATCGGAGATGCGGTGAATGCAACAGTTACTGCCAAAGTAAATGAACTCTCTCGGAAGCTTGATAATTTTTTGGCCACCCAGTCCGCTCCAGCCACCAGTATTTTCACAAGCAGTCGTAGTGCACCTGAAACGTCCAAGCCCAGAAACCCTACCTATTCTGTCGTCTTGAAAAATCCCCCCAAGGAGCTCAATGGCCCAAATGACCGGAAAGCTTTCATAGACAGTTTCTGTGAAAATACAAATGACATTAGTGAACTTCGCAAATCTGCAAACGAATGGAAGCTTGTGGTCAGGTCGAAAGCTGCAGCAGCGAAAATCGTTGAGAAAGCGAAATCTTCCAAGCCCGATCTCAAAATTACTGTTCGAGAACCCCTGCACATAGCTGTGCTTCGAAATGTCCCTGAGGATATAAACTGTGAAGGACTAAAAAATCTAATCCCGAATAGTACGAAGACTGAACAGTGCGGAAAATCCCGTTCTTTCAAAGTGTATTTTAACACTCTCAGTGAGCTCCAACAATTTCTGAGTGTTTCGGTGATTATCGGCTATGAGCGTCTACCTGCTGATCCGTTTAAGTTCTTGCCAAGACGATGCTATAACTGTCACAAAATCGGTCATCTCGCTTCCCAGTGTACGGCTGAACCTGTATGCTCTAGATGTGCCTCAAGTGAACATCGTTCTACGCGAGATGAACCATGCAGACAGCCGACATTCTGCGTTGAATGCAAAATCGGCAGTCACACGTGTTACAGTGTAAAATGTCCCTCAAATAGTAATCCACAAAAGAAATGACATCTGAAGCTTATGCAGTTAAATGTTTATCGTGGAACATTAATGGCTCGTTCACGAATAAAATTCCGATCTTAGATGTTGTTTTTGAGCAAAATGAAGTTGTCTGTTTACAAGAACATTTCGTCACAAGCCGCAGTAAAAGTATTCTTAGTTTTAATAGTTCAGTATCGGTCTATTCAGTTTCAGCGAAGCAGCTAAGTGGAAAAGGGCGACCCTCCGGTGGTATTGCCACTTTTGTTCGTTCGACTCTAAGATCTAGTGTGTTTGAAGTCAATGATAATTTTCTGGCGATTCGTGTTGAGGGCTGTGTTTTTATTAATGTATATTTGCCTACAAATTACCATAATGAGCGTTCGGAGCGTGCTTTTACTTATTCTAGTGATAAACTCGGCCAGTGTATTAACCGTATTAGATCCTTAAGCCTTGAATGCATACTAGTTGGTGACTTCAATTGCGACTTGAATGAACCGCTCTTATCTAGGTCTTTACGTTCTACGTTGTTGCTTAGTATTTTTGGAGACCAGTTTGACCTCAAGTGCAAAGATTTAAATTTTACACATGTACACACCTCAATGTCCACATCAGATCTCGATCACGTCGTTGCGTCCGCAAATCTCAGGATTTCGCCTGTCAAGGTTGTGCTTGATTTTCAGCTGTCTGATCACTTACCAATACAGTTCTCAGCCGATATTCCTTGCCACAGCTCAGATACACAAACGCAAACAACTTCAAAAACACCTCCTAGGTCTCGCCGTGATTGGCGTAAAATTAACCCTGTTTTATTTCAAGAAGAAGCCGCCAGAGTCCTTAGTAAGATCCGTGTCCCTTTCCATCTTCTCTCTGGATTAACTGCTCTTTCAAGGGAGGAAACACAACTATCAGTTGACTTTTATTGCGCAGAAATTGGCCATGCCCTTCGCTGTGCTGAAAAAGCTGCCGTCCCTCTAAGTAGACCCCGTCATCATACCCTTCCAGGCTGGTCTGAAAATCCAGAGTTAGTGGATACCCATTCTAAATCTAAATTTTGGCTTCAACTTTGGGTTTCTTGTGGACGACCCCGTTCGGGGGTAGTCAATTCAATCCGCCTGCTCACAAAAAGAAAATTCGCAAAGGAGCTAAAAGCTCACAGAAAAAAGATGATTGATATCGAATCTACACGGGCCAAAATTAATCCTTCTCTCCTTTGGCGTTTTCTTTCCTCTAAAAGCGATGAGTCTTTATCCGCATCTGCTATCCCTGATTCTGAATGGTACGCATATTATGGGTCAGAATTTTCGCCTCCTGACCCAGCCCTCAACGAAAGATACGAAGCTGAGTTGGACGACTTCTTAGATAGTTGTCCTCGGGGTGATTATCTTGTAACGGAGGGAGCTGTATGTAGGGCCATCTCTCACCTAAAACCTAAACAATCTTTTGGGATTGACGGGATCAGTGCACTCCATCTAAAAAGTGGTGGGCCCGCTCTCATTAGTCATGTAACCCTCCTAATGCAGATTATCCTCATTCAAGGTATTGTCCCAACCACTTTCTCAATTGGAGATCTTACGCCAGTTCCTAAAAAAGGAAAAATTACCATGCAATGCTCCTCTTTCCGTCCAATCACGGTTGCTACCACTTTCTGCAAGTTATTTGAACTTTTATTCGTAGATGAGTTTGAAAAACTGTGTTGTAGTCCACCAAGACAATTCGGTTTCCAACGCGGCATTGGTTGTGCGGAAGCGCTCCATGTCGTTGCATATGCACTCCTGGATGCACACAAATCAGGAGAAAGTCTAGCGATCGGGGGCTTAGACCTGCAGAGAGCGTTTGATTCATTGATTCATGCACGTATGTTGCTAAACTCAGCTAAAAGAGGAGTGAACTCAAATATCATCCGGGCTTTCCGTGATATTTATTCTCACCTTCGCGTGCGACTCAAGCTCCCTCCCGATAAAGGCCTTCCGCCAGCCCCACGGTCAGCTTTGATACCAGTCCATAAAGGTGCCCGTCAGGGAGCAGTTTTATCCCCCAATTTCTTCAATAACTACATTATTGAACCTCAAGACAGCTGTCCTTCATCATGCATTCTCAGTTCCATTGACATCTCCCTAGTATGCTATGCCGATGACACGCTGAATCTCAGTCGGACGCTTAACCGCCTTTCAGAAATATTCTCATGTCTGCAGTCCAACTACGAGAAAGTCGGTCTGAGATTTAACTCCCAAAAGTCGGAAGTTTTGCTTTATAATTGGAAGAATGACCCTCCTACTAATATCACACTAGGTGATTGCTCAGTAAAACCAGTTGATAAAATAGTATATCTGGGGCTTCCAATAGGTTCCTCATTACAGCATACCCGTTCCCTCCTGATCTCACATCTTGAACGGCGAATATCCAGCTCCTATGCTTTGATTGTTAAATCCACTCTGAGATTTAACCGTCCACTACTGGCAAGTATTTACAACGCTACCGCTCTGCCACATATATTATATGTGACCCCTTTCTGGAATTTATTGGCAAACCGTGAAAAGTCTAAAATCCGCTCTATATTTTTCCGTTTTGCAAAGTACCTACTAAAATTGCAACCTTGGACAAAAAATAGTTTTCTGATTCGGCGCTATAACCTAGCGGACCCAAATCTAGCTGTTGAGACACTTATTAGCCGGCAAAAAACAAAACCAGCAATTCTAAAGCACGAGTGGGCAAGTTTGCTTGTTTAATTTTCCCTCTTGTTTCCCTTTTTTTTTTCTCCTTTCAAAAGTTGTTGTCTTTGTTGCTATTTTCGAAGAAGTTGTTGTTTCTGCTGTAATCTTTGAGTATGCTATCTTTCAGTTTCCACTTTTCGTACTATTTTGTATACTATTTAAGAGTTGTTGCTTTTGTTGTTATTATTATCGTTTTGTTTCCTCTTTTCGTATTTTTGTATACTCTGTCATTGTACATTTATTGTATACGACGGGTTTTCAATATATATTATATTATATTATTACATTTACCTATAAGATAGTTCTCAATCGTAAGTTAAGTTCTCTTCGTCAAGTTGACTAGATTATAATTGGGTATGAGTCATCAAATGGGCTTGCTAGATCTCAAGCCATTGATTCTTAAAATATGCATAGGACACATTCAATTGTGGGACTTGATACATTAGATTGGGCCACGTTACACTGAGCCACACCCCAAGTGCCAAGATTCTTTAAGTGTTCAAATATTATTTTTTTATTCTGTTTAGAGAGTCTGTATTGAGACTCTGCGTTGAGACCCCGCTCAGGGATTTTGTTTTGCTCTATGTGTTTTGCGCCTTTTTTGGAAGAATACAAGTAAGCTATTTTCTACAGTTGTGTAGACTATGTTATCCAGGAACCCAGACAGGGTAGTAAAAGAGCTGCAAGACATACTGTAATTTATTATATCGACAGGGGGGTCCGTTTACCCTCCGAGGAGATAGCTAGAGATATTAATGGTGACCCTTATCGGGGCACCCTTGGCTTAGAGTTTGGCCGTTTGACCGTTCGATCACGTTATCATACCCAGGAGCAGGGTGTACCGCACTAGGGTATTAACATACTCTATAAAAACGAACAGTGGTGGTAAACGCGAGAATTCCATTACAATATTTGGCGACAGCGAGACTTCCCTCCAGTAAGTGGTGTAGCAGCATTTTAGCACCAATATCTGGTGGCAGCCGTGGCTACCAGTACGAACACTGATGGCAACAATGGTAGTACGAATTTTGGTGGCAGCAACAAAGGTCCTATCGGTAAAACTGATAGTAAGAGAATCCGCGGTTTCCGAAAAGACGATTTAATTTAGCCTACGAAGTACCCTATTGTGATTACATATAAAAAAAAAATCACGAAAAAAATACGGAATCAATTAATAAAATTACGAAGATCTAAATGGGCGATGCCTAGCTAGTCTATAATAAAAAAATTATAAATTAATATATCGCACAACTAATTAGTTTGCATATCAGAAATAAATAAATGACATTAATCTCCACATAAAGGTTTATTTTTTTTATACAGACAACTAATAATTTTCTTCATTCTTTCTTAAAATTAAGTGTAAATAACAAAAAAAGTTTTTTTTTTCTAAGTCAAGTGCGAAATAACATTGGGTAGCAATATAGGAATTAGTTCTTTGCAAAAACACCCATTCTGAAGAACAAGGAAAAACACGAAGTTTTAAGGGGAGTGGGTTCAACCGGGTTACCTCCCTCTCCCAGAATACGGCTTTAGCTATAACAGCCAATTCATAATAAACCAGTTCTTTAAATCACCCTTTGAAATAATTACGCAAATTGCTATTCTAATATTCTATATTTGTATCTATACATAGTTTAATATATACACTTGACTAAACTACTAAAAAGCAGATGTATTACAGGTTCTTCATTTGGTGTTTGGTGTTTACCCCTCCAGAAAATACTTCCTGGAAAAAATGTGTAAAACATCCTCCCCACGAAAAATATCCCCCTGTATCCAGTAAATACGCTCTTCCCTGTGGAAAATTCTCCCCCAGAAAATCAGCCCCCCCTGCCCCGTGGAAAATTGGGTCTTCCAAATTTGAAATTTTTATTTGAGTTGTTTTTATTTTTAGTTTCGTTGAGAAGTCCTAAGGGAATGGGAAAAAAGGAATTTACACAAAACAAGTATTTTAAAACTTACAAAAAAACAGCAAATCCATTTTTGTTGAAAATACTACCATATTAACTTATGTAATTTTTGGCAGTAGCGGCCGCCAAATTGAAAAAAAAAATAAGAAGACAAATATGGGTGAAAATCATCTAAATGAAGCTAAAAATATGTGGCCACAAAAGGTTTAAGAAAGTTTATCTCCTTTGAAAGCATAGATGGCTTTGGGAACCAAATAATTCTTATAGTTTAAGTTTTTATGGACGAAAGAGTTCAAATTATACGAGTTCGTTTTTCTTATCTTCCAAGTGTAAACTACCACAAATCACCATTAATAAATAAATTAAACCCCAAAGTAACAGAAATTCAATAGATAGCCTAGTCAAACTCAAAACGAGCAAAAATTAAAAGGAGTAAGGCTGACAACACCCATGTCTTCTTCAGACCAGAACATAATTTACAAATTACAAATTGTGTTCTGTTTTGAGTTTGACTCAGCTATTTATTGTAATTCTGTTTATTTTCGGTTTAATTTATTTATTGATGGTGCTTTGTAGCAGTTTTAAGCTTGGAAAATTATTTGAATTTATTTATACCCGTTTCTGGTTTAAAGAAGCTCTTTAACAAACAATAAAAGCACGAAGAAAAGTAGGATAATCTTTTGCAAGACAGCGGAGGTAATTTGAATGAATATTTCATTCGTATAGAAATATTCTATATAGAGATATATAGCTCTTTACTTTTCTTTTGACAAACTTGTTTAGTGGAAACGATTTTTTGTAATTATTTTAAGTTCGTTTATTATTGACATTAAATAAAATTCTTTTCCCACAGAATAACTTTTTCAAAGAAAAAGAAGAACTCCATTAAGCTAAAACTGAGAAAAAATAGAATTAAATGATCTACCAAGCATAAAATTACCACGAATCACCCTCATTAAATATATGAAACCCAAAACGGGAAGAACTCCATTAAGCTAAAACTGAACAAAAATAGAATTAAATGATCTACCAAGCATAAAATTACCACGAATCACCCTCATTAAATATATGAAACCCAAAACGGGAAGAACTCCATTAAGCTAAAACTGAACAAAAATAGAATTAAATGATCTACCAAGCATAAAATTACCACGAATCACCCTCATTAAATATATGAAACCCAAAACGGGAAGAACTCCATTAAGCTAAAACTGAGAAAAAATAGAATTAAATGATCTACCAAGCATAAAATTACCACGAATAACCCTCATTAAATATATGAAACCCAAAACGGGAAGAACTCCATTAAGCTAAAACTGAACAAAAATAGAATTAAATGATCTACCAGCATAAAATTACCACGAATCACCCTCATTAAATATATGAAACCCAAAACGGGAAGAACTCCATTAAGCTAAAAACTGAACAAAAAATACAATTAAATGATCTACCAAGCATAAAATTACCACGAATCACCCTCATTAAATATATGAAACCCAAAACGGGAAGAACTCCATTAAGCTAAAACTGAACAAAAATAGAATTAAATGATCTACCAAGCATAAAATTACCACGAATCACCCTCATTAAATATATGATACCCAAAACGGGAAGAACTCCATTAAGCTAAAACTGAGAAAAAATAGAATTAAATGATCTACCAAGCATAAAATTACCACGAATCACCCTCATTAAATATATGAAACCCAAAACGGGAAGAACTCCATTAAGCTAAAACTGAACAAAAATAGAATTAAATGATCTACCAAGCATAAAATTACCACGAATCACCCTCATTAAATATATGAAACCCAAAACGGGAAGAACTCCATTAAGCTAAAACTGAACAAAAATAGAATTAAATGATCTACCAAGCATAAAATTACCACGAATCATCCTCATTAAATATATGAAACCCAAAACGAACAGAAGTTACGCTTGGTAGACTATTCGATTCCAGTTTCACTCATTTTTGGCTTAATGGAATTCTTTACTTTTATTCGAAAAACTTATTTTGTGGATTTTTTTTTAATTAATTTCTCTTCGTTTTATATTGACATAATATTTTTCAGGGAAAAGTAAAATAAAAGTTTAAAACTTTTGCTGGAGAATCTTTTTCAACAATATTTAACAACACACACCCTTTTGAAAATCCGGACACAAATAGTAGTGTTTAATTAGTTTCATATTTTCTCTAGTTGAAATTTAAAATACAACTTAATGTCTTTCCCAAAAAAATGCTATCTATTCTTTTTGACAGTTGTGATACACTTACACACTTTTAATTTAGTTAAATTTTAAGAGCAGAAGTAGTAATAGAAGTAGTTCCGAAAGATTGAACTGGATACCCTCAGTCTTTCTTGGGACATTGATGAGATATATTAGTTGCAACCAGCATACACACAGTGTGTTTTGATTTAATCTTAAAGCAATATTTGGTTTTTAAGTATAACGAGCAAATTGTATAACTGTGGGAAGTTGACCTACACAATAGCCCTTGAGATATAGTTACAAGACTGTTCAGCTATTCTTAGCAAAGTTGCTGCCTATGATGTTGCTTATATAACCTTTTAATACTTGCATGCGTATATTTGTTTTCGTTTAATTGTAACTTCCCCTAAACGTTTCAACTTAATGCCCTTAGTATCAATTGTTACAGTAACCGTACACGTAGTATTAAAAGTACAGATGTAATATCTTCTGGGTAGGTCAAAATCTGCCACAATTAACCCCGAAAGGTCTAAATAATTTTAGCCGTTATTATGGCATTTGTGTTTGGTGAAAAGAGGGGTAGGTAGGGGGGGGGGAGGCTAGTTGACCAATATCACTTTAGCCTCTTAAAAGGGAACTGGAGCTTCCAATTTGAACCGAAAGAGCCAACTCTAAAGTTCATTCAACCATCCCATCCATTTCAACCTTAAATGCCCCAGGGGAATAACTGACAACACTCACCCCAGGCTCTAATGGTTTATATAAACCCCAAAAACCTTGTTATATGGTCTTTGGACTATTTTGAATAAAATGAATTTCTCTTAATTAATATTGGATGTATTTCGGGAAAACACGACGCGTGGGGGATGGTAGCTGCACTCTGATCACTTTTATTCTTAAAAAGGGCATTAGAGCTTCTAATTACCAACACAATTAGTCCCTTCCGAAGTATATGTTCGTCGGAAGTATTTGGGGATATAATAGGCGTGGAAAGAGGGCTGGTTGCTATCAAATCAGTTTGTCTCTGAAAAAGGGCTATAACTTCCAATTTCAAATCAAATAAGCCCTATCTGAAGTTTTTACGACCACCCACTCCATAAAAAAACTTCTAAGCTCCCAGGGCACAAACTACAACCTTATATCAAGGGCACTGGGGGCTATGTCAACCCTAGAGGCATTGTTATATTATTTTGGACTATCCTCACATTTTAAATCAGCAGTGTTTGGTGAAAAGAGGGGTAGCTAGGGGGAGCTAGTTGCCCTCCATCACTTTAGACTCTTAAAAGGGAACTAGAACTTCTAATTTTCAGCCAAATGAGACTCCTCTAAATTTAAACAACCATCAATTTCATAAAAAGCTTAAATGCCTCCAGTGCATAACTTACAACCCTTGCCCCAAGGCTCTGGGTGTTTGCTTCAGCCCCAAAAGCCTTGTTATATGATATTTGGTCTATTTTGAATAAAATACCTATCTCAAAATGTCTATTGGATGCATTTCGGGAAAGTATACGATGTGTGCTTGTCTATATGCGGTAGATAGTTGTCCTCCAATCACTTTGGCTCTTAAAGAGGACACAAGAACTTCTGATTACCCATCCACTGAGCCCCCTTCAAAGTTTATGGGACCACGATTTGTATAAAACCTTATATGCCCCCAGAGGAAAGGGGGTATTGCCCTGAGGGCTGTGGGGGAAGGGGGTATTGTCCTCCTCAAAGACATAATTTCTGGACCTTTCAACTACGCTGAACAAAATGGCTATCTCAAAATTTGATCGGAAGTGCTTGGGGAAATGATGGGCGTAGGGAGACTATTTGCCCTCCAATCGCTTTTGACTATTAAAAAGGGCACTAGCCTTCTCAATTTACGATCGGATGAGCCCTTTTTGAAGTTTTTAGGACAACTCCTTCCATAAAGTGCCTTAGTCTAAAAACCCAAGAAAATAATACATTATGCCTGCATCGTTCTTTTTTTAGGTAGCGCTAGTGCGCTGCCTATGATTGCCTTTATCATGGATTTTTTTTTTATCTTTTTGTTTTTTTTTCTATTAGACTCCTTCACTTTCTGTTCTCTATAATTTCTGCTGGGGGGGGGGGGTAATTTTTGGGGGCATTTTCCAGAGGGGGGTAAACGCCGACCACCGTCTAGCACATTTAGTATTTTCTTACGATTTAATCATAATAGTAGTGGAGGTTTTCCAGACTCAAGTGCCCCCATACAAGATTCTCATAGGATTTCCATAACATCCCTAGCAGGACTTCGATGACGCCCTGTTTCAAGCGCATGCCCTGTTTTCGTGACACCTGACCAGGTTTTAAATCAATGTTTACATTCGGCTGCTATGTAATATGGATGACCCAATCTTGCTTCAGTATTAGAAAATAGGAAAGTAAGAGATGTAGGTATTAGGGAATGTTTGCATTCGGTTGCTATTTAATAGACGATGACGCAATCGTACGTGACTCAACAGTGTTACATCACAGAGGGTGTTTAGTGATTGGTGTTGGAACTCATGCGTGACTTAATGGATTAATAGGAAGAGATGTAGGTGTTACATCAATGTTTACATTCGGTTTCTATGTAATATGGATGACACAACCTTGCTTCAGTATTAGAAAAAACTATCATTTCCATTTAAACCCTACATTAACCAGGAATTTCCTTTAAAACCTAAGGGGTAAACCTTCAGGGGCTTCTTTACCCTAAGATTGTTCTTTAGAAAACCTAGACTTCCTTTTAAAAACCACTTGTTTAACCCCGGAATTTCTAGCTAAAAAACCTTCTTTCTCTTTAAAAATCTAGGGGTTTATTTATTCTAAGATTTCCTTTTAAAAACGAGTGAGATGCTCCTTTACTCCAAGATTGTTCTTTTAAAAACCTTCTTTCTCTTTAGAAAACCTACATTACCCTAAGATTGTCCTTTAAAAACCTTACTTCAGCATTAGAAAACCTACAATTCTCCTTTAAAACCTAAGGGGAAAGCCTGTGAAGGCTTATATACCCTAGGATTGTTCTTCAAAAAAAACCTACACTTCCTTTAAAAACCTACATTACCCCATGAATCGCCTTTATAATCTAAGGATATAGGGGAAAACCCTCAGGGGGTTCATTTGCCCTAAGATTCTTCTTTAAAAATACTACAATTCCGTTTAAAAACCTATGAGGGGGCTCCTTTACCCCCTTGATTCACCTTTAAAACCTAAGGGAAAACATTCGGGGGCTTCTTTACCCTAAGATTGTTCTTTAAATACCTAAAATTCCATTTAAAAATCTACATTACCCTAAGATTGTTCTCTAAAAACCTTGCTTCAGTATTAGAAAACCCATGATTCTCCTTTAAAACATAAGGGAAAAACATACAAGGGGCTCTTTACCCTAAGATTGTTCTTTAAAAAACATACATTTCAATTTAAAAACCAGTGAGGACTTGTGTATCCCCGGATTCTCCTTCAAAACCTATGGTTGTAGGCGAAAACCTTCAGGGGGTCCTTTACTCAAAGATTCTTTAACCTAAGATTGTTCTTTAAAAAACCTACACTTCTATTTAAAAACCTACATTACCCTGAGATTTTTCTTTAAAATCCTTACATAAAGAGCGCGGTGTTGAGTAGGGGACAGCCCCTTCTATACACGAAATAATTTCTGTTCGTTTCAAGTTTTAATGTCGCTTCTTACTTTCAGTTAAAAACTTGTTTTCTTTTATTTAATATTAATTAAAAAAACTTTTTCCACAAAATAAGTTTTTCAAAGAAAAGTAAAGAACTCCATTAAACAAAAAATGAGCAAAAATAAAAACTAATAATCTACCAGGCATGAAACTATCACAAATCAGCATCGATAAATAAATGAAACCCAAAACGGACAGAAATTACAATAATTAACCGAGTCAAACTCAAAACGAGCAGAAATTAACATAAGTTGGGCGTAAAACCCATGTACCTTCCCAAGGCCAGAACAAAATTTGCACTTTACTGACAAAATATAAATGTTTTTACTTTTATAACTTTAATAAATCAAATAATATTAACATTTTGATTACTGAATATCGGTATATGTAAATTAAACTGACAATGCACATTCATTTGTATTTTTTCAGTAAAGGGCAAATTTTGTTCTGGCCTTGGGAAGGCATAGGGGTTTTGCGCCCAACTTGTGTTAATTTCTGCTCGTTTTGAGTTTGACTCGGTTAATTATTGTAATTTCTGTTCGTTTTGGGTTTCATTTATTTATCGATGCTGATTTGTGGTAGTTTCGCACCTGGTAGATTATTTGATTTTATTTTTGCTCATTTTTTGTTTAATGGAGTTCTTTATTTTTCTTTGAAAAACTTATTTAGTGGAAAAAGTTTTTTTTAATTAATTTCTGTTTGTTTTATATTGACATAGTCTTTTCAGGGAAAAAGAAAATAATACTTTAAATCTTTTCGTTTTTAACACTTTATAGTCTGGCCTGCTATTTGTATGCTGGAGAAAAATTTTCAGCAATGTTTAACAGCATACACCCTTTTAAAAATCTGGACACAAATAGTACTGTTTAATTTAGATTCATACCTCCTCTAGTTGACCTGAAATGGAAAACTTGATACAATTCGCAAAAAAATCTGTTTACATTCTTTGATAGATAGGATACACTTACGCCATTGTGATTTGGTTAAATTTTAAGAGCAGAAATAGGAGGGTTGGCGTGGGAGGGTGGGAGTGGAAGGGGGATTAGTTGCCCTCATATTACTTTTGACTATTAAAAAGGGCACCAGCCCTTTCTATTTTCAATCGAATGAGCCCTTTCCGAAGTTCCCACGACAACTCCTTAGATACGAAATGCCCTGGTCTAAACAACAACAACAACAAAAAATAATACATTATGCCCACTTCGATCTTGAATATAAAAATTTAAAGCCTTCCAATCACTTTCGACTATTAAAAAGGGCACTAGGCCTTTCGATTTCCAATCGAATGAACCCTTTTGGAAACGACAACGCTTTCTATAAACACCTTATATGCCCCCAGGGCATAAATTACAACCCTTACCCTAAGGTTTGTTAGGGTGGTTGTCATCCTCTAAGACCAAATTACCAGAATTTTCAACTACGTTAAACAACATGGCTATCTCAAAATTTTGATCGGATATGCTTGGGGAAATGGTGCGTGTGAGAGGGACGGTAGTCGCTCTGTTTCTATGACAAAACTTTCAATGAAAATACTATATGCCCCCAGGGCACAACTTACAACCCTTGCCCTGAGTGCTGGGGGAAGGTGTTTGGAGGAATGGTGGGCTTGAGAGGGGGGTTACGTACCCTCCAATCACTTTTGACTGTTACAAAAAGGACTAGCCCTCTCAATTCCAAATTGAATAAGCCCCTTTTGAAGTTTTACGACAGCTCAATCTATAAAAACCATATATGCCCCCAGGGCAGAACTTATAACCTTTGCCCTTGGGGCTCTAGGGGGTTTGTCATCCTTAAATATATAATTTCTAGAACTTTCAACTACGTTGAACAAAATGGCTGTCTCTAAACTCTGACTGAATGTTTTTCGGGAAAGGGTGGGCGTAAGAGGGGGGTTAATTACTCTCCAATCACTTTTGACTATTAAAAAGGGCAATTTCAATTTTCAATCAAATGAGCTCTTTTTGAAATTTCTATAACAATTTTCTATATAAACTTTATATACCCCCAGGGCATACCTTACAACCCTTGCTCTGAGGGCTCTGAGGGGGTTATCATCCTTAAAGACCTAGTTTCAAGAACTTTCAACTACGTTGAACAACATGGAAATCTCAAAATTTTGATTGGATGTGTTTTGGAAAATGGTGGGCGTGAGAGGGGCGTTATTCGCTCTCCAATCACTTTCAACTATTAATAAAAAAGGCACTAGCCCTTTAAATTTCCAATTGAATGAGCCCTTTTGAATTTTTTAAGCTTTCAATAAAAAACTTATACGCCCCCAGGGCACAAATTACAACCCTTGCCCTGAGGACTGTGGGGGAGGGGGGTTGTCAGCCTCAAAGACCTAATTTCCAAGTCTTTCAACTATGTTGAATAAAATAGTTATCTAAAATATTCATTGGATGTGTTTGGAGAAAAGTTGGGCGTGAGAGGGGGGTTAGTTGCCTTCAAATCACTTTCGACTATTAAAAAGGGCACTTTGAATTTCCAAACGAATAAGCCCTTTTTCAAGTTTCTGCGACAAAGATTTCAATAAAAACCGTATATAACCCCAGGTCATAACGTATAACCCCTGCCCTGAAGATGGTGGGGGGATTGTCCTGCTCAAAGGTATAATTTCCTGGACTTTGAATTGCGTAGAACAAAATGGCTATCTCAAAATATTCATTGGATGTGTTTGGGGAAATGGTGGGCGTGGAAGGGGTTTTAGTTGCTTTCCAATACCTTTCGACTATTAAAAAAGGTACTAGCCATTTCAATTTCCAATAGAATGAGCCCTTTTTGAAGTTTCTACGACAACGCATTATATAAAACCTTATATGCCCCCTGGGCATAATTTACAACCCTTGCCCTGAGGGCTGTGGGGATTGTCATCCTCGAAGACCCAATTTCCAGAACTTAAAACTACGTTGAATAGAATGGCTATCTGAAAGTTTTGATTAGATGTGTTTGGGGAAAAGGTGGGCGTGAGAGGCAGGTTAGTTGCCCTATAATCATTTTCGACTATTTAAAAGGGCACTAGCCCTTTCAATTTCCAATCGAATGAGCATTTTTCAAAGTTTCTACGACAAAGCCTTCTATAAAAAACCTTAAATTTTCGTCACTGATAACATGATTTCTGCTAGCACTAGCAAGTTGACCAGCAAAGATAACAATTTTGTCTTAGAAGTAACAATTTATTTCGTTTGTGAGAACATCTTTTCTGTCAGAAGTAGCAAGTTTTTCTTAATACTAGCAAATTTTCTCGTCGAAGTAACGACAATTTTCCTTAACACTAATAATCTTTTACATAACACTTTCAAATTATCTCAGAAGTATCAGGTTTTTTCTTAACAGTAATAATTTTTTCTAATAGCACCTAGTTTTCAATCAAAGATAATACATTTCTCTTAAAAGTAACAATTTTTGTCAACCATAAAAAGTTTTCTGTTAGAAGTAGATGGTTTTCCAGCAAAGATAACAAATTGTTTCAGAGAAGTATCAATTTTTTGTTTATTATAGCAAGTGTTCTGTCAAAAGTAGCAAGTTATCCTCAACACTATCAAATTTTCTCATTAAAGTTACAACTTTTTCCTTAATACTAACAAATTTTTACTTAACACTATCAAATTTCTCCTAGAAATAAAAGTATTTTCTTAACAGTAACAAATTTTCTCTAGCACGAACCTTTCCCGTCAGTGATAACAAATTTATCTTAAAAGTAACAATTTTTCGTCAATGATAATAAGCTATCTGTTAGAAATAACAAGTTTTCTGTCAAAGATACCAAATTTTTCCATAGAAATAACAATTTTTTCGTTATGATAACAAGTTTTCTGCCAGAAATACCACGTTTTCCTTAACACTAACAAATTTTCTCTTCGAAGTATCAACTTTTCCTTAACACTACCAAACTTTAACCTAACACGGTCAAATTTCTCTTAGAAGTGAAGTTTTTTTCTTAGCAGTACCAAATGTCGTCTAATAGCACCAAGTTTTCAGTCAAAGATAACAAATTTCTCATAGAAGTAACAATTTTTCGTCAGTGATAACAGGTTATCTGTTAGAAGTAACAACTTTTCCGTCAAATATACCAAATTTATCTTAAAAGTAACATTTTTTCGTCAACAATAACAAGTTATCTGTTATAAGTAACAATTTTTTCTTAACAGTAACAAATTTTCTATAATAGCACCAAACTTTCCCGTCAATGATAACAAATTTTTCTTAAAAGTAAGAATTTTTCGTCAATGATAACAAGTTATCTGTTAGAAATAACAAGTTTTCTGTCAAAGATACCAAATTTTTCCATAGAAGTAACAAATTTTTCGTTATGATAACAAGTTTTCTGCCAGAACTAGCAAGTTTTCGCTAACAAATTTTCTCTTCGAAGCATCAACTTTTTTCATTAATACTAACAAACTTTTACCTAACACACTCTAATTTCTCTTAGAAGTAACAGTTTTTTCTCTTAACTGTAACAAGTTTCTTCTAATAGCACCAAATTTTCCGTCAAAGATAACAAATTTCTCATAGAGGTAACAATTTTTCGTCAGTGTTAACAACTTATCTGTTAGAAGTAACAGGTTCTCCGTCAAACATACCAAAATTTTCCTAGAAATAACAATATTTTTCTTTATGATAACAGTTTTTCTGCCAGAAGTAGCAAGTTTTTCTTAACGCTAACAAATTTTCTCTTCTAAGTATCAACTTTTCCTTAACACTACTAAACTTTTACCTAACACTATCACATTTCTCTTAAAAGTAACAGTTTTTTTTCTTACCAGTAACAAATTACTTCTAATAGAATCAAGTTTTGAAACAAAGATGACAAATTTCACATTGAAGTAACAATTTTTCGTCAGTGATAACTTGTTATCTGTTAGAAGTAACAACTTTTCTGTCAAATATACCAATTTTTTTTTAGAAGTAATAGTTTTTCGTTATGATAACAAGATTTAAACCAGAAGTAGCAAGTTTTCCTTAACAGTAACAAATTTTCTTTAATAGCACCAACCTTTCCTGTCAATGATAATAAATTTTTCTTAAAAGTAAGAATTTTTCGTCAATGATAACAAGCTATCTGTTAGAAACAATAAGGTTTTCTGAACGGTAACAAATTTTCTCTGATAGCACCAAACTTTCTCATCAATGATAACAAATTTATCTTAAAAGTAACAATTTTTCGTCAATGATAACAAGTTATCTGTTAGAAGTAACAAGTTTTCTGTGATAGATACCAAATTTTTTCATAGATGGAACAATTTTTTCGTTATGATAACAAGTCTTCTGCCAGAAGTAGCAAGTTTTCCTTAACAATAACAAATTTTCTCTTCGAAGCATCAGTCTTTTTCATTAGTACTAACAAAATTTAACATAACACACTCAAATTTCTCTTAGAAGTAATAGTTTCTTATTAACAGTAACAAATTTCTTCTAATAGCACCAAGTTTTTAGTCAAAGATAAAAAATTTTCTCTTCGAAGCATCAACTTTTTTCATTAATACTAACAAACTTTTACCTAACACACTCAAATTTCTCTTAGAAGTAACAGTTTTTTCTCTTAGCAGTACCAAATGTCGTCTAATAGCACCAAGTTTTCAGTCAAAGATAACAAATTTCTCATAGAAGTAACAATTTTTCGTCAGTGATAACAACTTATCTGTTAGAAGTAACAGGTTTTCCGTCAAACATACCAAAATTTTCCTAGAAATAACAATTTTTTCTTTATGATAACAGTTTTTCTGCCAGAAGTAGCAAGTTTTTCTTAACGCTAACAAATTTTTTCTTCTAAGTATCAACTTTTCCTTAACACTACCAAACTTTTACCTAACACTATCAAATTTCTCTTAAAAGTGACAGTTTTTTTCTTACCAGTAACAAATTTCTTCTAATAGAATCAAGTTTTTAAACAAAGATGACAAATTTCACATTGAAGTAACAATTTTTCGTCAGTGATAACTTGTTATCTGTTAGAAGTAACAACTTTTCTGTCAAAAATACCAAATTTTTTTTAGAAGTAATAGTTTTTCGTTATGATAACAAGATTTAAACCAGAAGTAGCAAGTTTCCCATAACAGTAACAAATTTTCTTTAATAGCACCAACCTTTCCTGTCAATGATAATAAATTTTTCTTAAAAGTAAGAATTTTTCGTCAATGATAACAAGCTATCTGTTAGAAACAATTAGGTGTTCTTAACGGTAACAAATTTTCTCTAATAGCACCAACCTTTCTAATCAAAGATAACAAATTTATCTTAAAATTAACAATTTTTCGTCAATGATAACAAGTTATATGTTAGAAGTAACAAGTTTTCTGTGATAGATACCAAATTTTTTCATAGATGGAACAATTTCTTCGTTATGATAACAAGTCTTCTGCCAGAAGTAGGAAGTTTTCCTTAACAATAACAAATTTTCTCTTCAAAGCATCAATCTTTTTCATTAGTACTAACAAATTTTAACATAACACACTCAAATTTCTCTTAGAAGTAACAGTTTTTTATTAACAGTAACAAATTTCTTCTAATAGCACCAAGTTTTTAGTCAAAGATAAATTTCTCATAGAGGTAACAATTTTTCCTCAGTGATAACAACTTATCTGTTAGAATTAACAGGTTTTCCGTCAAACATACCAAATTGTTCCTAGAAGCAACATGTTTTTCATTATGATAACGAGTTTTCTGCCAGGAGTAGCAAATTTTTCTTAACACTAGCAAACTTTCTCTACGAAGTATCAACTTTTCTTTAACACTACCAAAAGTTTAACTAAAACTATCAAATTTCTCTTAGAAGTAACAGTTTTTTTTCTTAGCAGTAACAAAGTTCTTCTCATAGCACAAAGTTCTCAGTAAAAGATAACAAATTCCTCATAGAAATAACAATTTTTGTCAGTGATAACATGTTGTCTGTTAGAAGTAACAACTTTTCTGTCAAATACACCAAGTTTTTTCTTAGAAGTAACAATTTTTCATTTTTTTTATTGACAATTTTTTTTAGAAGTAATAGTTTTTCGTTATGATAACAAGATTTAAACCAGAAGTAGCAAGTTTTCCATAACAGTAACAAATTTTCTTCAATAGCACCAACTTTTCCTACCAGAAAGATTTCTACCAGGAGTAGCAAGTTTTCCTTATCACTAATTATTTCTTCGAAGTAACAACTTTTATTTTTCTTTATTCTAACAAATTTTTACTTAACACACTCAAATTTCTCTTAGAAGTAAACAATTTTTTTTCTTAGCAGTAACAAATTTCTTCTAATAGCACCTAGTTTTACGCGAAAGATAACAAATTTCTCATAGAAGTAACAATTTTTTCGTCAGTGACAACAAGTTATCTGTTAGAAGTAACAAATTTTCTGTTAAGAACAACAAATTTTTCTTACAAGTAACAATTTTATATTTATGATAACAAGTTTTCATTAGCACTAACAAGTTTTCTCTTCGAAGTAACAACATTTTTCCTCAATACTAACAAACGTTAACCTAACACTATCAAATTTCCCTTAGATGTAACAATTTTTTTGTTTATGATAAGAAGTTTTCTGTCAGAAGTAGCAAGAATTCCTTAACACTATCAAATTTTCTCTTCAGAGTAACAACTTTTTCCTTAACAAAATCAAATTTCTCCAAGAAGTAACAGGTTTTTTTCTTAACAGTAAAAATTTTTTTCCAATAACACCTAGTTTTCCGTCAAAGATAGCAAACTTCTCCTAGAAGTAACAATTTTTTCTCAGTGATAACAAATTTTCTGTCAGAAGTAGCAAGCTTTCTGTCAAAGCAAGATTCCTAAACGTTTAAATTAGGTTTATCCAACTTAGGTTAACATGAGCGTACATGTTAAACTAAGTTAGAAAATTTGTTACTGTTAAGAAAACACTTGTTATTTCTAGGAGAAATTTGATAGTGTTAAGTTAAAGTCTGCTAGTATTAAGGAAAAATTGGTTGATTTGATGAGAAAATTTTTTAGTGTTAAGAATCACTTACTACTTCTGACAGAAAACTTGTTATCATAAACGAAAAAATTGTTACTTCTAAGAGAAATATGATAGTGTTAGGTAGATATTTGTTAGTATAGAGGAAAAAAGTTGTTATTTCGAAGATAAAATTTGTTAATGCTAAGAAAAACTTGTTATCGTAACAATAAAATTGTTACTTGTAAGAAAAATTTGGTGTTCTCGACAAAAACTTGTTACTCCTAACAGATAACTTTTTATCACTGACGAAAAATTGTTACTTCTATGATTAATTTGTTATCTTTTTCGGAAAACTTGGTGCTATTAGAAGAAATTTACTACTGCTAAGAAAAAACTGTCACTTTTAAGAGAAATTTGAGTGTGTTAAGTAAAAGTTTGTTAAGGAAAAAGTTGTTACTTCGATGAGAAAATTTGATAGTGTTACGGATAACTTGCTACTTCTGGCAGAAAACTTGTTATGATAAACGAAAAAATTGTTACTTCAAAGAAAAATTTGTTATCTTTCAGGCAAAAATCGTCTTATCAATGGCAAAAATTGTTACTTCTTTGGGAAATTTGATAGTGTTAGGTAAAAGTTTGTTAGTATTAAGAAAAAAAGTTGTTACTTCGAAGAGAAAATTTGTTAGTGGTAAGGAAAACTTAATACTTCTGGTAGAAATCTCGTTATCATAACGAAAAATCGTTATTTCTAAGAAAATATTTGGTATATTTGACAGCAAAGTTGTTACTTCTAACAGAAAACATGTTATCACTGACAAAAAATTGTAACTTCTATGAGAAATTTGTTATCTTTAACTGAAAACTTGGTGCTAAAAGAAGAAATTTGTTAATGCTAAGAAAAAAACGGTTACTTCTAAGAGAAATATGATAGTGTTAGGTAAAAGTTTGGTAGTGTTAAGAAAAAGTTGATACTTCAAAGAGAAAATTTGTTAGTGTTAAGGAAAACTTTCTACTACTGGCAGAAAGCTTGTTATCATAACGAAAAAATTGTTACTTCTAGGAAAAATTTGGTATGTTTGACCGAAAACTTGTTACTTCTAACAGAAAACATGTTATCACTGACAAAAAATTGTAACTTCTATGAGAAATTTGTTATCTTTAACTGAAAACTTGGTGCTAAAAGAAGGAATTTGTTAGTGTTAAGAAAAAAAACTGTTACTTCTAAGAAAAATTTTAGTGTGTTAGGTAAACGTTTGTTAGTATTAATGAAAAAAGTTGATGCTTCGACGAGAAAATTTTTTAGTGTTAAGGAAAAATGACTACTTCTGGCAGAAAACTTGTCAAACTTTTTTGGGAAAAGTTGGAGCTATTAGAGAAAATTTGTTACTGTTAAGAAAATACTTGTTATATCTAGGATAAATTTGATAGTGTTAAGTAGGAGTTTGTTAGTATTATGGAAAAAGTTGTTCATTTGATGAGAAAATTTGTTAGTGTTAAAGATAACTTGCTACATCCGACAAAATACTTGTTATCAGAAACAAAAATAGATATTTCTATGAAAAATTTGTTTTCTTTGCTGGAAAACCTTCTAATTCTAACAGAAAACTTGTTATCATTGACAAAAATTGTTACTTTTAAGATAAATTTGTTATCTTCGATGGATAAGTTGGAGTTATTAAAAAATTTTTACTGTTAAGAAAATACTTGTTATTTCTAGGAGAAATTTAATGTTAAGTAAACGTTTTTTAGTATTAAGAAAAAAGTTGTTACTTCGTTCAGAAGATTTGTTACTGTTAAGGCAAACTTGCTACTTCTGACAGAAAACTTGTTATCATAAACGGAAAAATTGTTTCTTTTAAGAAAAATTGTTATCTTTGACGGATAAGTTGGTGTTATTAGAAAAATTTGTTACTGTTAAGAAAAAATCCCTGTTACTTATAAGACAGAAATTTTAGTGTTAAGCAACAGTTTGTTAGTATTAAAGTAAGAGTTGTTACTTTGATGAGAAACTTTCTTAGCGTTAAGGAAAACTTGCTACTTCTGAAAGAAAACTTGTTATTATAAAAGAAAAACTTGTTATTTCCAAGAAAAATTTGTTATCTTTGCTGGAAAACCTTCTATTTCTAACAGAAGACTTATTTTCTGTGACAAAAAATCTTACTTTTAAGAAAAATTTGTTATCTTTGACGATAAGTTGGTGTTGTTAGAAAAATTACTTACTGTGTAGAAAAAAACCTGTTACTTCTCAGAAATAAATTTTCTGGTGTTAAGTAACAGTTTGTTAGTATTAAAGAAAAAGTTGTTACTTCGATGAGAAACTTTGTTAGTGTTAATGAAAACTTGCTACTTCTGACAGGAAACTTGTTATCATAAACGAGGAAATTGTTACTTCTAAGAAAGTGTGTGTGCGTTTGTGTGTGTGAGTGTGTGTGTTTTATGCGTGGGTGTGTGTGTGTGTTTGTGTGTGTGTTTGTGTGTGTGTGTGTGTGTGTGTGTTTGTGTGTGTGTGTGTGTGTTTGTATGTGTGTGTGTGTTTTTATGTTTCAAATGTTAGAAGTCGCTTATATTGATGATGACTGGTGTCTTAGGGGTAGCAAAACGTAATTATTGCCTATTGTCAAGAAATATTAAACCCAAGAATGCTTGGAGTCCCAGGTAAAAAAAATATCATATTCCCTTACGTTCTTACAAAGCATCAAGTGAGAAACAAATGTTTCTTATTTCTACGAAAATATTAAAGCCCAGAAAGGAAGTGTATTCCGAGAAAAATCGTAAGGTACTTATCTACATGACAGAGTCAACCTTAGAAATCCAGACCAAGTCATAGAAATCAAGACCATACCATCGAAATTTTGGTCAAAGTGTAGAAATCATGGTCAACCTTTAAAATCATTATCCAAACATAGAAGGCTCGAGAATCGTTTTAAAGACTCTGTCGTGTGAATTACATGCAAAAACCTGAATGAATGAGTTGAAGTAACATTCTTAACAAGAAATAACTGAAAAAGTGTTTTGGGGGAGATTGAGCGATGACAGAGGTATGTCATAGGCGCAGTGTAACATTGTGAGGTGAAATTCTTAGAGTATCAAACACTGGTAAAGAAATGAGGGGGGGAGGGTATCTATTTTGAAAAATATATTGTTTAATGAAATATTTCTGTTTATTTTCGGGCGCGAAATAGGTTGAAAATGTCCTAAGGGCTGGTGTAATGTGGAGGGTTGGTACTAGTGTGAAAACATTGTCATAGCGCCATTCCGCTCTGGACCAAAAGTATACTTTTTAATGGTTTGGGTATCTACCCTTCTCGCAAGGTGATCTTCCAAGCTCTCCCATTAGGTATCTTTGCTTAAGATATACATCGCTGTTATTACGCAGCACGTGTGTGTGTGTCGTGGTGGAGCTCCATGGGGTCCTTTTAGTCTAGCTTGTGAGATACACTGGCAGCATTTATATTAGACTTGGTCACGGAAATCCTGAAAATCTTCCAGAAAAACAATGCACCAAAATCACTAGGAATCATGCCAATAAAGAAGAAGTATCAGAACGCCTGGAATCTTGGGCGGGTTGCCAGGGTGGGATTCTTTCTAGCTTAACTCTAGAAAAAGGGATGACGTGACGTTAAAGGGTTTCCGTAGAAGTTCTATAATAATGTCCAGATTATTACTACATTTTAAGATATCTTGAGCAATAGCATTTTTTAATTTCCTTTATCGCCTAGCTGTAGTCTGGATTCCATCCCCGAAATTAGTAGACAGAGATCAAACTCCCCCGTAGTGCGCTGAGTGGGTGGGAGCAAAAACTTGCCTCCTTTGCGTGTTTTGATATTTTTGCCGAAAAAATGTGCCCTGGGGTTCGTCAGGTTGAGACATACGGCTTGGGGAGACTGGATATTCCCTTGGGGGTGACCAGCGAGCAGGTTGGTACCCTACTCGAGGGAGGCCCGCTGCGGGCTAACAACAAAAAAAACATTTAAAAAAAACACTTGAAAATTACCATTTTGTGTAACGAAAAATTATAAATATAACATTGTTGAGCTGGTGACGAAAAAACGGGGCTCCTCCCTCCACAGACACCTCCCTTCCCCTCAAGTCCTCTTTCCTCATCTTCCCTTAAATTACGTATGCTATTGCTTTTATTTTATCCTTTAATAAGCCACAATAATGCCTAAGAATTATATCTATCGTCAAGGCGCCCTTTGAAAATGAATGTTAGGTGGAGGGTGGAATCTATTGTTAGGATAATGTGAAATATCCAGAAGTTTATCTCAAAGAAATGGATATTTCCTTAAAAGTATTTCAATAATGCTTCTTAATATTCTTTAAATATACCACTAATATTAGGCTATCGGGGGGGGGGGCTGGTGCTATACAGTGATGGATGGGATGATGCCATGGTGGCGTGGAGTGTTTTGTAGGGCATCATGATAGGGCTATATTGCAAAAACTTGCTTCACGGGATTTAAATGCATAATTTTTATTAGAAAACGCCTGGAATATTTCTTGGAGGAGATGTAGCGATGTCTTGGGGGTGTTTAATATCATCCATAATTTCCCAAGGTGGTATGCATTGTCATTGACTAGTATACTCTAGAGCTTGAAGATAAGGTTGGAGGTGCCAAATAAAGCCTTGACAACTGTGTTCCCTTTAATAGAACCGGTAACCGCATTGCATAGGTGTGACGGCTTAAGGGGTTGGTAGCTCCACTTTTGTGGAGCTACCATCCCACAAAGAGCGACCCGGCTCAATAGTAACCGAAACTGTCAAAAATGGAAGTTTGATACCAATAGATACATCAAAAGAATCAAATTGTAATGCTGATTTCAAATATATACGTTTCATCAAGTTTTGTCCTTCTCATCAAAAGTTACGCGACTGAAAAAATTTGTCTGATCTTCGAAAAAAGGGAGAAACACCCCCTAAAAGTCATAGAATCCTAATGAAAATCACACGATCAAATTCAGCGTATCAGAAAACCATATTGTAGAGGTTTCAAGCTCCTATCTGCAAAAATGTGGAATTTGTATTTTTTGCCTGAAGTAGGATCACGGATGCGTATTTATTTGTTTTTTCCCAGGGGTGGTCGTATCAACCCAATGGTCCTAGAATATCGTGAGAGAGCTCATTCGAACGAAAATTGAAAGTTCTAGTGCCCTTTTTAAGTGACCAAAAAAATGGAGGGCAACTAGGCCCATCCTACGCTCTTTTTTTACCCAAAATCACCCGATCAAAATTTTGAGATAGCCATTTTGTTCAGCATGGTCGAAATTATAGTAAATATTTCTTTTAGGATGACCTAATCCCCCAAAGCCCCCGGCGGGAGGGCAGAAAGTTATGAACTTTACCCAATGTTTACATATAGTGTTGGTTATTTTGAAGTATACATATATTTTCAGGGGGATTTTTTCTGGTAGTGGGGGGGGGGGTCGGGGTTATGTGGGAGGATCTTTACTCGGAGGAAGTTTTCATGGGGGAAGGGACATTGCTGTGAAGGGGGCACGAAATTTCCCAGCATTATTAAAAAAAAATCAGAAATTAAATAAAAAAAACAAGTTTTTCAGCTGAAAGTAAGGAACAACATCAAAACTTAAAACGAGCAGAAATTATTACGTATATGATAGTAGTACCCCTACTCTGCTTTCAAAGGGTCAGATAGGGAAATTAACACAGGAAAATTAACAAGTGGAGCTCCTAGCCCCTTGCACCTGTTTCTATCTGGCAATTCCCGCCCAGGCAAGATTTCATGTCCAGGTGTTGCAATTTTAGGCGAAATTCCCACCCTTGGCAATTATTCAATGTCCTTGGCAAGATTTCAAGGACACACCCCTTTTTCTGAGTGTGTCTTGTTACTAGGCAAGATTTACACCCTTGGCACGATTCCCATCCTTGGCAAGTGTCCAGACATAATTACTTGGAATGTGGTCGGTATAATATACAAGTTTTAATAATATAGGGAGCCCCCTTTTTCTATGCAAATTCCTACCCCTGGCAAGATTCCAAGCGCATGTTACACCATGCAACACACCCTCGCCTTTTTAAGGGGTCAGATAAGTGGAGCTACCAGCCCCTTAAGCCGTCACACCTATGCAATGCGGTTACCGGTTCTATTAAAGGGAACACAGTTGTCAAGGCTTCGTGACACAACCCTCTGGACTCCAATGACGTCCTACGACTTAACCCGTTTCAAACAGACAGATATGTACTTTGCGACAGGAACCCCTTGGGGAATCCCCGCTTATAGCTCACACCTTACGTAATTATTGTGCAACACTGTCATGTGGTACTTTTTTTCGCCCAAAACCCCCCAAAGCGTTTTTTCATTAACTTAATGGCGGCACATACTTTATGTAAGGTCAGCACAGCTTACGAATGGACGGCGCATCCATCACTGCCAGATAATACCATTTTCGCCCTAAAGCCTCAAGACATTGTCTCTTTTCGTTGTTTCATTTTTCGCTCAAAACACCTTTAATTTTTTTTCTATTGTTCCTGACCCTGCCGAAACTCGAAAGGTCATTCCCTTTCAATGGTACAGCGCCCCAAGCAAGTCGTCCATGAACACATTTCCAATATTTTGCATCTTGAACCATATTCTAAGAATAACCTATTGTGTGACAGCTGAGACTCCCCATCTTTGGCAAACACTAGAATGACGTGTTTACACCCAAATTTGGCACGCACTCGGAAAACATCTATTTGCAGAGATAATAGCTCTCAAGCTATTATTAGTAATAAAAGGGAAAATGCGTCCTTAAATTATGTAAACGCCTAGGTGTGAGAGACGCATCCCAAACAGTAAATCTTAAAAACACAGCCATTGTAAATAAAAGCAAATTGACAAGCATGACACGTAGAAAAAAGACAGCTAAAAAAACACGACCAAAAATAAAAGATGAAAATGTCATATTATCATACACGCAAAAAGAACCATCTATTATAAAAACTGGGCTTCTAGCCTGCAACCCCGAAGGATAGGGGAGGGGGGGGGAGTGATATTAAACATGGGTTTGGAGGATTAAGGTTGATATTAGACGCAAATTTAAGACATATTAAGAGCTTTTAAGGAAAATATCCATTTCTTTGAGTACCTGTTAGATTTTCACCTCTTCCATGGGAAAAAATTCCTTAATGTCTCCAAGCTAACTTTTAAGCTGTAGTTAACCCCACAATGACATTACATAACCCCCCCCCCAAACCTTGACAAGACATCATACCCCAAGACATTTTCTGCCATTTCCTATTAAAAATTATAGTTTAAATCTCGTGAAACAAGTTCTTTGCAACACAGCCCTATCATAAGGCCCCACAAAACACTCTATAACACCATAGCATTTCACCCATGTGACAACCCCCCACGCCCTGGGTGACCTGATATTAGTGACACATTTAAATCATATTAAGATGTGTTATTGAAAGACTTTAACGAAATGCACCATTTCATTGAGTATTGTTAGATTTCACTCCTCATCTAGCAAAAAAATTATTTGGCACCTCCAACCTTATCTTCAAGCTCTAGAGTATACTAGTCAATGACAATGCCTACCACCTTGGGAAATCATGGATGATATTAAACACCCCCAAGACATCGCTACATCTCCTCCAAGAAATATTCCAGGCGTTTCCT
Source organism: Artemia sinica (assembly GCA_027921565.1). Classification (NCBI taxonomy): domain Eukaryota; kingdom Metazoa; phylum Arthropoda; class Branchiopoda; order Anostraca; family Artemiidae; genus Artemia; species Artemia sinica. The sequence continues at coordinate 3,560,676 of JAPEVW010000027.1, forward strand.
AATAAAAATTATGCATTTAAATCCCGTGAAGTAAGTTTTTGCAATACAGCCCTATCATGATGCCCTACAAAAACACTCCACGCCACCATGGCATCATCCCATCCATCACTGTATAGCACCAGCCCCCCCCCCCGATAGCCTAATATTAGTGGTATATTTAAAGAATATTAAGAAGTATTATTGAAATACTTTTAAGGAAATATCCATTTCTTTGAGATAAACTTATGGATATTTCACATTGTCCTAACAATAGTTTCCACCCTCCACCTAACATTCATTTTCAGAGGGCGCCTTGACGATAGATATAATTCTTAGACATTATTGTGGCTTATAAAAGGATAAAATAAAAGCAATAGCAGACGTAATTTAAGGGAAGATGAGGAAAGAGGACTTGAGGGGAAGGGAGGTGTCTGTGGAGGAAGGAGCCCCGTTTTTTCGTCACCAGCTCAACACTGTTATATTTATAATTTTTCGTTACACAAAATGGTAATTTTCAAGTGTTTTTTAAATGTTTTTTTTGGTTGTTAGCCCGCAGCGGGCCTCACTCAAGTAGGGTACCAACCTGCTCGCTGGTCACCCCCAAGGGAGTATCCAGTCTCTCCGAGCCGTATGTCTCAACCTGACGAACCCCAGGGCACATTTTCTCGGCAACAATATCAAAACACGCAAAGGAGGGGAAGTTTATGCTCCCACCCACTCAGCGCACTACGGGGAGTTTGATCTCTGTCTACTAATTTCGGGGATGGAATCCAGACTACAGCTAGGCGATAAAGGAAATTAAAAAATGCTATTGCTAAAGATATCTTAAAATTTAGTAATAATCTGGACATTATTATAGAACTTCTACGGGAACCCTTTAACGTCACATCATCCCTTTTTCTAGAGTTAAGCTAGAAAGAATCCCACCCCTGGCAACCCGCCCAAGATTCCAGGCGTTCTGATACTTCTTCTTTATTGGCATGATTCCTAGTGATTTTGGTGCATTGTTTTTCTGGAAGATTTTCAGGATTTCCGTGACCAAGTCTAATATAAATGCTGCCAGTGTATCTCACAAGCTAGACTAAAAGGACCCCATGGAGCTCCACCACGACACACACACACGTGCTGCTTATTAACAGCGATGTATATCTTAAGCAAAGATACCTAATGGGAGAGCTTGGAAGATCACCTTGCGAGAAGGGTAGATACCCAAACCATTAAAAAGTATACTTTTGGTCCAGAGCGGAATGGTGCTATGACAATGTTTTCACACTAGTACCAACCCTCCACATTACACCAGCCCTCAGCCTAACATTTGAAACATAAAAACACACACACACATACAAACACACACACACACAAACACACACACACACACACACAAACACACACACACACCCACACATAAAACACACACACACGCATACTCACACACACAAACGCACACACACTTTCTTAGAAGTAACAATTTCCTCGTTTATGATAACAAGTTTCCTCTCAGAAGTAGCAAGTTTTCATTAACACTAACAGAGTTTCTCATCAAAGTAACAACTCTTACCTTAATACTAACAAACTGTTACTTAACACCAGAAAATTTATTTCTTAGAAGTAACAGGTTTTTTTTCTACACAGTAAGTAATTTTTCTAAAAACACCAACTTATCCGTCAAAGATAACAAATTTTTCTTAAAAGTAAAATTTTTTGTCACAGAAAATAAGTCTTCTGTTAGAAATAGAAGGTTTTCCAGCAAAGATAACAAATTTTTCTTGGAAAAAACAAGTTTTTCTTTTATGATAACAAGTTTCCTCTCAGAAGTAGCAAGTTTTCATTAACACTAACAGAGTTTCTCATCGAAGTAACAACTTTTTCTTTAATACTAACAAACTGTTGCTTAACACTATAAAGTTTCTGTCTTATAAGTAACAGGTTTTTTTTTCTTAACAGTAACAAATTTTTCTAATAACACCAACTTATCCGTCAAAGATAACAAATTTTTCTTAAAAGAAACAATTTTTTTCGTTTATGATAACAAGTTTTCTGTCAGAAGTAGCAAGTTTGCCTTAACAGTAACAAATCTTCTGAACGAAGTAACCACTTTTTTCTTAATACTAAAAAACGTTTACTTAACATTAAATTTCTCCTAGAAATAACAAGTATTTTCTTAACAGTAAAAATTTTTTAATAACTCCAACTTATCCATCGAAGATAACAAATTTATCTTAAAAGTAACAATTTTTCGTCCCTAATAGCACGGTTTCTGCTAGAACTATCAAGTTGTCCAGCAAAGATAAAAAATTTCTTAGAAGTAACGATTTTTTTCATTTCTGATAACATCTTTTCTCTCAGAAGTAGCAAGTTTTCCTTAACACTAACAAATTTTCTAATCGAAGTAACAAAATTTTCCCTTAATACTAACAAACTTTTACTTAACACTATCAAATTATCTTACAAGTAACAGGTTTTTTCTTAACAGTAACAAAAATTTTCTAGTAGCACCAGGTTTTCCATCTAAGATAACAAATTTTCTTAAAAGTAACAATTTTTGTCAATGACAACAAGTTTTCTGTTAGAATTAGAAGGTTTTCCAGCAAAGAAAACAAATTTTGTCATAGAAATATCTATTTTTTGTTTCTGATAACAAGTATTCTGTCAGATGTAGCAAGTTATCTTTAACACTAACAAATTTTCTCATCAAATGAACAACTTTTTCCATAATACTAACAAACTCCTACTTAACACTATCAAATTTATCCTAGATATAACATGTATTTTCTTAACAGTAACAAATTTTCTGTAATAGCTCCAACCTTTCCCAAAAAAGTTTGACAAGTTTTCTGCCAGAAGTAGTCATTTTTCCTTAACACTAAAAAATTTTCTCGTCGAAGCATCAACTTTTTTCATTAATACTAACAAACGTTTACCTAACACACTAAAATTTTTCTTAGAAGTAACAGTTTTTTTTCTTAACAGTAACAAATTCCTTCTAATAGCATCAAGTTTTCCGAAATATAACAAATTTCTCATAGAAGTAACAATTTTTTGTTAGTGATAACATCTTATCTGTTAGAAGTAACAAGTTTTCGGTCAAACATACCAAATTTTTCCTAGAAGTAACAATTTTTTCGTTATGATAACAAGCTTTCTGCCAGTAGTAGAAAGTTTTCCTTAACACTAACAAATTGTCTCTTTGAAGTATCAACTTTTTCTTAACACTACCAAACTTTTACCTAACACTATCATATTTCTCTTAGAAGTAACCGTTTTTTTCTTAGCATTAACAAATTTCTTCTTTCAGCACCAAGTTTTCAGTTAAAGGTAACAAATTTCTCATAGAAGTTACAATTTTTTGTCAGTGATAACATGTTATCTGTTAGAAGTAACAACTTTGCTGTCAAATATACCAAATATTTTCTTAGAAATAACGATTTTTCGTTATGATAACAAGATTTCTACCAGAAGTATTAAGTGTTCCTTACCACTAACAAATTTTCTCTTCGAAGTAACAACTTTTTTTCTTAATACTAACAAACTTTTGCCTAACACTATCAAATTTCCCAAAGAAATAACAATTTTTGCCATTGATAAGACGATTTTTGCTTGAAAGATAACAAATCTTTCTTTGAAGTAACAATTTTTTCGTTTATGATAACAAGTTTTCTGCCAGAAGTAACAAGTTATCCGTAACACTATCAAATTTTCTCATCAAAGTAACAACTTTTTCCTTAACAAACTTCTACTTAACACACTCAAATTTGTCTTAAAAGTGACAGTTTTTCTTAGCAGTAATAAATTTCTTCTAATAGAACCAAGTTTTCCGAAAAAGATAACAAATTAATCAGAGAAGTAACAATTTTTCGTCAGTGATAAAAAGTTATCTGTTAGGAGTAACAAGTTTTTGTCAAGAACACAAAATTTTTCTTACAAGTAACAATTTTATTGTTACGATAACAAGTTTTCCTTAGCATTAACAAATTTTATCTTCGAAATAACAACTTTTTTCTCTATACTAACAAATATCTACCTAACACTATCATATTTCTCTTAGAAGTAACAATTTTTTCGTTTATGATAACAAGTTTTCTGTCAGAAGTAGTCATTGATTCTTAACACTAACAAATTTTCTCATCAAATCAACCAATTTTTCCTTAATACTAGCAAACTTTAACTTAACACTATCAAATTTGTCCTAGAAATAACAAGTGTTTTCTTAACAGTAACAAATTTTCTAACTTAGTTTAACATGTACGCTCATGTTAACCTAAGTTGGATAAACCTAATTTAAACGTTCAGAAATCTTGCTTTGACAGAAAGCTTGCTACTTCTGACAGAAAATTTGTTATCACTGAGAAAAAATTGTTACTTCTAGGAGAAGTTTGCTATCTTTGACGGAAAACTAGGTGTTATTACAAAAAAATTGTTACTGTTAAGAAAAAAACCTGTTACTTCTTGGAGAAATTGATAGTGTTAAGGAAAAAGTTGTTACTCTGAAGAGAAAATTTGATAGTGTTAAGGAATTCTTGCTACTTCTGACAGAAAACTTCTTATCATAAACAAAAAAATTGTTACTTCTAAGGGAAATTTGATAGTGTTAGGTTAACGTTTGTTAGTATTGAGGAAAAATGTTGTTACTTCGAAGAGAAAACTTGTTAGTGCTAAGGAAAACTTGTTATCATAAATATAAAATTGTTACTTGTAAGAAAAATTTGTTGTTCTTAACAGAAAATTTGTTGCTTCTAACAGATAACTTGCTATCACTGACGAAAAATTGTTACTTCAATGAGAAATTTGTTATCTTTCGCGGAAAACTAGGTGCTATTAGAAGAAATTTGTTACTGCTAAGAAAAAAAATTGTTTACTTCTAAGAGAAATTTGAGTGTGTTAAGTAAATATTTGTTAGAATAAAGAAAAATAAAAGTTGTTACTTCGAAGAGAAAATTAGTGATAAGAAAAACCTGCTATTTCTGGTAGATATCTTTCTGGTAGGAAAGGTTGGTGCTATTGAAGAAAATTTGTTACTGTTATGGAAAACTTGCTACTTCTGGTTTAAATCTTGTTATCATAACGAAAAACTATTACTTCTAAAAAAATTGTCAATAAAAAAAAAACGAAAAATTGTTACTTCTAAGAAAAAACTTGGTACATTTGACAGAAAAGTTGTTACTTCTAACAGACAACATGTTATCACTGACAAAAATTGTTATTTCTATGAGGAATTGTTAACTTTTACTGAAAACTTGGTGCTATGAGAAGAACTTTGTTACTGCTAAGGAAAACAACTGTTACTTCCAAGAGAAATTTGATAGGTTTAGTTTAACTTTTGGTAGTGTTAAAGAAAAGTTGATACTTCGTAGAGAAAGTTTGCTAGTGTTAAGAAAAATTTGCTACTTCTGGCAGAAAACTTGTTATCATAAGGAAAATCATGTTGCTTCTAGGAGCAATTTGGTATGTTTGACGGAAAACCTGTTACTTCTAACAGATAAGTTGTTATCACTGAGGAAAAATTGTTACCTCTATGAGAAATTTATCTTTGACTAAAAACTTGGTGCTATTAGAAGAAAATTGTTACTGTTAATAAAAAACTGTTACTTCTAAGAGAAATTTGATAGTGTTAAGGAAAAAAGTTGTTACTCTGAAGAGAAAATTTGATAGTGTTAAGGAATTCTTGCTACTTCTGACAGAAAACTTCTTATCATAAACAAAAAAATTGTTACTTCTAAGGGAAATTTGATAGTGTTAGGTTAACGTTTGTTAGTATTGAGGAAAAATGTTGTTACTTCGAAGAGAAAACTTGTTAGTGCTAAGGAAAACTTGTTATCATAAATATAAAATTGTTACTTGTAAGAAAAATTTGTTGTTCTTAACAGAAAATTTGTTACTTCTAACAGATAACTTGCTATCACTGACGAAAAATTGTTACTTCAATGAGAAAATTTGTTATCTTTCGCGGAAAACTAGGTGCTATTAGAAGAAATTGTTACTGCTAAGAAAAAAAATTGTTTACTTCTAAGAGAAATTTGGGTGTGTTAAGTAAATATTTGTTAGAATAAAGAAAAATAAAAGTTGTTACTTCGAAGAGAAAATTAGTGATAAGGAAAACCTGCTACTTCTGGTAGATATCTTTCTGGTAGGAAAGGTTGGTGCTATTGAAGAAAATTTGTTACTGTTATGGAAAACTTGCTACTTCTGGTTTAAATCTTGTTATCATAACGAAAAACTATTACTTCTAAAAAAATTGTCAATAAAAAAAAATGAAAAATTGTTACTTCTAAGAAAAAACTTGGTACATTTGACAGAAAAGTTGTTACTTCTAACAGACAACATGTTATCACTGACAAAAATTGTTATTTCTATGAGGAATTTGTTATCTTTTACTGAAAACTTGGTGCTATGAGAAGAACTTTGTTACTGCTAAGAAAAACAACTGTTACTTCTAAGAGAAATTTGATAGGTTTAGTTTAACTTTTGGTAGTGTTAAAGAAAAGTTGATACTTCGTAGAGAAAGTTTGCTAGTGTTAAGAAAAATTTGCTACTTCTGGCAGAAAACTTGTTATCATAAGGAAAATCATGTTGCTTCTAGGAACAATTTGGTATGTTTGACGGAAAACCTGTTACTTCTAACAGATAAGTTGTTATCACTGAGGAAAAATTGTTACCTCTATGAGAAATTTATCTTTGACTAAAAACTTGGTGCTATTAGAAGAAAATTGTTGCTGTTAATAAAAAACTGTTACTTCTAAGAGAAATTTGAGTGTGTTAGGTTAAATTTTGTTAGTACTAATGAAAAAGATTGATGCTTCGAAGAGAAAATTCGTTATTGTTAAGGAGAACTTGCTACTTCCGGCAGAAGACTTGTTATCATAACGAAAAAAAGTTTTCCATCTATGAAAAAATTTGGTATCTATCACAGAAAACTTGTTACTTCTAACAGATAACTTGTAATCATTGACGAAAAATTGTTACTTTTAAGATAAATTTGTTATCATTGATGAGAAAGGTTGGTGCTATTAGAGAAAATTTGTTACCGTTAAGATAACCTTATTGTTTCTAACAGATAGCTTGTTATCATTGACGAAAAATTCTTACTTTTAAGAAAAATTTATTATCATTGACAGGAAAGGTTGGTGCTATTAAAGAAAATTTGTTACTGTTATGGAAAACTTGCTACTTCTGGTTTAAATCTTGTTATCATAACGAAAAACTATTACTTCTGAAAAAAATTGGTATATTTGACAGAAAAGTTGTTATTTCTAACAGATAACAAGTTATCACTGACGAAAAATGGTTACTTCAATGTGAAATTTGTCATCTTTGTTTAAAAACTTGATTCTATTAGAAGAAATTTGTTACTGGTAAGAAAAAAACTGTTACTTTTAAGAGAAATTTGATAGTGTTAGGTAAACGTTTGGTAGTGTTAAGGAAAAGTTGATACTTAGAAGAAAAAATATGTTAGCGTTAAGAAAAACTTGCTACTTCTGGCAGAAAAACTGTTATCATAAAGAAAAAATTGTTATTTCTAGGAAAATTTTGGTATGTTTGACGGAAAACCTGTTACTTCTAACAGATAAGTTGTTATCACTGACGAAAAATTGTTACCTCTATGAGAAATTTGTTATCTTTGACGGAAAATTTGGTGCTATTAGAAGAAACTTGTTACAGTTAAGAGAAAAAACTGTTACTTCTAAGAGAAATTTGAGTGTTTTAGGTAAAAGTTTGTTAGTATTAATGAAAAAATTTGATGCTTCGAAGAGAAAATTTGTTAGCGAAAACTTGCTAGTTCTGGCAGAAGACTTGTTATCATAACGAAAAAATTGTTCCATCTATGAAAAAATTTGGTATCTATCACAGAAAACTTGTTACTTCTAACAGATAACTTGTTATCATTGACGAAAAATTATTAATTTTAAGATAAATTTGTTATCATTGACGTAAAAGTTTGGTGCTATTATAGAAAATTTGTTACTGTTAAGAAAAAATGGTTACTTATAACAGATGACTTGTTATTGTTGACAAAAAATGTCACTTTTAAGATAAATTTGGTATATTTGACGGATAAGTTGTTACTTCTAACAGATAACATGTTATCACTGACGAAAAATTGTTGCTTCTATGAGAAATTTGTTTTCTTTGACTGAAAACTTGGTGCTATTAGACGACATTTGGTACTGCTAAGAAAAAAACTTCACTTCTAAGAGAAATTTGACAGTGTTAGGTTAAAGTTTGGTAGTGTTAAGGAAAAGTTGATACTTCGAAGAGAAAATTTGTTAGTGTTAAGGAAAACGTGGTATTTCTGGCAGAAAACTTGTTATCATAACGAAAAAATTGTTATTTCTATGGAAAAATTTGGTATCTTTGACAGAAAACTTGTTATTTCTAACAGATAGCTTATTATCATTGACGAAAAATTGTTACTTTTAAGATAAATTTGTTATCATTGTCGTTAGTGGTTGGTGCTATTAGAGAAAATTTGTTACTGTTAAGAAAATACTTTTATTTCTAGGAGAAATTTGATAGTGTTAAGTAAAAATTTGTTAGTATTAAGGAAAAAGTTGTAACTTTAATGAGAAAATTTGATAGTGTTAAGGATAACTTGCTACTTCTGACAGAACACTTGTTATAATAAACAAAAAATTGATACTTCTATGAAACAATTTGTTATCTTTGCTGGAAAACCATCTACTTCTAACAGAAAACTTTTTATGGTTGACAAAAATTGTTACTTTTAAGAAAAATGTATTATCTTTGATGGAAATCTTGGTGCTATTGGAAAAAATTATTACTGTTAAGAAAAAACCTGATACTTCTGAGATAATTTGAAAGTGTTATGTAAAAGATTATTAGTATTAAGGAAAAATGTCGTTACTTCGATGACAAAATTTGTTAGTATTAAGAAAAACTTGCTACTTCTGACAGAAAAGATGTTATCACAAACGAAAAAAATTGTTACTTCTAAGACAAAATTGTTATCTTTGCTGGTCAACTTGCTAGTGCTAGCAGAAATCATGTTATCAGTGACGAAAAATTGTTACTTTTAAGATAAATTTGTTATCTTCGCCGGATAAGTTGGAGCTATTAAAAATTTGTTACTGTTAAGAAAATACTTGATATTTCTAGGAGAAATTTAATGTGTGGTAAAAGTTTGTTAGTATTAAGGAAAAAGTTGTTACTTCGATGAGAAGATTTGTTAGTGTTAAGGAAAACTTGCTACTTCTGACAGAAAACATGTTATCATAAACAAAAAATTGATACTTCTATGAAACAATTTGTTATCTTTGCTGGAAAACCATCTACTTCTAACAGAAAACTTTTTATGGTTGACGAAAAAAGTTACTTTTAAGAGAAATTTGTTATCTTTGATGGAAAACTTGGTGCTATTGGAAAAATTTGTTACTGTTAAGAAAAAACCTGTTACTTTTAAGATAATTTGATAGTGTTAAGTAAGAATTTGTTAGTATTATGAAAAAATGCTGTTACTTCGATGAGAAAATTTGTTAGTGTTAAGGAAAACTCCCTACTTATTACAGAAGAGATCCTATCAAAAAAGAAAAAATTGTTACTTCTAAGAAAAATTGTTATCTTTGCTGGACAACTTGATAGTTCTATCAGAAATCGCGTTATCAGTGACAAAATTTGTTACTTTTAAGATAAATTTGTTGTCTTCGACGCATAAGTTGGATTTATTAGAAATATTTGTTACTGTTAAGAAAATACTTTTTATTTCTAGGAGAAATTTAATGTGTGGTAAAAGTTTGTTAGTATTAAGGAAAAAGTTGTTACTTCGATGAGAAGATTTGTTAGTGTTAAGGAAAACTTGCCACTTCTGACAGAAATCTTGTTATCATAAACCAAAAAATTGTTACTTCCAAGAATTTTTTTTTATCTTTGCTGGAAAACCTTCTACTTCTAACACAAAACTTGTTATCAATGACGAAAAATTGTTACTTTTAGCAAAATTTGCTATCTTTGACGGATAAGTTGTTGTTATTAGAAAAATTTGTTACTGTGAAGAAAAAGAAACCTGTTACTTCTAAGAAAGAAATTTTATAGTGTTAAGTAAAAGTTTGTTAGTATTAAGGAAAAAGTTGTTACTTCGATGAGGAACTTTGGTAGTGTTAAGGAAAACTTGCTACTTTTGACAGAAAACTTGTTATCATAAACCAAAAAAATTGTTACATCCAAGAAAAATTTGTTATCTTTGCTGGAAAACCTTCTACTTCTAACAGAAAACTTGTTATCAGTGACGAAAAATTGTTACTTTTATGAAAAATTTGTTATATTTGACGAATAATTTGGTGTTATTAGAAAAATTTGTTATTGTTAAGAAAAAAAACTTGTTACTTTTACGAGAGAAATTTTATAGTGTTAAATAACAGTTTGTTAGTATTAAGGAAAAAGTTGTTACTTCGATGAGAAACTTTGTTAGTGTTAAGGAAAACCTGGAGAGGACACTTGTTATCATAAACGAAAAATTGTTACTTCTAAGAAGTGTGTGTGTGTGTGTGTGTGTGCGTGTGTGTGTGTGTGTATTTGTATATTTCAAATATTAGAAGTCACTTATATTGATCATGAATGGTGTCATAGGGGTATCAAAACGTGATTATTGCCTATTGTCAAGAAACATTAAACCCAAGAATGCTTGGTGTCCCAGTTAAAAAAAAAAATTATATTCCCTGACGTTCTTACAAAGCATCAAGTGACAAACGAATACATCTTATCGCTACGAAAATATTAAAGTCCAGAAAGGAAGTGTATTCCGAGAAAAATCTTAGGGTACTTATCTACATGACAGAGTCAACCCTAGAACTCCAGACCAGGTCATAGAAACCAAGACCATACCATCGAAATTTTTATCAAAGTGTAGAAATCATGGTCAACCTGTAAAATCATTATGAATACATAGAAGGCTCGAGAAGTGCTTTAAATATTCTGTGGTTTGAATTACTTGCAAAACTCCGAATGAATTTTAACAAGAAATGACTGAAAAAGTGTCACGAACGTCAAAACACTTTGAGGGTTTTGAGTGAAAAAAAGTACCACATGAAAGTGTTGCACAATAATTACGTAAGGCGTGAGCTATAAGCGAGGATTCCCCATGGGTTCCTGCGCAAAGTACATATCTGTCCGTTTGAAACGCGGTAAGTTGTATGACGTCATTGGAGTCAAGAGGGGTGTGTCACGGAGTCTTGGCAACTGTTTTCCCTTTAATAGAACCGGTAACCATATTGCGTAGGTTTGACGGCTTGAGGGGCTGGTAGCTCCACTTATCTGACCCTTTAAAGGCGAGGGTGTGTCGCATGGTTTAACATGCACTTGGTATCTTGCCAGTTGCGGGAATTTGCATAGAAACAGGGGGCCCCCCATATTATTAAAACTTGTGTATTATACCGACCGCATTCCAAGTAATTATGTCTGGACTCTTGCCATGGATGGGAATCATACCAAGGATGGAAATCTTGCCTAGTAACAAGACACACTCAAAAAAGGGGTGTGTCCTTGAAATCTTTAAAGGGATATTGAAATCTTGCCAAGGGCGGCAATTTCGCCTAAATTGTGACACCTGGACATGACAAATCTTGCTTGGGCGGAAATTTTGCCAGCTAGAAACAGGTACAAGGGGCTAGGAACTCCACTTGTTAATTTCCCTGTGTTAATTCCCCTATCTGACCCTTTGAAAGCAGAGTAGGGGTACTACTTATTATTGGGTTCGCCCCCTAGTCAATACCTCGCTCTTTAAGCCAAATATTTTTAAGTACTTTCATAAGAGCTATTTATTCTAATTAGAGGCCTTTGTGATTAAGGGGTCATTTTAAGAGAATTGGAACAAAATTCAAATTTTAGCGTAAAGAGCGTGGTATTGTCTAAGGGGCGAATTCCCTAATATATGTATTAAAACTATATGAAAATAGAAGTTCGTTACGTAAGTTAATTTGTAAGTTACGTATATTTATTACTAATAAAAACGTTCCTAAATAAAATTAAACAACTTCCGAGAAAGCCATTTAACCAAATAAAGGTAAAATTAATATCCAAGTGTTTTTCTAATTATTCATGTACCGTGAGCCAAAATCAAAACCTGTATTAAATCAAAAACCTTCAAAAATTAAATAAAAAAAGGAAGTTTTTTTAACTGAAAGTAAGGAGCGACATTGAAACTTAAGACGAGCAGAAATTATTCCGCATGTGAAAGGGCTGCCCCCTCCTCAACCCCTCGCTCTTTACGCTAAAATTTTTTATTATTTTATAAAACAAAGTTATGAGACAGAGTCAAACTTTAGCGTAAAGAGCGAGGGGTTGAGGAAGGTGCAGTTCCTTTCATATACGGAATAATTTCTGTTCGTTTTAAGTTTTAATGTCGCTCCTTACTTTCAGTTAAAAAAAACTTACTTTTTTTATTTAATAACAAATAAAGAAGCAATAAGACTATAAGGAATAGATATCAGAATATGTATATTAAACTTACAATACACGGTTATTTGTTTTTTGTTTTTGTTTTTAAGTAAAGTGCAAATTATGTTCTGGTCTGAAGAAGAATTGGCTGTTGTCAGCCATACTGCTTTTAATTTTTGATCGTTTTGAGTTTGACTAGGCTATCTATTGTAATTTCTGTTAGTCTTGGGTTTCATTTATTTATTAATGGTGATTTGTGGTAGTTTTACCCTTGAAAGATAAGAAAAACAAACTCGTAGAATTTGACAACGCTTTTAAAACTTAAACAATAAGAATTTATTGGTTCCTAAAGCCAACTATCCTTTCAAATGATAACTAAACCTTCTTAAACTTTTTGATGTCATATCTTGTAGCTTAACTTTGATGATTGTTCCCCTACATTTTTCCTTCTTCATTTTTTTTTTTGTTTTGCACCCGCTACTGCCAAAAATTGCAGAAGTTTATATGGAAGCCTTTTCAACACAGATAGATTTGCGTTTTTCAAGTTTTAAGATACTTCTGGTCCTTAGTTTCCTCTTTTTCCCGTTTCCTTAGCACTTTTTAACGAAACTTAAAAAAACTCAAATAAAAATCTCAAACTTGGAAACCTTATTTACCAAGGGAGGTGGGAGGTGTATTTTCCGCTGGGGTTATTTTCCGTGGGGGTATTATCCGGTGAGAGTATTTTTTTGCAAGGGGTGATATTTTGGGCGGGGGGGGGGGGTTATTTTCCGCGTTGGGGTATTTTCTGGAGGGTTAAACGACTAGAACCCTCTCTTAGTTAGCTGTTTTTGGTAGTTCTGATATAGCAGAAGGGGTTGTTTTCCCTTGCCCAAATGAGGAATACATAGATCAGCTTCAAAGGCTTTGACCTAATTTGGCCATCTATCTCTGGCCGGGCTCCCCTTTCTGGGATTTTTTATTAAATGGATAATTTAGGAAAACAATTTTGTCCCCTATCTTGTTGTCTTGGCCCTTACTCTGTCTTCTTGCCTCCCAGTATGTTTATATTTTTTGATTGCTATTGGCTTTCTTGTATTCTCCTCAGACATAAATTGAAGTGCCTGGATTCCCTAAGAATACTATCAATAGTATTTAACATCATTCATCTTGTATCTTTATTATAAAGCTTCACGTTAACCAAGCAACCAGCCTTCAAAGCTGAAAATACAAGATTCTTAAGCTTTCCTATCTGATTGTTGTTTTTTTTATGTTTGATTAGAGTATTTACATCAAGGTATAATTTCCAATCATCTAAATAAAGCTTCCGAATTTGAGAATTTTATTTGATTTTTCTTTTAGTTTCGTTGAAAAGGAACGGGGAAGAGAGGAATTTGCGCACCAAAAGTATCTTAAAAACTTAGAAAAACCGCAAATCCATTTTTGTTGGAGAGTGTTCCATAAGAACCTCAGCTATTTTTGGCAGTAGCGGGCACCAAACTAAAAAAAATTGAAGAAGAAAAAAATGTACGGGAAAAATCATCAAAATTAAGCTAAAACAAATGACACCAAAAAGTTTAAGAAAGCTTAGCTATACTTTGAAAGAATAGTTAGCTTTGGGAACCAACAAATTCTAATTTTTTTAAAATTTAAGTTTAACAAAAATCGGTACGTATATGATTGGGCTTGCCCCCTAGTCAATACCTCGCTCTTTACGCTAAAGTTCGAATTTTGTTCCAGTTCCTTAAGAATGATCCCTTAATCATAAAGGTCGTTAATTAGAATAAATAGCTCTTATGAAATGACTAAAAAAACTTTAGTGTAAAGAGGGAGGTATTGACTAGGGGGCGAGCCCAATCATATACGTAGTGATTTCTGTTCGTTTGAAGTTTTGATTTCGTTCCTTACTTTCATTTGAAAAACTTGTTTTTTTTATCTAATTTCTGATCGTTAGGTTAAATAATGCTGGTAAATGTGCCCCCTTCATAGCAATGTCCCTTCCCCCATGAAAAATCCCTCCATGGAAAGATCCTCCCACGTAATCCCAGATCCAATCCCCCCCCCACTACCAGAGAAAATCCCCCCTGAAACGTCTGTATATTTCTCAATAACCAATACTATATGTATTATAGTATTGGGCAAAGTTCATAACTTACAGCCCATCCCCCGGGGACTGTGCAGGATTAAATCATCCTCAAAGACATAGTTACTACATTTTTGACCATGCTGAACAAAATGGTTATCTCAAAATTTGATTGGGTGACTTTGGGAAAAAAATGAGCGTGAGAGGGCTAGTTGCCCTTTATTTTTTGGTCACTTAAAGGGCACTAGAGCTTTTAATTTCCGTTCAAATGAGCCCTCTTATGATATTCTAGGACCAATGGGTCGATACGATCACCCCTGGGGAAAAGAAAAAATAAAATAAATAAATAAACACGCATCCACGCATCCGTGATCTTTCTTCCTGCAAAAAATACAAAATTCAACATTTTTGAAGATAGGGGCTTGAAACCTCTACAATAGAGTTGTTTGATACACTAAATCTGATGGTGTCACTTTCATTAAGGTTCTATGACTTTCAGGGGGTGTTTCCCCCTTTTTTCGAAAATAAGGCAAATTTTCTCTGGCGCGTTACTTTTAATGGGTAAGACTAAACTTGATAAAAAACTTATGTATTCGAAACCAGCATAAAAATCCAATTCTGTTGATGTATCTACTGGTATCAAAATTCTGTTTTTTAGAGTTTCGGTTACTATTGATCCGGGTCGCTCCTTACTTACAGTTCGTTACTACGAACTGTTTGATATCATGTTGTATTTATCATGGTCATTGTCCGATAAGATCATATAAGGTTTTTTAAGGCAGAACGATCGAGAAGGATGGCTTTTTCAAGTCAGAAGGATCTGTCTATGAGGGGGAGTGATTGTCCACGCATGAAATTCTCCACGAGGGAATTATTGTTAGAAAAATTATCCATGTGGTGCTTCTGCGGGAGCAACGTTCCACTAGGGGGTGGGGGACATTTTCGGGGAAAATATCTAACGAAGGGGAATTTTCAGCCGGATCTGAAAAAAACTATCAGAAATTAAGGTCAGAATTAATGAAAGGGTGCTAAAATTAGCTTTTCAGTGGAATCGCCGCAAGGAATTTTCCACAGGGAAGATTCAGCAAGAATGTAGTTGCCCGGTGTGATTTTTCCAACGTTAGTGGGAAGTGGGCTATTGTATGTGGGAGGAACTTTTCATGGAGGGATTTTGCTTGGGGGATGTATTTTTACAGGGAGTAGAGCTGGATTTCCTGGCATTACTTAAAAATGATCAGAAATTAAATAATAATGAAAAACAAATTGGACTGAAAGTAAGGAAGAACATTAAAACTTAAAACAAACATACCTTCTCACGTATATTAGGGGGATTGCCCCTTCCTCAATACCTTGATCTTTACTCTAAATTAAAATGTCGTCTCAATTCTCTAAGAATGAATTGGGAACACAGTTTCCATTTAATTAGAAGAATAAGAAGCTTTTCTAAAAGCACTAAAAATCATCAGCATAAAGAGCGAGAAGTTGAGGAAGGGGATACCCCTTTCTTATGTGTAATAATTTCTGTTCCTTTTTTATTTTTAATGTTGCTCCTTACTTTCATGCAAAAAAGCTTGTTTTTCAAATTTAATATTCAAAATAATCCATATAAGGTTTAAAACTCGTGTGTATTCAGACTTCGTGGACACCCATTTGTTGCATAGTTGTGGAGTGGGAGGGGTAGAAACACTGTTGGGATTGGAGAAGATAAGTAGATCCTTTTGTGAAATTTCTAACCTGAGTAGAGATGCTCGTCTGGATTTGGGTACGCCCCCGTACCAAACAGGTTTCTGGTAGGTATAATCTGGTTTGGTAGGTACAATCTGGTTAGGTGGGTATAATCTGGTTTGGTTCAAGTTTTTCTGACACAATTTACTGATTATAGGCATGCAAATAGCATGTAGTTTCAAAACTGTTTAATCAGGTTTCATGAATGAAGTCTCTGTACTGTATATTCAAGAGGTGAAATCAATAAAGAGCTTGGAATTGAGTTTTATGGATGATATGGAAAAATGGCACATGTTAAATATTCGGGTAAACATACGACTATAAATAAGGCTATTGTGTCTTTCTGAACTTTCTGTGCGAGGCAGGGGTAACTATTTAGTTTAAATAATTCTAGGAGGAATTGAGTTTTGTGGCTGGTGTGGAAAAAAACGGTACTTGTTAAATATTCGGGTAAACATACGACTAAGAAACGCTTCACTATAAATAAGGCTATCGTGTTTTTCCGAACTTTCTAGGACGGGGATAACTATTTAGTTTAAATAATTCTAGGAGGAATTGAGTTTTATGGATGGTATGGAAAAATGGTACTTGTTAAATATTCGGGTAAACATACGACTAAGAAACGCTTCACTATAGATAAGGCTATCGTGTTTTTCCGAACTTTCTAGGGCGGGGGTAACTATTTAGTTTAAATAATTCTAGGAGGAATTGAGTTTTATGGATGATATGGAAAAATGGTACTTGTTAAATATTCGGGTAAACATACGACTAAGAAACGCTTCACTATAGATAAGGCTATCGTGTTTTTCCGAACTTTATAGGGCGGGGGTAAGTATTTAGTTTAAATAATTCTAGGAGGAATTGAGTTTTATGGATGGTATGGAAAAATGGTACTTGTTAAATATTCGGGTAAACATACGACTAAGAAACGCTTCACTATAAATAAGGCTATCGTGTTTTACCGAACTTTCTAGGGCGGGGGTAACTATTTAGTTTAAATAATTCTAGGAGGAATTGAGTTTTATGGATGGTATAGAAAAATGGTACTTGTTAAATATTCGGGTAAACATACGACTAAGAAACGCTTCACTATAAATAAGGCTATCGTTTTTTACCGAACTTTCTAGGGCGGGGGTAACTATTTAGTTTAAATAATTCTAGGAGGAATTGAGTTTTATGGATGGTATGGAAAAATGGTACTTGTTAAATATTCGGGTAAACAGACGACTAAGAAACACTTCACTATAAATAAGGCTATCGTGTTTTTCCGATTTTTCTAGGCGAGGGTAACTATTTAGTTTAAATAATTCTAGAAGGAATTGAGTTTTATGGATGGTATGGAAAAATGGTACTTGTTAAATATTCGGGTAAACATACGACTAAGAAACGCTTCACTATAGATAAGGCTATCGTGTTTTTTCGAACTTTCTAGGGCGGGGGTAACTATTTAGTTTAAATAATTCTAGGAGGAATTGAGTTTTATGGATGGTGTGGAAAAATGGTACTTGTTAAATATTCGGGTAAACATACGACTAAGAAACGCTTCACTATAAATAAGGCTATCGTGTTTTTCCGAACTTTATAGGGCGGGGGTAAGTATTTAGTTTAAATAATTCTAGGAGGAATTGAGTTTATGGATGGTATGGAAAAATGGTACTTGTTAAATATTCGGGTAAACATACGACTAAGAAACGCTTCACTATAAATAAGGCTATCGTGTTTTACCGAACTTTCTAGGGCGGGGGTAAACTATTTAGTTTAAATAATTCTAGGAGGAATTGAGTTTTATGGATGGTATGGAAAATAATTCTAGGAGGAATTGAGTTTTGTGGCTGGTGTGGAAAAATGGTACTTGTTAAAAATTCGGGTAAACATACGACTAAGAAACGCTTCACTATAAATAAGGCTATCGTGTTTTTCCGAACTTTCTAGGGGCGGGGGTAACTATTTAGTTTAAATAATTCTAGGAGGAATTGAGTTTTATGGATGGTGTGGAAAAATGGTACTTGTTAAATATTCGGGTAAACATACGACTAAGAAACGCTTCACTATAGATAAGGCTATCGTGTTTTTCCGAACTTTATAGGGCGGGGGTAAGTATTTAGTTTAAATAATTCTAGGAGGAATTGAGTTTTATGGATGGTATGGAAAAATGGTACTTGTTAAATATTCGGGTAAACATACGACTAAGAAACGCTTCACTATAGATAAGGCTATCGTGTTGTTCCGAACTTTCTAGGGCGGGGGGTAACTATTTATTTTAAATAATTCTAGGAGGAATTGAGTTTTATGGATGATATGGAAAAATGGTACTTGTTAAATATTCGGGTAAACATACGACTAAGAAACGCTTCACTATAGATAAGGCTATCGTGTTTTTCCGAAATTTATAGGGCGGGGGTAAGTATTTAGTTTAAATAATTCTAGGAGGAATTGAGTTTTATGGATGGTATGGAAAAATGGTACTTGTTAAATATTCGGGTAAACATACGACTAAGAAACGCTTCACTATAAATAAGGCTATCGTGTTTTACCGAACTTTCTAGGGCGGGGGTAACTATTTAGTTTAAATAGTTCTAGGAGGAATTGAGTTTTATGGATGGTATGGAAAATAATTCTAGGAGGAATTGAGTTTTGTGGCTGGTGTGGAAAAAATGGTACTTGTTAAATATTCGGGTAAACATACGACTAAGAAACGCTTCACTATAAATAAGGCTATCGTGTTTTTCCGAACTTTCTAGGGGCGGGGGTAACTATTTAGTTTAAATAATTCTAGGAGGAATTGAGTTTTATGGATAGTATAGAAAAATGGTACTTGTTAAATATTCGGGTAAACATACGACTAAGAAACGCTTCACTATAAATAAGGCTATCGTGTTTTACCGAACTTTCTAGGGCGGGGGTAACTATTTAGTTTAAATAATTCTAGGAGGAATTGAGTTTTATGGATGGTATGGAAAAATGGTACTTGTTAAATATTCGGGTAAACAGACGACTAAGAAACACTTCACTATAAATAAGGCTATCGTGTTTTTCCGATTTTTCTAGGCGGGGGTAACTATTTAGTTTAAATAATTCTAGGAGAAATTGAGTTTTATGGATGGTATGGAAAAATGGTACTTGTTAAATATTCGGGTAAACATACGACTAAGAAACGCTTCACTATAGATGAGGCTATCGTGTTTTTTCGAACTTTCTAGGGCGGGGGTATCTATTTAATTTAAATAATTCTAGGAGGAATTGAGTTTTATGGATGATATGGAAAGATGGTACTTGTTAAATATTCGGGTAAACATACGACTAAGAAACGCTTCACTATAAATAAGGCTATCGTGTTTTTCCGAACTTTATAGGGCGGGGGTAAGTATTTAGTTTAAATAATTCTAGGAGGAATTGAGTTTTATGGATGGTATGGAAAAATGGTACTTGTTAAATATTCGGGTAAACATACGACTAAGAAACGCTTCACTATAAATAAGGCTATCGTGTTTTACCGAACTTTCTAGGGCGGGGGTAACTATTTAGTTTAAATAATTCTAGGAGGAATTGAGTTTTATGGATGGTATGGAAAATAATTCTAGGAGGAATTGAGTTTTGTGGCTGGTGTGGAAAAAATGGTACTTGTTAAATATTCGGGTAAACATACGACTAAGAAACGCTTCACTATAAATAAGGCTATCGTGTTTTTCCGAACTTTCTAGGGGCGGGGGTAACTATTTAGTTTAAATAATTCTAGGAGGAATTGAGTTTTATGGATGGTATGGAAAAATGGTACTTGTTAAATATTCGGGTAAACATACGACTAAGAAACGCTTCACTATAAATAAGGCTATCGTGTTTTACCGAACTTTCTAGGGCGGGGGTAACTATTTAGTTTAAATAATTCTAGGAGGAATTTAGTTTTATGGATGGTATGGAAAAATGGTACTTGTTAAATATTCGGGTAAACATACGACTAAGAAACGCTTCACTATAAATAAGGCTATCGTGTTTTTACGATTTTTCTAGGCGGGGGTAACTATTTAGTTTAAATAAATCTAGGAGGAAGTGAGTTTTATGGATGGTATGGAAAAATGGTACTTGTTAAATATTCGGGTAAACATACGACTAAGAAATGCTTCACTATAAATAAGGCTATCGTGTTTTCCGAACTTTCTAGGGCGGGGGTAACTATTTAGTTTAAATAATTCTAGGAGGAATTGAGTTTTATGGATGGTATGGAAAAATGGTACTTGTTAAATATTCGGGTAAACATACGACTAAGAAACGCTTCACTATAGACAAGGCTATCGTGTTTTTCCGAACTTTATAGGGCGGGGGTAAGTATTTAGTTTAAATAATTCTAGGAGGAATTGATTTTTGTGGGTGATACGGAAAAATGGTACGTGTTAAATATTCGGGTAAACATTCGACTATAAATAAGGCTATTGTGTCTTTCTGAACTTTCTATTTGAGGCGGGGGTAAGTATTTAGTTTAAATAATTCTAGGAGGAATTGAGTTTTGTGGATGGTGTTGAAAACTGGTACGTGTTGAATATTTGGGTAAACATACGACTAAGAAACGCTTCACTATAAATAAGGCTATTGTGTTTTTCTGAACTTTCTAGGGCGGGGGTAAGTATTTAGTTTAAATAATTCTAGGAGGAATTGATTTTTGTGGCTGGTGTGGAAAAATGGTACGTGTTGAATATTTGGGTAAACATACGACTAAGAAACGCTTCACTATAAAGAAGGCTATTGTGTTTTTCTGAACTTTCTAGGGCGGGGGTAACTATTTAGTTTAAATAATTCTAGGAGGAATTGAGTTTTATGGATGGTATGGAAAAATGGTACTTTTTAAATATTCGGGCAAACATACGACTAAGAAACGCTTCACTATAAATAAGATGGATCTCGAAGAAATTGACTGTTATCATTGGATATTGAACTATAATCTGTTTGAGTATGATAAAAGCTTGTGGAGTACTACATTACGTTATATAAACAGACTGGGATTCTATGATAGAGTGATTACACCACTTAATAATGCTGGTCAGGAACTGAGAAATGTTCAGGAGGAAGTCAGTGAAATTTGCAGCTTTTTCGGGGTTGAAGCACTCTACGTAAAGGGCAATGCACCTACAGATAAAGTTTTAATTCAAAAGTATGATCCTAGGATTCCACTTTTCAATCTAGAAGAGTTTAAGTGTCCTAAATTTGAAGGGGGTTATCACCGTCCTGAAGACGAGGTTAGGTTCTTCGCACAGTGGATACCTAAGAACATACCTGATCGTGATAAATCCATAAGACATGGTTAAAAAAAAACTATTCTATATCATGGGATCATCGTTTCTGGATGTTTGAGTGTGAACTCTAAGTACTATTTTTATGTAAATATGTGGTGTTGTATTTTTTTTTCTCAAAAAAATATGTTAATACGTTTTCATGGATACACAATGCAGAAATTTCATTTAAGAAATTATCAAAAATTGTAAGTAAGTAGCAAATTCTTTCAAAAATATGTTAATACGTTTAAGCAATAAATACCTTTAAGCTTAACCCATGTAAGTAACAATAGCTTTCTTGAATTCGCTTCCTGCACACAATACAGATATTTAATTCAAGAAATCATAATAAAATCACAAGTAAGTAATACAGTCTTTATTGTTTTCACCTATTGGATACACAATACTGAAATTTCATTCAAGAAATTATGAAGGAATTGTAAATAGGTAACACACTCATTCTTGAGGTCACCTCTTGTATACACAATGCAGAAATTTCATTTAAGAAATTATCAAAAATTGAAAGTAAGTAGCAAATTCTTTCTTGAATTCGCCTCCTATGAAAAAAATTGTAAGTAAGTAACAAATTCTTTCTTGAAGTCACCTCTTGGACACACAATACAGAAATTTCATTAAAGAAATTATGAAAAAATTGTAAGTAAGTAGCAAATTCTTTCTTGAATGCACCTGCTGGATAAACAAAAAAGACATTTCGTTCAAGAAATTATGACCAAATTCTAAGTAAGTAACAAACTCTTAATTGTTTTCATGACTTAGATATAGGATGTAGAAATTTAATTCAAGAAATTATGAAAATATTTGTAAGTAAGTAACAAACTCTTTATTGATTTCACCTCTTGGAAATACAGTACAGATACTTCATTCAAGAAATTATCAGTCGTTTTATTCCGTGTGATTTTTCTTTACATGGTGTTCGTTCAAAAAGCGAGGATTTCTGTTAAATAAATAATTCTTATATTTTTTTCCGTTCAATTGAAAGCGAGGATTTCTGTTAAATAAATAATTGTTTTACCTTTTAAAATAGCTTTACGGGTTTTGAGGGGCTCTGTCGTTTTATTCCGTGTGATTTTTCTTTACATGGTGTTCGTTCAAAAAGCGAGGATAATAAATAATTGTTATACCTTTTAAAATAGCTTTACGGGGTTTGAGGGGCTCTGTCGTTTTATTCCGTGTGATTTTTTCTTTACATGGTGTTCGTTCAAAAAGCGAGGATTTCTGTTAAATAAATAATTCTTATATTTTTTTCCGTTCAATTGAAAGCGAGGATTTCTGTTAAATAAATAATTGTTATACTTTGATTTTGTCAATGCTATCCCAAGTATCTGTCAATAGATGTCGATAGAGAATTTATTCATTCTTATACCTAGATTTTCTCTATGTTAACCTATCTATCCAATATATGATGTATGTAAATCCTTTTCTTACATCTCCGATGTTTTAATAGACATTCTAAACGTTCGATATGCTAGCTTACTCTAAAAATAATGAACACATAACAATGTAAGGTATAATATATTTTTAATGAAATAATGTCATGTAGAATTGAACAACTTTGGACATTTTGAATCTGTTCCATAAAATGCTTCACCATGAACTCTCTTGATAGTATAGCTATTGTCTTCTCTTAGTTCGTAATCAGTAGAATAATCATTATTCCATTTTGACTCATACACAATTTTTATAGGTGTGTCATCGACAGGGTCAATATGCTTTTCGTCTTTGGTATTATTTGATTTATTGACTATTTGATCAATGGCAGTAACGTTTGCTGGTACTTTGTTTTTCATCGATTCATCTTTATATTCCTTAGTGATATTTTCTGCCAATGCCCTTTTTATTTTTCTAGCAATTTCACTGTCTATTATCACACTATTTTTACACAGGTAACAGTTCCGGCACGTAGACAGGATATGGTTTATGATATTAGTAGAAGAGTAGGCCTTTCTTTTCGTCTTTGCTTTCGTTTGAATGCTAATACCCGAAAGCTGACGATATGGTTTAACACTGGGTTACGTGCGCGCACGTAACCTCGTCTAAATTAACCTTAAAAAAATGAAATAAAGCTATGTCGACTTTGCATGTCTCTCCTGATTGGTCCCTAAAAAACCAGTCTGGTTGAAAACGTGGAGTTTTCGTACTGCTCACTTTTTACAATGTGTAGGAACCAGTGGGGAATCCCCGCTCGTTTGGAAAGGTGCCAAGTTTTCGTACTGCTCACTTTTTGCAATGTGTAGGAACCAGTGGGGGATCCCCGCTCGTTTGGAAAGGTGCCAAGGAAAGGCATGCAAATAGCATGTAGTTTCAAAACGTGTTTATTACTTACTTACAAATATTTTCATAATTTCTTGAATGAATTGTACTCTATGCTTGTGCCTGAGACACGATGTGGCTTTCCCACTATTGCTCTATGGCCAGTTATCGACACTACCTAGTTTATTGCATGTATTAAATCAGTATTTTTTACACAGTGGAACGATAAACACATAACTAATATCTCTAAAAAAGTGAAGATGAAGCATTTTAAGAAAGTGTGTTCACATGATAGTGTTATTGTAGCATTGAATGCTGACAAGGAGAAGTATTTAAACTATGAAATAAGTACAAGTGGTAGTACTATCGGAAACGTATGCGTGCGTTGTCATGACAGTAAGGAATTGAATTTCTTTGGAGTACCAAAAAAATTCAACTCTTATGATGGTGGATATGCGAGATTGAGATCTCCGGAGATGATTACACTCAAAGAGAATGCCAACATAAAAATAATAGTTGATAAAGAGGGGTATCTTCTTGCTAGTGCTTGTGGTAATATGTTACCCAGTGTTAAACCATATCGTCAGCTTTCGGGTATTAGCATTCAAACGAAAGCAAAGACGAAAAGAAAGGCCTACTCTTCTACTAATATCATAAACCATATCCTGTCTACGTGCCGGAACTGTTACCTGTGTAAAAATAGTGTGATAGTGAAACTGCTAGAAAAATAAAAAGGGCATTGGCAGAAAATATCACTTAGGAATATAAAGATGAATCGATGAAAAACAAAGTACCAGCAAACGTTACTGCCATTGATCAAACAGTCAATGAATCAAATAATACCAAAGACGAAAAGCATATTGACCCTGTCGATGACACACCTATAAAAATTGTGTATGAGTCAAAATGGAATAATGATTATTCTACTGATTACAAACTAAGAGAAGACAATAGCTGTACTATCAAGAGAGTTCATGGTGAAGCATTTTATGGAACAGATTCAAAATGTCCAAAGTTGTTCAATTCTACATGACATTATTTCATTAAAAATATATTATACCTTACATGTTATGTGTTCATTATTTTTAGAGTAAGCAAGCATATCGAAGGTTTAGAATGTCTATTAAAACATCGGAGATGTAAGAAAAGGATTTACATACATCATATATTGGATAGATAGGTTAACATAGAGAAAATCTAGGTATAAGAATGAATAAATTCTCTATCGACATCTATTGACAGATACTTGGGATAGCATTGACAAAATCAAAGTATAACAATTATTTATTTAACAGAAATCCTCGCTTTCAATTGAACGGAAAAAAAATATAAGAATTATTTATTTAACAGAAATCCTCGCTTTTTGAACGAACACCATGTAAAGAAAAAATCACACGGAATAAAACGACAGAGCCCCTCAAACCCCGTAAAGCTATTTTAAAAGGTATAACAATTATTTATTATCCTCGCTTTTTGAACGAACACCATGTAAAGAAAAAATCACACGGAATAAAACGACAGAGCCCCTCAAAACCCGTAAAGCTATTTTAAAAGGTATAACAATTATTTATTTAACAGAAATCCTCGTTTTCATTTGAACGGAAAAAATATAAGAATTATTTATTTAACAGAAATCCTCGCTTTTTGAACGAACACCATGTAAAGAAAAAATCACACGGAATAAAACGACTGATAATTTCTTGAATGAAGTATCTGTACTGTATATCCAAGAGGTGAAATCAATAAAGAGTTTGTTACTTACTTACAAATATTTTCATAATTTCTTGAATTAAATTTCTACATCCTATATCTAAGTCATGAAAACAATTAAGAGTTTGTTACTTACTTAGAATTTTGTCATAATTTCTTGGACGAAATGTCTTGTTTGTTTATCCAGCAGGTGAATTCAAGAAAGAATTTGCTACTTACTTACAATTTTTTCATAATTTCTTTAATGAAATTTCTGTATTGTGTATCCAAGAGGTGACTTCAAGAAAGAATTTGTTACTTACTTACAATTTTTTTCATAGGAGGCGAATTCAAGAAAGAATTTGCTACTTACTTACAATTTTTGATAATTTCTTAAATGAAATTTCTGCATTGTGTATACAAGAGGTGACCTCAAGAATGAGTGTGTTACCTATTTACAATTCCTTCATAATTTCTTGAATGAAATTTCAGTATTGTGTATCCAATAGGTGAAAACAATAAAGACTTTATTACTTACTTGTGATTTTATTATGATTTCTTGAATTAAATATCTGTATTGTGTGCAGGAAGCGAATTCAAGAAAGCTATTGTTACTTATATGGGTTAAGCTTAAAGGTATTTATTGCTTAAACGTATTAACATATTTTTGAAAGAATTTGCTACTTACTTACAATTTTTGATAATTTCTTAAATGAAATTTCTGCATTGTGTATCCATGAAAACGTATTAACATATTTTTTTGAGAAAAAAAATACAACACCACATATTTACATAAAAATAGTACTTAGAGTTCACACTTAAACATCCAGAAACGATGATCCCATGATATAGAATATTTTTTTTTAACCATGTCTTATTGATTTATCACGATCAGGTATGTTCTTAGGTATCCACTGTGCGAAGAACCTAACCTCGTCTTCAGTACGGTGATAACCCCCTTCAAATTTAGGACACTTAAACTCTTCTAGATTGAAAAGTGGAATCCTAGGATCACACTTTTGAATTAAAACTTTATCTGTAGGTACATTGCCCTTTACGTAGAGTACTTCAACCCCGAAAAAGCTGCAAATTTCACTGACTTCCTCCTGAACATTTCTCAGTTCCTGACTAGCATTATTAAGTGGTGTAATCACTCTATCATAGAATCCCAGTCTGTTTATAAAACGTAATGTAGTACTCCACAAGCTTTTATCATACTCAAACAGATTATAGTTCACTATCCAATGATAACAGTCAATTTCTTCGAGATCCATCTTATTTATAGTGAAGCGTTTCTTAGTCGTATGTTTACCCGAATATTTAACAAGTACCATTTCTCTATACCATCCATAAAACTCAATTCCTCCTAGAATTATTTAAACTAAATAGTTATCCCAGCCCTAGAAAGTTCAGAAAAACACAATAGCCTTATTTATAGTGAAGCGTTTCTTAGTCGTATGTTTACTCAAATATTCAACACGTACCATTTTTCCACACCAACCACAAAACTCAATTCCTCCTAGAATTATTTAAACTAAATACTTACCCCCGCCCTAGAAAGTTCAGAAAAACACAATAGCCTTATTTATAGTGAAGCGTTTCTTAGTCGTATGTTTACCGAAATATTCAACACGTACCATTTTTCAACACCATCCACAAAACTCAATTCCTCCTAGAATTATTTAAACTAAATACTTACCCCCGCCTCCAACAGAAAGTTCAGAAAGACGCAATAGCCTTATTTATAGTCGAATGATTACCCGAATATTTAACACGTACCATTTTTCCGTATCACCCACAGAAATCAATTCCTCCTAGAATTATTTAAACTAAATACTTACTTAAATAATTATTTAAACTAAATAGTTATCACCGTCCTAGAAAGTTCGGAAAAACACGATAGCCTTATTTATAATGAAGCGTTTCTTAGTCGTTTGTTTACCCGAATATTTAACAAGTACCGTTTTTTCCACACCAGCCACAAAACTCAATTCCTCCTAGAATTATTTAAACTAAATAGTTACCCCTGCCTCGCACAGAAAGTTCAGAAAGACACAATAGCCTTATTTATAGTCGTATGTTTACCCGAATATTTAACATGTGGCAATTTTCCATATCATCCATAAAACTCAATTCCAAGCTCTTTATTGATTTCACCTCTTGAATATACAGTACAGATACTTCATTCAAGAAACGTGATTAAACACGTTTTGAAACTACATGCTATTTGCATGCCTATAATCCAGTAAATTGTGTCAGAAAAACTTGAACCAAACCAGATTATACCCACCTAACCAGATTGTACCTACCAAACCAGATTATACCTACCAGAAACCTGTTTGGTACGGGGGCGTACCCAAATCCAGACGAGCATCTCTACTACTAACCTGAAGCCCAAAAAAAACACATTTTTATTGAAAAGTCTTACAATTCTTGCAAAAGATTGTTTAAATCAACAATTAAGGTTACTATTGGTGTTATAAGTCCGCTCTTATCGCATAAATATTTTTACTTTGGAACAAAATAATACATTCACATGTGTACCTGCACAAAAGCGGTAGGCGGGAAATGTTTGTTTGAAGCACATATTAAGGTTTCTAAAAGCGTGATAGGTATTTAGCCCTTGAATTGCAAAGGGGTCCCCCGAGCCTTACCCGCCACTGAACTTGCTTTATGTTTATTTACCCTGTAATGAAAGTCAAGTTTCCTTTAAAAGTCAGTCATATAGTCAATAGTCATATAGTCAAAGTCAATCAGTCATATATAGTGGCATATAGAGTTCCATCGCTAGGAATCCCTATAAGTTGTTCAAACAAATTATGATTAAGTCGTAAGAAAATATTAAATGTGCTAGAAGATGGCAGGCTTTACCCCCTCCTCTGGAAAATACTCCCCGAAAATTATCCCCCCTCCCTCCTGTAGAGTATATAGAAAACAGAAAGTGATGGAGTGTAATAGAAAAAAACATAAAGATACGAAAAAAAGTCCAAGAAAAGGGCAATCATAGGCAGCGCACAAGCGCTACCTAAGTAAAGAACGATACTGGCACAATGTATTATTTATTTTAATTTATTTTATTTTTCTGGTTTTAGACCAAGGCACTTCGTATAGAACGAGTGGTCCTAAGAACTTCAAAATGGGCTCACTCGACTGTAAATTGGGAGGGCTATTGCCCTTTTTAATAGTCAAAAGTGATTGGAAGACAAATAGTCCTCCCCACGCCCATCATTTCCCAAGCACTTCCGATTAAATTTTGAGATAGCCATTTTTTCAGCGTAGTTGAAAGCTCCAGAAATTATGTCTTTGAGGATGACAACACCCCCCCCCCCTTCCAGCCCTCAGGACAAGGGTTGCAAGTTATGCCCTGGGGCACACAAGATTTTGTACAAAGCGTGGTCGCATTAACTTTGAAGGGGGCTCATTGGATTGGTAATCAGAAGCTCTAGTGTCCTTTTTAAGAGTCAAAGTGATTGGAGGGCAACTACCTCAAGCACACACACAAACACAGATCGTACTTTCCCGAAATGCATCTAATAGACATTTTGAGATAGCCATTTTGTTCAAAATAGTCCAAATATCATATAACAAGGCCTTTAGGGCCAAAACAAACCCCCAGAGCCTGGGGGCAAGGGTTGTAAGTTATGCTCCGGAGGCATTTACGGTTTTATGAAAGGGATGGTTGTTTAACTTTAGAGAAGGCTCATTGGGTTGAAAATTAGAAGTTCTTGTTCCCTTTTAAGAGTCAAAAGTGATGAAGGGCAACTAGCTACCCCTGACTACCCCTCTTTTCACCAAACGCATCTGATTGAATTTGTGAGAATAGTCCAAATGAAAATAATCCAAAATACATATAACATTGCCTCTATAATTGACATAACCCCAAATGCCCTGGGGATATGGCAGTAAGTTGTGCCCTGGGGCATGGAAGGTTGTTATGAAGTGGGTGGTCGTATAAACTTCAGATAGGACTCATTTGATTAAGAGTCAAACTGATTTGATAGCAGCCAGCACCCTTTCCACGCCTATTATTTTCCAAAACACTTCCAATCAACATTTATTTCGGAAGGAACTAATCCATCAGAGTGCAGCTACCCCCCCCACGGCATGTTTTCCCGAAATACATCCAATATAAATTTTAAGACACTCATTTTATTTAAAATAGTCTAAAGATCATAAAGCACGGTTTTTGGGGTTGATGTAAACAACCAGAGCCTGGGGGTGAGTGTTCTAAGTTATTCCCCTGGGCATTTAAGGTTAGAATGGAAGGGATGGTTGTATAAACTTTAGAGGTGGCTCATTTGGTTCAAGTTTATAGTTCTGGTTCCCATTTAAGATTCAAAAGTGAAGGAGGTTAACTAGCCCCCCCCCCAACTACTCCTTTTTTCACCAAACACAAATACCAAAATAACGGCTTACATTATTAAGTTAGACCTTTCAGGGTAAATTACGGCAGATTTTGACCTACCCAGAAGACATTAAGTGTTTACTTTAATGCTACGTCTACGGTTAAGCTGAAACGCTTAGGGGGAGTTACAATTAAACGAAAAAAGATATAGGCATGCAAGTATTAAAAGGTCATATAAGCAATATCA
This sequence comes from Artemia sinica, assembly GCA_027921565.1. Lineage (NCBI taxonomy): Eukaryota > Metazoa > Arthropoda > Branchiopoda > Anostraca > Artemiidae > Artemia > Artemia sinica. Next base: position 3,590,642 of record JAPEVW010000027.1, read on the forward strand.
TAGGCAGCAATTTTGCTAAGCGTAGCTGAACAGTCTCGTAGCTATATCTCTAGGGCTATTGTGTAGGTCAACCCCCCACAGTTATGCAATTTGCTCATTATGCTTTAAGATTAAAACAAAACGCACTGTCTGTATGCTGGTTGCAAATAAGACATCTCATCAAAATCCGAAGAAAGACAGAGGGTATTCAGTTCAAACTTTCGGAGCTACTTCTATTACTACTTCTGCTCTTAAAATTAGCTAAATTAAAAGTGTGTGAGTGTATCAGAGCTGTCAAAGACCATAGATAGAATTTTTTGAGAATGGTACTAAGTTTTATTTTACAGGTCAACTAAAGAAGGTATGAAACTAATTAAACACTATTATTTGCGTCCAGCTTTCCAAAAGGGTATGTGTTGTTAAAAATTGTTGAAAAAGATTCTCCAGCATACATATAGCAGGCCAAACCATGAATTCTTAAAGAAAAAACAGAAAAGATTTAAAGTTTTATTTTCTTTTCCACTGAAAAATATTATGTCAATATAAAACGAACAGAAATTAATTAAAAAAAAACTTTTTCCACAACATGAATTTTTCAAAGAAAAGTAAAGAACTCCATTAAACAAAAAATGAGCAAAAATAAAATCAAATAATCTACCAAGCGTGAAACTACCACAAATCAGCATCGATAAATAAATGAAACCCAAAACGAACCGAAATTACAATAAATAACCTAGTCAAACACAAAACAAGCACAAATTAACATGGGTAGGGCTCAATACCCCAATGTCTTCCAACGGCCAGAACATAATTTGCACTTCACTGAATTTTTTTTAATGTTTTCACTTTTTTAACTTTAATAAATCAAATATTATTAGGGCTTTGAGGAATAAATGTAAGCATATTTATATCAATCTGTCAATACACTTTCACTTGTATTTCTTTTCAGTAAAGTGCAAGTTGTTTCTGGCCTTTGGAAGATATGGGGGTGTTGAGCCCTACTCATCTTAATTTCTGCTCGTTTCGAGTTTGAATCGGTTATTTATTATAATTTCTGTTCGTTTTGGGTTTCATATATTTAATTAGGGTGATTGGTGGTAGTTTTATGCTTGGTAGATCATTTGATTATATTTTTGCTCATTTTCAGCTAAATGGAGTTCTTTACTTTTCTTTGAAAAAGTTAGTAGTATTGCACTTGGAAGATAAGAAAAACAAACTCGTAGGATTTGACAACGCATTCGTCCGTAAAAACTTAAACAACAAGAATTCGTTGGTTCCGAAAGCCAACTATCCTTTCAAAGAATAGTTAAACCTTCTTAAACTTTTGTGTCATATATTTTAGCTTAATTTTGATGATTGTTCCCCTACACTTTTTTTCATCTTCAATTTTTTCTATTAGCACCGGCTACTGCCAGAAATTGCAGAAGTTAATATGGAAGTATTTTCAACAAAAATGAAATTTGCGGGTTTTTTTCTATGTTTTTAATATACTTATGGTAGGTAGATACCTCTTTATCCCTTTCCTTAGGACTTCTCACCGAAACTAAAAAAACACAACTCAAATAAAATTCCCAAATTTGGCAGACCCAATTTGCCGCGGGGCGGGGGAGATTTCCTGGGGGGGGGGGGGTTACTTCCACGGGGGGTATTTTCCGCGGTTTTTCCGGGAGGTATTTTCCGGAGGGGCAAACACCAAATACCAAATGAAGAATCTGTAATACATCTGCTTTACAGGAGTTTAGTCAAGTGCATATATTAAACTATGTATAGATACAAATATAGAATATTAGAATATCACTTTGCGTAATTATTTCGCAGGTGATTCAAAGAACTGGTTTATTATGGATTGGCTGTTATAGCTAAAGCCGTATTCTGGGAGGGATTTTCACAAACAGTGATAAAATTTCACAAATGATACTAGATATTTCGGTCACATATGCAGTTCTACTACTGATGATGGTCACTGCATATGTGACCGAAATATCTAGTATTTTTTGTGAAGTTTTGTCACTGTTTGTGAAAATCACTGTCTCTTAAAAGGATTTTATCCCTATTTGAACTTTTATTTATCGTCATGGAAAGGCAGTGTGGTTTCTGAAATTATCTTTGCAAAGAACCAATGCCTATATTGCTACGAAACATTATTTCGCACTTGATTTACAAAAAAAAAAGATTTTTGTATTTACACTTAATTTAAGAAAGAATAAAAAAAAAACTCTTAGTTGTCTGTATAAAAAAAAAAACTAACCCTTTGTGTGGAGATCAACGCCATTTATTTACTTCTGATATCAGATATTTTCATTCGGTCCTGGTTGAAATCATCACAAGAGAATCTTATGTTATAAGAAGATGCCGGGTTTTTTCAAAGCCAATCCACAAAGAACTAAAAATTGTTTACAAGATCGAAGAAAGTAGGTCCAGATATGGAAACCAAAGACGGGCATTATTTTTTCTTCAACTTAAGTTTTGAGTTTGACTATAATGCATGGAAAATTCAGTTGTAAAGGTGGGAATTTGTCCGTTTTTATTAGAAACTTCTATGCTTTCACTTAAAACAAACAGAAATTATTAAGTATATGAGGGGGTTCGCCTCCTAGTCAATACCTTGGTCTATGCGCTAAAGTTTGAATTTCGGTTCCAATTCTCTAAGAATGGCCCCTGAATCACAAAGGCCGTTTAATTTGAATATATAGCTCTTTTGCAAGTACTAAAAAAACTTTAGCGTAAAGAGCGAGGTATTGAATAGGGGGCGAGCCCAATCATATACGTAATGGCTTCTGTTCGTTTTAAGTTTTAATGTTGCTCCTTACTTTCAGTTAAAAAAAACTTGTTTTTTTATTAATTTTTGATCGTTTTTTAAATAATGCTGGGAAATCCGGCACCCTCTTCACGGAAATGTCCTTTCCCCCATGAAAGATTCCTCGATGGAAAGGTACTCCCATGTATCCCCCTCTCCCGCCTCAACCAGAAAATCCCCCCTGAAAACGTCTGTATACTTCCCAATAACCAATAATGGACTACATGTAAACAATGGGCAAAGTCCATAGCTTGCAGCCCTTCCCCGGGTATTTTGGAGGATCGAGCCATCCTTAAAGATATAATTATTAGATTTTTTGACTATGCTGAACAAAATGAAAAATGGCTATTTCAAAATTTTCATCGGGTGACTTTGGGAAAAAAATGAGCGTGGGAGGGGGTCTAGTTGCCGTCCAATATTTTGTCCCTTAAAAAGGGTACTAAAACTTTTAATTTACGTTCAAATGACCCCTCTCGTAAAACTGCAGGACCACTGGATCAATACGATCACCCCTAAAAAAAAAAAAAAAAAAAAAAAAAAAAAAAAAAAAAAAAAAAAAAAAAACACGCACTCGTAATCTTTCTTCTGGTAAAAAAATAGAAACTTCCACATTTTTTCAGACAGGAGCTTGAAACCTCGACAGTAGGGTTCTCTGATACACTGAATCTGATGGCGTGATTCTTATTAAGATTATATGATGTTTAGGAGGTGTTACCTTCTTTTTTCAAAAATAAGATAAATTTTCTCAGGCTCATAGCTTTTGATGAGTAAAACTAAACTCGATAAAAGTTATATATTTGAAATCAGCATAAAAATCAAATTCTTTTGATGTATCTATTGGTATCAAAATTCCCTTTTTAATGTTTCGGTTACTATTGAGCAGGGTCCCTCGTTACTTTTGAACTGTTTGATAGAGGGACATCACACAGTAACAAATACATAAAATAGTTAGTGCTTTAAAACCGGATCCCTGATTACGAATTTATGGTTAATATTGCGGGAGAATATTGCTGATATTTCGTAAAGTAAATGTGCGAATAATAGCTTCTATAAGCTATTATAATCTGTAATTTAAACTATAATAAAATCTATTGTGATCGATTGGTTTTGAAAAATGAAGAAATATTAAAATTTATTAAGCCTGAAACAATCTAATGATTGTATAAACTACGTTACACTGACAGAACAGATAGACTGTTCTTACTCTTTACCTTTAGACTTTTTGATTTGATGGAAATAGCTTAGCTCTAAATCCTAAAAAATTGCAAAAGGCGGGCTTATCCCCTTCTGGAAAATTGTCACGGCCACTTCTAATGATGAAGGTTCGCTAGTATCCATTTGCTAGTGTCCGTCGATGGCGGTTCAAATTTTTGGATTTTTTTGCAAATCGCGGATGTTTGTGAATGGCTCTCTTTTATGGTTGTTAGGTATTTGGTTTTAATTCTGATCATTTTTGGCTTCTATTGTATTTTATTCATCTTTTAATTTTTTTTTCATTGGTTTTTTCACATTGACTTTCCGCGTTTTATTTGGTTGTTTTTTTTCTTAGGCACTCTCATTGATTACATTTTTTCGTTTCGTGCTGAAGAAGAGAGGCGTTGGTCCCTTCGAAACATTCGCTTTGTTGTGTTTTGCCAGTATTTTCATTTGGCCTTTAAAAACCCCATTTTTGATCGTCTTTCTTTCTTTATGTAATGATGAAGGTTTTACTCAGTGGGTAAGGGAGGCTATTGAAATAAAAAAACATAGGCTTGCTAATATTTCAATATATAGAGATACAGGATATTTGAAAATTGACCCAATTTATAACATTCTTTTGGGAATTGAACCAGTGGTTAATGGGCGCAGTAAGATTTTACGAAATCACCAAGGAACGAGATTAGATAACCTAGGAGAATTCCATTAATAGTAGCAAATAATAGGTTAATCTTAATTTCCATCTTATATTATTTTACCCAGTTGCTTTGGTGTTCTCATCGAAGTAACTCTATTAGCTTGTGTGATCTATGTGGATCAGCTGCGACAATTGTAGATATTTATATTGGTTGTTTTTGTTCCTTCTTTTTAGGTTATTTTAGTCTTAATCTTTGTTTCATCAGCGTTGAAAACGCCTCGTTTTCATGCAGGCGAAATATCCACGTCGGTTTGGTTTTTATTTTTTCTTTCTACCACCCGTAGTCCCGTTTGCTTGTACTCCATTGAGATTTATCTCTTTGTTGCAGAATACAACTGACATAACTGTAGGTTCCAATATTCTAATCTTGGTAATAATTTAATCCCCGTTTACGTTTAGTATTGAAAACTAAAAAATCTTTATGTTTTTCTGAGTTGGATAAACATTTCATGGGGAAAGGGGTTCAAACCCATTACACCCCCCCCCCTCCTGGGAACGGAATTGATACCATGTCATCAAAGCTGAAAAACATGGTCTTCCTCCTCCTCGTATGGACCCTAGTGTAGACCTAAGGGCAATCGACTGCCTTTTAAAAGCACTGAACTAGAAAGTGTACTGTTTAAAACAAATTTCAGAGTTTCATACCAAGCCTTTACTAAAATGAATACATCTGACCACTGTCATCATAATGCAGCTTCCAATGTTCTATTCTTGTTAATAATCTAATCTCTAATTACGTATAAAATCGAAAAACCAATATTACATATACCCCATATTCATGTAGTACAGCGCCAAACATTATTTCACATCGAATTCAGAAAAGAAAACTTTTTTTGGTATTTAGAGTTTAATTTAACAAAGCTGCACTAAAACTGTTAGTTGTCTCAATAAAAGATGGTACTTTTCAATTAGCTGGTACCTACGCGGTATGTTGTATAGGGAAGATGCTAAAGGAAACTAGTCAAACGGGTATCTTTCAATAGAGAATTGGATCGCAAACCGTGGTTTGTCATTACGTTTACAATATTCAAACTATTGTTTTTTGTGGTTTAGGGGGGGGGGAGTTAACATAGGAAGTTAGGTTACGTATTTAATATTTGCTATACTTGACCCCTGCTATGCTTTACTATTATATTTTCATCATATTTCGTTTTATTTCATTAGCACTTACCAAACTTGACTTCTTTGTGGGTACCAGCTAATTGAAAAGTACCAAAAAGTCTAATCTTCTTTGTGGAGATTCTGCTGATTAGATTGCATTTGCAGACGAATTTCAGCTTTAGTTTTATAACTAAGAACATATTCTTAAAAATAGATCCCCCAGGCCCAGAAATCCTACTTTTTACAATTATCAGGGCATTCCTTATTCAAACTATTAATAGCTTCTTTTTTTATGAGGAGAGATTTGGCAGGTTAAGGAAAAAGTGTCTAGTGATTTTTGGATTTTATTCGATTGAATTGCAGCTGCATTCCAAAAATATTTCTGCCTATTGGCTCAGCTGGAGATCTACAATGGTCTCCGAAAGACTTTTATCACTCAGCAAAGGATCAAGTCTTAAACCAGAGAAGAGCAGGCTCAGATTTCATCTCAAGTTACAGGTCAAATTGGTTGGCCAAGAGAAGGAATTCTCTCTTTCTTTCTTTATTCCTTAGCTTCTCTCCCTTTCTAATGTCCCTATAATATTTCTACATTGTAAAAAACCAATCATTTAAGTCCATCTTATCTGTCAACAGAGCCTAGTTTAGACAATCATTAGAATTTTTGAGGCTTTTAATTTAAATAATTTTTAATTTTCATTGTTGAATTTGAACTACGCAAGGCACAAATACTAAAGACTTAACAAATAGACCCCGGTGCCGAGCTGGCACATGAATCGAATGCCGTCGACGAGATGCCCGGTCGACTGCTGCCAAAATGTCGTAACACCGCCGGCGCGCCGCCGCCAGACGAGGTGGCGGCTTTCGGTTGACTTTAAATTAATTTGCACCAATTCTTTATTGCGTCAACTGTAATGTTGGAGCTTTTCTTTTTCTCGTGTGGTTAAGGATTTCGATTTTCGTGCTTAGAAATAATGTGCAGTTTTCAAAATAAAACAAACAAGTTTCAACACAATTAGTTTGCAAGAATTCCTTGTGCTTAGAGAGAGTTTTTATTTAGCACTAGTTCTTGTAGCGCATCCATTGAACAGACAATTGTCTATTGAACAGACACCCGATTAAATTACAGGTAGGGAACTTGATATTAAAGGACCACTCTATTTCAAGACACCCAAGAATAGCTGTATTTAGCCAAGAATAGAATTTAGCCAACATATAGCCAAGAATAGCTGGTATAGCCAAGAATCAGTATTTCTAGAGTCTTTGTCATAGCCAGGTGTTTATAAATACTGAGGTTTTACTTACGGTAGGTTCTGAAGATTCTCAAGTTCCTAACTGTTAAATTCTGAATTTAACATTGAGGATAATTAATGTGTTTCCTTACTTGTCATAAAACCACTGGAGGTGTAATAACTAGGATCAGACTAGAAAGTATCTATTACAGGAGGGGGACGTATTTCAGACATCGACCGAAAGGAATGGGAAGGAAACTACAAATACAGGTCTCCCTAATAACCATCTTGATAGTTATGTATATTATACTACTGCTACTACTAATAACAACTCACCGCAGGACCAAGCCACCCGAGGCCAACACAGCTACGCACGCTCCTCCTCCATCCCAATCTATTCAACATAGAACGTGCCCTAGCTATCTCTACCTTTCTCTTATTGTGGTCCTAGTAAGTGGGATTGAACCATACTTTTCGTACAGCCTATTGTTTGAAAAACGGTCAGTCATTTGGGTACCCAGTACAATCCGCAGGCAATTTCCATGGAACACATCTAGCAAATCTTCATCGACTTTGCGGTGCGCCCATGCTTCAGAACCATATTTGGCCACTATCATCACTGAAGCTTCCAATATTCTAATCTGGGTTTGGTAACTTAATCTTCCTATTCTTACAAACTTTTTTTTAACTGTGAAAAAAAATCCTGAGCCTTGGCTATTCCACTTTTAACATCCTCACTGCTCCCACAGGTCACCCGATTTGAACCCCCCACCCCCCGAAATTTTGACCGAGTAAAAATTAGTCGAAAATTAGTAAAGCCTTAATAAAAACTAGTCGAAAACCGAGTCAAAAAATAGTAACCCCCCCCCCGAACCAAAATCCTGGATCCGCTCTTGCTAAAAATTCATTCACTTCGTTCGCACTTTCATCTAGGACTCTTAAAACATTAGCATGATATAAGTCCAGGAAACCTTTTCCTCCCTATTTGATTCTGTGTTCTCCCATTGCCTTTCCTGTACTCCTTAAGACAAAGTCCATCAAAATGAGGCATATATAGAGTTATAGACCACAACCCTTCTATACTCCTGATTTAATATGGAACCAGCTGCTAACCTCATTTCCTACCTTTATCGCAGTAGCGTTATTCCCGTACATAGCACTAATCACTCTAATATATTTGACTAGTATACCATACATGGATAAGACCTTCGCTAAAAGCGCCGTTCTTCTGCTCTAAGATCTCACATCTTTCTGCAAAGATTTCCGTTCTTTTGTTCATCTTTGTTCTAAGATGTTACAGCTCACTGATGTAGCGAAAAGTATGAAAGACGCCATCTTTCTGCCATATAGAACAATGATGAGAGAACTATGATGAAATGCTCATCATTGTTCTTAGACCGCTGACTAGAGCAGAATGATGAAAGACGTTTGCAAAAGAACACTCTAAGATGTAAGATCTTAGCACAAAGATGAGCAAAAGAACTACCCTAAAGCTCTACTTTCAATAGAATCGAAAGCTTGCCCATAATCTATAAAACTGAGGACCAAAGGTTTTTGATAACTCAGGCACTTCTCAATTATTAGCCTATGAGTGAAAAGCTGGTCGACACATCCTCTACCTTTTCTAAAACCGTGCTCTTCTTATCTTATAACTTTGTCTATAGCATCTCTCAGTCTAAAAAGTATCATATTACTAAGTAATTTGCTACCTACAGAGACCTGGCTAATGCCTCGATAATTACGACACTCACTCTTATCACCTTTCTTGTACAGTGGTTTAATTAGGGTTTTTCCTACATTCGTTAGGTACTTCCCCTTTTTCAAAATCATCTAAATAATCATCAGTAAATTATTTCTAACCTCAGAGCCACTCTATTTAAGAACTCATCTACCACAGTATCAGCACCTAGTGCCTTATTATTTTTTAATATCTATCATACTAAGTGGAAAATTAATTTTCTCTACTTATTCTGTCTAAATTTTCTTAATAAGTATTTCATTAGTTTGTCTGGGGTGGGAGGACGTCATAAAGAAAGATTTAAAAGGAAATGGAAACTTTGTGGGAGGGTGTAAAACGCGAGGCTTGGAATAGATTCGGATGGAGGAGGAGCGTGACTGGCTGTGTTGGCCGCAGGCGGCTTGGTGCTGCGGTGAGTTGTTAGTAGTAGTAGTAGTTTGAATTTATCACCCATATGCAATGGTAACTATTTTAAATGCGCAAACAGTTAATAGTAAAACCCTAATTGTAATTGCATATTTTTAGCTTATTTCTAATTTTGGAAAACAGGCTACTGCCCCAATCTTGGCAAAGGATTTAAAAATTGAAGTATCTCAATTATGGACAGATTCAATCACTGACATGTGTTGAGAAAAAGAGTAATCCTATTTAATTAGGCTTGGCTATAATATTGTAGTCAGCCTATCCCAACTATCAGCATCAGGTACAAGACTAAGAACCTGCTGTCCTTGTTTAGGGAAGACACATTTTCGTCAAAACATTTGTCCAAGATCATACACTGTCCAAATACTGGCTCTTTTTTAGTTTTTACACTAAATCCTCTTTCATGTAAGAGATATGATCCGGCTGTTCTAGCAACTTTCAAACATTGCCTCTCCCACCACTCATAGTCATCACACTAACCTTTGAAGTAGGTTTTACCTTCTTCCTAATGGCCCTCATAGATGACTTTGACAATGTTTCCACATGCAATCCTTTAAATATGGTATACCATTTCCTTTCAATCTTTCTTTATGACTTCTTCCCACCCCAGACGAGGACGACCTGCTTTCCGTTTAGCCCTAGACGGTTGGCCGAAAATTCTTCCTAATGGCCCTCATAGATGACTTTGACACTGTTTCCACATGCAACCCAAATCAAAACTAAGTTCTAATTCCATTCCAAATGCAACCCATATTCCCAAGAGAAAAGTCTGAGTTGTCATGAACAATCATAGTCTGAACATTTTCAGTTTCATTTTCACCCTCAGTGCTATCTCCTCACCAAATCTCTTCACAGCCTGCTTCTTTGTTTTGCTTACTTTTGTTGCTTCATTTTTTTCTTTTCCATCTCTTCTTTGCCTCCCTTGGAGCAAAGGTAGCTTCAACCTTGGCCTTCACTGATGTATCAGTGAGCACCCTCCTTTCTTCCTTGAAGCATTGTTTTCTTGGTGGTGCTGGGATGTGGCTGTACTTGCACAGGTGTGACTATCCTATTTCACAATGGATGCAAAATCACAGGGCTTGCAAAGAAACCCCCTTATTAAAAAAATCCATACTTTCAGGTTTCCAAATGTTTTTAAAATACACGAAATTACATAGTGGATCAGTGTTATAAAAGTTGGTTTGTCTATTCATAAAACAATCCATTAACAGGCATTTCAACCTTTGAAGGCCGAGGCTGCAGCCAAGCATCGAAGTAAGACTTTTATGGGTGGGTGGGGGCAGCATTAAAAAACGTAAAATGGTATTGATATGTGGCTAGACTTAGAATTATAAAATAATGATAAAAGAAGAAAATACATAATATTAGGTTTTGAGGATGATTGCGGACTCGCGACTCGCGTAGCTTCTAACTCATGAGTAGACCCAAATCTGTTATAAATTAAAGCACGGCTTTGAGAAAGAATGATCAAAAGTAAATATTTGCGGTCAACAATCATCGCGCCCGAGGCGCGCCGCCGACATCTCATCGGCGATGGCTCGGAAAAATTTTCGGCAGTGCAGCAGTGGCGCACCGCCGCTGCTATTTTTGGCCCCACCGCAACTGGCCTGTCCTTATCGGAGTGGCGCAGGGGTCTACTAACAAAAGTACCTTCTTACCAAAAATATTTATCTTCAAAAAAATTAAATGATGTCTGAGGGTTCTTCCCAGGGTTGGGGGAAGAGAGGAATGGAAAATTAGAAAAATATGAAACAAAAAATTGAATTGAAATCCAATTTCAAAAAATCGAAACTAAATACTATAGATTCATATTACCACAGTTGCTAACTTAAATTTGTGTTTATAGGGCTTAATGTGGTCAATTCCTGAATCTGTAGAGCCTGCCACGAGACTTCAGCTTTGGGAAGAGGAAAACATGCAAGAAGATGTATTAATTCTACAATACCGTTTTGCTTAAAATTGTGCTTAGAACATTTAAGTAACTCTAAGTCTTGTAACTGGTCTTTTTTCACGTTTTTCAAGAGTTTTTTCTAAGGCTTTTTCCTGTTAACTATAATTTTTACTTACATTTTTCTGTTAGCGCCTAAAAACAAAAGTGTTACCCACCAGGGCCGTATCCAGGATTTTTTTTTTCTGGGGGTGTTTTACGCAAAACCCTCAAAAAACGCATAAAAAATTTGCTTATATTGTTACGTTTTTACGAGTCAGGCAAACAGTTCGGGGGGGGGGGGTGCAAACCGCCTAACCCCCTGGATACGGCCTTGTTAGCCACTAAACATTGTTTGCTAGCAATTTTAAGGAACGTATTAGCTTGGTACGAAGTTCCAAAATATGCAAATTTTGGAAGAAAATTAGCTTAACCTACAAGGCTAGTGCCTCTCTATAATATATTTGCATGGGACAATCAAAGGAATATGTGAACTCAAGAACTTTGCAGTCTTTTATTCCCAATCAATATTTATAGCAAAGAAACTAGTCATTCTGCTTGGATGTTTTGGAAGCGAAGGGATTTTTATTTCTTATAAACCTACAGGGAGTAGCTCCAGCATTGTTATTGGGGAGAAGAGGGGTCCATATCTCGACAGTCAAGGGGTACGGGCTGTGTAATGTTTCTTTTTTTTTTGGGGGGGGGGGGGGCGGGGCAATTGCTCCCCTGAAACGAAGCCCGTGTAACCCAAGGAAACAAGAATAAAATATGAAGCCATTAAAAAGTCGATAGAATGTGAAAAATGAGACATGATCTTACCGTAAACCTGACAAAAACAAAGCTCCAGATAGCACATGCCCTCCCCCCAGGGAAATTTTCTATTGTTTATCGTGTCTAGTCTGTAATTTATCAGCACTTTTAATAGTTGTGCTGTAAAGTTGGAAACAGATGAGGTAGATAGATTTTCACTGGCGGATCCAGGGGGTTGGTGTGACCCCCCCAAGTGTTTTTCTGGCACCCTCTTATCCTTTTTTTACTCTTTTTTTAGCATAAATTTGTCAATTTCGTCAATTATTGGTACCCTTTATCACATTGCCCCCCCCTCTAATATTTTGCTCATTTGTGCCCTTGTCACATTGGACCTCCCCCAATATTTTGCTCTAAATCCACCCCTGAGTTTTAAAAAATAGGGATACGCCCTTGTTTTAGAATAAAAAATGAAAGGATCCACAGCTCTCTCGCTAATCATGTAGCTGCATTTTTACCAAGAAAGTGCTTAATTACTGGTGTGAATGTACAATTAGGTCAGTTGGGAAGGAAATATATTAAAAGAAACAATTCTTACTTGATAATAGATAGAATATCCTACTCAGGCCGCAATTGGAAAAAATAAACAATAACTATTAGTTGTCTATTTAAGCAACAAACCCTCTTTGTCCAGATTAATACCATGAATTTATTGTATTTGGGTCAGTAATGTGTCAGTATTGGGTATATGGGTCAGTAATGTTTAATGGATTATGAATAAATCTTATCTATTTAAAAAACAATAATGTGCTATAGTTTCATGCCATTATTGTATCAGGTGTTTAATGTTTTGACTACTGAATTAATGCTGATGCATAATACTGATTATAGGATAATTATTCTCTTAAGATTAGCCCGAGAAATTCTACTCCAAGAAAAAATGAAAATATTTGAGCAAACAGTACCATTTTTACATCCTGCTCCCTCCTCCCTGCATGGGTGCCCATAAGCTGAATTCCAGGGGGAGGGGCAGACCTCGTCTAATTGGCACGTTTAATGCTATATAATAGAAATTTCACAACAAAAATAGAAAAATAAGGCAACATCATTGAGCCAGTGGGGCGAGCACCCCCCCCCCCCTTGTGGGCGCCCATGCCCCCTGGGAAGAATCCTGAGACATCATTTAAAATTTTGAAGACACACTGTTTTGGAGAAGAAAATGATTTTGTTAGTATTTAGCATTTGTGCCTTAGCTCCAGTATTTTTATTGAGAGGGCAAAAAAAGGTCCACATCCAGAGAGTCAAGGGGCATGGGCTATATCATAATCTTTTTTCAAACTCATTGGAGGGCAACTGCCATCCCCAAACGGCACTTAATTAGTTCAAAATCAAAAATGAAAAATTACGAAATATTAAATTAAAAAGCATGAAAGATTAAAACTAAAATTAACTCCGTCCCAAAAGAATACGAATTCCGATACAAATGGCGACTACTGCTAACTAGTAACAACCCACTGCAGCACCAAGCCATCTGAGGTTACCACAGCTACGAATGCTCCTCCTCTATCCTGATCTGTTTAAAGCCAAGTGTACAGGTAAATATAAAGAGAACACAGAACTTGGTAAATGTTTCACAAAAAGCTGGTTGGTCTCCTTCCCACATATATTAAACCTATACTGATAATCTTGCATCACAGGCAGCGCAATAGCGCTACCTAAGTAAGAAGCGATATGGGTACAATATATTAGTTCTTTTTTCTGATCAGGACCATTCGTACAGAAAGAGTTGTCATAGAAACTTCGAAAGGGGTTCGTTCGGTTAAAATTTAAAAGTCCTAGTTCCCTTTTAAGAGTCCTTTCAAAGTGATGGAGCGCAAACTACCCCCCCCCCCCCTTATCCTGACTCCCTTTTTCCCTAAACGCATCCGTTCGGAATTGTAAGATAACCATGTCGGTCACAATAGGCCACAGAGCATATAACAACTTCTTCAGGATGGACTCAACCCCCCCCCCTCCAGAGTCCAGTGCCAAGGGTGGAAATTATGCCCAGGGACAAATACGGTTTTTTATGGAACGGTTGGTCGTATATATTTCGGATAGGGCTCCTTTGATTGGAATTCGGAAGTTCTAGTTCCCTTTTTAATAGTCAAAAGTAAGTGAAGGGCAGCCAGTCCCCCCCCCCCCCACAATCCCATCCCTCCCCAAATCACATCTGCTAAAAATTTTAAGAGAGTTATTTTGTTCAGTATTGTTTAAAGGTCCAGTAATTATGTCTTGTGGGAATATCATTCTCCCCACAGTCGTCAGGGAGTAAGTTACGAATTTCGATTAGTGTTTACATATAGTATATGTTATTAAGAAAGGCATGGATGTTTGAACTTTACTTTCCAAAAACACGAAGGGTATTCAGGTGAGCCTTTCATATAATGTTGAGGGGAGCGTTGAACTTAATCAAACCATATTATGTGCATAATGAGTCGGAGGTAATAGGCTTGAGATTGTCTGTGCAGAATTTTGACTCTTGTTGATAGAAAAACATCTTCAAGTGCTGAAAACCATGTTGTGACCAAGATAGGCCCAGGATTGCACGAAGCTTCCATTCACGGTGGTCCCAGCGGCTTCTTGCTCTCCGGTTCTAAGCCAGCTTAAGCACTTCGGTGTAGACTTGAGAAATTATGTGGTCCCCGTCCTGCACTGGTATCCGGGATCATTACTTTTCCTGAGGCCAAAATAACTTCAAAGATTTAAAGAACATGAAAATTGGAACTTGGAATGTTACGACGTTAAATAATGAACATCGTGTCGACATTTAGACTGAAGAATCAGACGATTTGAACTGGACTTAATAGGAGTTTCAGAAACTCATATCCCAGGAGTAGGAAGCCTGAAATTAGGTGATATAGAATTTGTTTACTCAGGCAGGAAGGACGGGGTACACCGACAGGGAGTAGGGCTCATGATGAATAAGGAAGCTGCTAAGTCTTGTTTACGCTAGGAAGGTATTAATAATAGAATACTAATTGCCCATTTTATGATTAAAAAGTTCAGGGTATCAGTTATAGCAGTATATGCCCCTATAGAACCGACTGATGGACATACTAGTGACTCAGATGAATTTTACTTACAGTTATAGGAACAAATAGACAGGATCACAAGTAGAAATATGATAATTTTACTAGGAGATTTTAACGCCCAGGGCGGTAAAAATAGGGATATATGGTATCCTAGCCTAGGTAAGTTTGGTGTAGGAAAAGAAAACAGTAATGGATACAGACATTTTGCAATTTTGTAAGTATAACAATCTGGTTATAACCAACACGGTGTTTGGTCATAAAATGGCTCATAAGTTAGCATGGTATTCACGTGATGGCAAGACAGCAATCCTTATTGATTATGTTATAGTAAACCAAAGACTGACAGGATCAATACAGGATACTAGGGTATATAGGAGTGCTGTTATTGATGTTAAAAGTAAAGATCACCATCTAGTAGTGTCAAGGGGTGATTTAAAGCTCAAATTTCGGAAGGGTAACTATCTCCCGGGAAGTTATGATGTTGGTAGACTCCAGGACGAGAATTTGAGAGAAATTCTCCAGGAACAGTTGAATACTAAACTTGAGGGTTTAAAATTAGATAATGTGGAAGATGGTTGGAATAATTTTAGAAAATCAATTTTTTAAGTTGCTGAAGGTGTCGTAGGGACGAGAGCTAGGACTGCAACTAAGAATATTAGTGACAAAGCTTTATGTTTAATAGAAAGAAGAAAGGACTTGTATAAGAATTGTCTGAGTGATAGATCCTATAAAAATAAAAGAAATGTAAAGAAAGTGGAGAAAGCATTAAAATATAAACAAAGGAGGTGTGAAGTAGAGGCCATGGATAAAATTGCTGAGGATCTGGAAGATGCAGCTAGACTGCATAATAGTAAAATATTGTACTGGCAAGTCAATAAATTGAGAGGGAGTAGTCAATCCGGACTTGGCCCAGTTAAAGACAGGAATGGGACCGTAATTAGCGATAAGGAAAGAATTGAAGAGAGATTGGCAGAACATTGTGAGGATTTGCTAAACCGAGATAGAGTTGCAGGAAAGATATAGAAGAAAATAAAAAAGTCTGTGATACCTTGGATGTGAAGGAAGATTTGTTTTATGAGGAAGAATTAGCGACAGTACTAAAAGGATTAAAAATAATTAGGCTCCAGGTGCTGATAGGGTGGTAAATGACTTTCTTAAATATGGTGGCTCGGTGGTTAGAAATAAGTTACTGAAGATTATGAATATGGTTTCTGAAAAAGGGGAAGTACCTAACGATTTTAGGAAAACCTAAATTAAGCCACTTTATAAGAAAGGTAATAAGAGTGAGTCTGGTACTTATCGAGGCATTAGTCGGGTGTCTGTAGGTAACAAATTACTTAGTAATATGATACTTTTTAGACTGAGAGATGCCGTAGACAAAGTTTTAAGAGAAGAACAGTGCGGTTTTAGAAAAGGTAAAGGATGTGTCGACCAAATTTTCACTCTTAGGTTAATAATTGAGAAGTGCCTGAGTTGTCAAACACCTTTGGTCTTCAGTTTTGTAGATTATGAGCAAGCGTTCCATTCTGTCGATAGAAGAGCTTTAGCAAAGGTTTTATACTTGTATGGTATAGCAGACAAATACATTAAAGTGATTAGTTCTATGTACGAGAATAACACTGCTGCAGTTAAGGTAGGAAATGAGGTTAGCAGCTGGTTTTGTATTGAATCAGGAATTAAGCGGTTTTGTTCAATCCCCATTTAAATGGATTATTTTGATGGATTTTGTCTTGAGGAGTGCAGGAAAGGCAATGGGAGACCACGGAACCAAATGGGGAGGAAAAAGTTTCCTGGAATTAGAATATCCTGATGATTTAAGCATCCTAGAGGAAAGTGTGAGCAAAATGAACTTTTAGAGGTTTTGTCAGTTCAGGGTGCTAAAATAGGTTTAAAAATTAATGTTAAGAAGACTAAGTCACTAAGGCTAGGAATAAGTGAAGATGAAAAGGTGACGTTGGGTAATGAAAAGATTAATCAAGTGGACAGCTTCACTTACCTTGGTAGTATTGTTGGTGGAGATGGTGGGAGCGGTGAAGATGTTAAAAGTAGAATAACCAAGGCTCAGCGTGTTTTTTCACAGTTAAAAAAACTTTGGAAGAATAGGAAGATAAGTCTGCAAACCAAGATTAGAATATTAGAAGCTACAGTGATGACAGTAGTAAAATACGGTTCTGAAGTATGAACGCTTCGAAAAGCAGATGAATATTTGCTAGATGTTTTCCATAGAAATTGCCTAAGGATTGTTCTGGGCACCCGGCTGACTGACCGCATTTCAAACAATATGCTGTACGAAAAATGTGGCTCAATACCGCTCTCTAGGGCTATAATGAAAGAAAGGTTGAGGTGGCTAGGCTATGTTGTACGGATGAATGATGACAGATTGCCGAAGATTGTTCTTTTCGGCCAACCGTATAGGGCTAAATTGAAAGCAGGTCGTCGTACTCGTCTGGGTTGGGAGGACGTCAAATAGAAAGATTTAAAGGAAATGGGAACTTCATGGGAGGGGATAAAATGGGAAGCTTTGAATATATTAGGATGTAAGAGGAGCGTGTGTAGCTGTGTTGGCCTCAGGCGGCTTGGTGCTGGGGTGATTTGTTAGTACTAGTAGTAGTAGTAGTACCAAGACGGAGCTTTCAGAGAATAATTAAAGGGGAAGACTACCTGGCCAAACTACTACTACTACTACTAATAATAATAACTTACCACAGTACCAAGCCACCTGAGGTCAACACTGCTACGCACGCTTCTCCTCCATCCCAATCTATTCAAAGCTTTCCTCTTTACACCCTTCCATGAAGTTTTAATTTTAACTTATATCTTTCCTTACAACATCCTCCCACCCTAACCACGGATGACCTACTTTCCCTTTAGCCCTAGATGGTTGGCCGAAAAGGACAATCTCTGGTAATATGTCATCAGTCACCCGCAGAACCTGCCCTAACCATTTCAACTCTTCTCTCATTATAGCCTTAGAAAGCTGGATTGAACCACAATTTTTGAACTTCAAATATCCCTAGCCTTAGCCGCTTAATCTTCTTAACATTAATTTTTAAAGCTATTCTAGCACCTTGAACTCGAAAACCTTTAAAAGTTCATTCGTTTGGCTCAACTTTCATCTAGGATGCCTAAACGATTAGCATAATCTAAGTCCAGGTAAGTTTAACTTACCTATTTGATCTCGTGTTCACCCATTGTCTTTGATGTCTTCCTACGTATTAAGTCTATCAAAATGATCCATATAAATGGGAATAGAACACAATCCTGCTAACTCCTTTTTTAATACGAAACCAGCTGCTAATCCAATTTCCTACCTTAGCCGCAGCAGTGTTATTCTTGTGCATAGCACTAATCACTTTAATGTATTTTTCTGGTATGCCATGCAAGGATAAGCTCTTCTGTCAGCCAAATCTAACACTTGCTCAGAATCTATAAAAACTGAGGACTGAAGGTATTTGATGACTCAGCTACTCCTCAATTATTAAAGTTTGATGTACAAATCCTCTACTCTTTCTGAAACCGCACTGTTTGTCTCTTAAAACTTTGTCCACAGCATCCCAAGAAAAAAAATGTGTAACCGTAATAAGTAATTTGCTACCTACAGAAGCCAGGCTAATGCCTCTATAATTGCCTAACTCACTCTTATCACCTTTTTTGTAAAGGGGTTTCCTAAAATTGCTAGGTATTTCCTCTTTTTCATAAATCTTACTCTTCAGTGGCTTATTTCTAACCTCATTTAACAAACTCATTTACGAAAATTTCAACAGCTGGAGCCTTATTATTTTTTTAACCTTTTAGTACTGTCACTAATTCTTCCTTTCATTCTCCTCTATATATTTTTATGTAACTCTATTACGGTTTAGGACATTCTCAAAATGTTCTGCCCATCTTTCTTTAACTCTTTCCTTATCGCTAGTTGTAGCCCCGCTCCTATCTTTAGCTGGGACAAGTCCGGATTGACTACCCCTCTCAATTTATTAACATGCCAGTACAAAGTTTTATTATTATGCCGTCCAGTTGCATCTAGTCAAAAATTAAAAAAAACAAAGTTTTCCGAGGGAAGTAAAGAGCAAAGTTGAAACTTAAAACGGACAAAAAATATTACTTCACAGTCTATCTAACATATATCAGTAAAACTAGCACAAATAAGCTAACTAATTATGTTTCTCTACGTTTTTAGGATTATCGAAAACTAGCGCTTTACTGAAAACACAAAAGTCAAGTATAAAAAACAGGAATATTGATTTGGGAGTCAAAAGTGAGTATGTAGCCTTGACACCAATAAACTAATCTTTAAAGTTTTTTTATAGACTTACACCAGTTGTGACATCAGTATATAGAAATATTGGATTGATTTATCAGGTAGCATTTTGGTCTCACCAGCTACAATACCAATAGTGAGAGTATACAGTCTTAAATTATAAGAAATATGCTTAAGTATTACTTGAATGAAATGAATATAAGATATAATATGAACTCTGGAAATCCGGTTATTTCTCTCTATACAACAGTGAATTTCAGGCCACGATACGAATTCTAAAAATAGTCTACAGTCCTAACACTATCAAGATGGCCTTACTTCGAACTTGTGTACAAACTAATCATGACATGTCCTTTTCAGAACCAAAACGAGAGCCAGTCATTGAACTGATCCATTTTGCAGTAGTGATACCAAACAAAACGAAAAAAAAAAGCAACAATCCTAAAATGCTTTATTTTTATTCCATAAAAAGTTTCCTTAATTGGTTTACTTTTACTGTACCAAAACTCCTATATTATTTTGTGTTTTCAGTAAAGCGCTAGTTTTCTATAATCCTAGAAACATAGGGAAACTTAATTAGTTGGTTTATTTGTACTACTTTTATTAATATATGTTAGATAGACTGTGAAGTAATAAGTTTCAACTTCGCTCTTTACTTCGCTCGGAAAACTTTGTTTTTTTTCTAAATTAATCTTTGCTCGTTTTTGATTAAAATTTGATGTAGAAACAACGCCGCCATGATCTTTTTTTATTTATACGGAATAATTTCTATTCGTCTTAATTTTAGTGTAACTCCTTAGTTTCAGTTGAAAACTTATTTTTTAATATAATTTGTGATCATCACCGATCTAGGGGAGATAAGATTACTCTAGAAAATACTGCAGAAAGGACTCTAGAAAGGGCGTCCCTTCCCCTCAATTACCACCGTTAGAACTAGCACACAGGCTTTATTGTAGAGTGAAGTTTGAAGGTTCAATTTAAAACTGTTGATCATTCAAACTTAATTTTTGGTAGATTTTTAGTTGAAAAGTTTTTAGTTTCAGTTAATTTGTTTTCGCAATTATCTTTTACTTTTAAGATTAGTAGACGATTTATAAGACTTACTAAGAGGGCTTGGAGGGGAGTATACGTGAAGGGTTCTTATAAACCTCCAGTTAAGGGCTTTGGACTATAATTATTGCAATAGTACCGTTTATGCTCCCAAACTCTTCCACTTAAGAATTGGCACCAAAAGTGCTTTTTTTAGTGCTATATACCACATATGGATAGTAAAATTGATAGTAGCACGTAGATTTGATTAAAAGGTTTAAAATTAGCCTTCCGGGATATGCTTTAAAAAATGAGTGCATCACATTTGCAAAAATAGTAAATTATCTCAAAAGTAAATCATAGGAAGCGCAATCACGCTGCCTAAGTAAAGAACGATGTTTGCATATTGTTTTATTTCTTTAGACCGGGACACTTCGTATCGAAAGAGTTGTCGTATAAACTTGGAAAAGGGCTCATTCGATTAGAAATTGGAGTGGCTAGTGCCCCTTTTAATGATGGAAAGTAATTGGAAGGTAACTAACACCCCTTCCACGTCCACCATTTCCCCAAACATATCAAATCAAAATTTTGAGATAGCAATTTTGTTCAGCGTAGTTGATTTCCAGATAGAAATTCTGTTTTTGAGGAGGACACCTCCCACAGCCCTCAGGGCCAGGGTTTTAAGGTATGCCCTGGGGGCATATAAGGTTTGTACAGGAAGCGCTGTCGCAGAAACTTCAAAAAAAGGTTCATTCGATTGGAAATTCAAAGGGCTAGTGCCCTTTTTAATAGGCGAAAGTGATTGGAGGGCAACTAACCCCTTTCTTATGCCCACTTCTTCAACAAACACATCCAATCAAAATTTTGAAATAGCCATTTTGTTCAACGTAGTTCAAAGCTCTGGAAATTAGGCCTTTGAGGATGACAACCCCTCCCCCCGCAGCCCTCAGGGCAAGGGTTGTAATATATGCCCTTGGGGCATATAAGGTTTTTATAGAAAGCGTTGTCGAAGAAACTTTAAAAAAAAGGCTAATTTGATTGGAAATTTAAATGGCTAGTGCCCTTTTTGATAGTCGAAAATGATTGGAGGGCAGCTAACACCCTTTCCACGCCCACCATTTATCCAAATACATCCAATAAAAATTTTGAAATACCCATTTTGTTCAAAGTAGTTTAAAGATCCAGAAGTTATATCTTTGAGAATGACACTTCCCCCACAGTCTTCATGGTAAGGGTTTTAAGTTATGCCCTGGGGGCATATAAGGTTCTTATTGAAAGCTTTGTCTTAGAAACTTGAAAAAGGGCTCATTAAATTGGAAGTTCAAATGGCTAGTGTCCTTTTTAATAATGAAAAGTGATTGGAGGGCAACTAGCCCCCTCTCTAGCCCCCTTTTCCCCAAACACATCCAATCCAAATTTTTAGATAGCATTTTGTTCAACGTAGTTAAAGAGTCTTAGAAATTAGGTCTTTGAGGATGATAACCCCTCAGAGCCCTCAGGGCAAGGGTTTCAAGTTACGCCCTGGGGCATATTAGGTTTTTATAGTTAATGATATTGTAAAAACTTTCAAAAAGGGCTTAATCGATTGGAAATTAGAAGGGCTTGTACCCTTTTTAATAGTCGAAAGTGATTGGAGGATAATTAACACCCCTCTCCCCCCACAATTTCCCCAAACTTATCCAATCAAAATTTTGAAATAGCCATTTTGTTCAACGTAGTTGAAAGTTCTGGAAATTAGGTCTTTGAGGATGAAACCCCCCCCCCCCCATCCATCAGTGCAAGGGTTGTAAAAATATGCCCTGGGGGCAAATAAGGTTTTTACAGAAAGCGTTGTCGTAGAAACTTCAAAAAAGGCTCATTTGATTGGAAATTTAAATGGCTAGTGCCTTTTTGATAGTCGAAAGTGATTGGAAGGCAACTAACACCCTTTCCACGCACATTTATCCAAATACATCCAATCAATATTTTGAAATACCCATTTTGTTCAAAGTAGTTGAAAGATCCAGAAGTTATATCTTTGAGAATGACACTCCCCCCACAGTCTTCATGGTAAGGGTCTTAAATTATGCCCTGGGGTCATATAAAGTTTTTATTGAAAGCTTTGTCGTAGAAACTTGAAAAAGGGCTCATTAAATTGGAAATTCAAAGGGATAGTGCCCTTTTTAGTAGTGAAAAGTGGTTGGAGGGCAACTAGCTCCCTCTCACGTCCACCTTTTCCCCAAACACATCCAATCAAAATTTTTAGATAGCCATTTTGTTCAACGTAGTTAAAAAGTCTTAGAAATTAGGTCTTTGAGGATGATAACTCCCTCAGAGCCCTCGGGGTAAGGGTTGTAAGTTAAGCCCTGGGGGCATATAAGGATTTATAGATAATGATATTGTAAAAACTTCAAAAAGGGCTCATTCGATTGGAAATTAGAAGGGCTTGTGCCCTTTTTAATAATCGAAAGTGATTGGAGGATAACTAACACCCCTCTCTCACCCACAATTTCCCCAAACTTATCCAATCAAAATTTTGAGATAGCCATTTTGTTCAAAGTTGTTAAAAAGTCAGGAAACTAAGTTTTTGAGGATGAGGCTCCCCCCAAAGCCCTCAGGTGAAAGGTTGTAAGTTATACCCTGGGGGCTTAAAAGGTTTTTTTTATAGAAAGCATTGTCGTAGAAAATTCAAAAATGAATCATTCGATTGGCAATTGAAACGGCTAGTGCCCTTTTTAATAGTCGAAAGTAATTGGAGGGCAAGTAACCCCTCTCTCACGCCCACCATTTCCTCAAACACATCCAATAAAAATTTTTAGTTGACCATTTTTTTCAGCATAGTTAAAAATAACGGAAATTATGCCTTTGAGGATGACCCCTCACAGCCCTCAGGGCATGGGTTGTAAGTTATACCCTGGGGCATATAAGCGTTGTCGTAGAAACTTTAAAAAGGGCTCATGCGATTGGAAATTGCAAAAGCTAGTTCCCTTTTTAATATTCGGAAGTGATTGGAGGGCAACTAACCCCCCTCTCACGCCCACAATTTCCCCAAACACATCCAATAAAAATTTTCAGATAGCAATTTTCTTCAAAGTAAAGTTCTGGAAATTAGGTCTTCGAGGATGACACTCCTCCCAGCCCTCAGGTAAAGGTTGGAAGTTATGCCCTTGGGGCATGTACGGTTTTTATTGAAAACGTTGTCGTAGAAAATTCAAAAGGGCTCATTCGATTGAAATTGAAAGGGTTACTGTTCTTTTCACATGAGAAATTAACATGAGTAGGGCTGAAAACCCCTATGCCTTCCCAAAACCAGAACATAATTTGCACTTTACTGAAAAAAATACAAATGAATGTGCACTGTCAGTTTAATATACATACACTCATATTTAGTAATCAAAATGTTAGTATTATTTGATTTATTAAAGTTATAAAAGTAAAACATTTATATTTTTTACAGTAAAGTGCAAATTATGCTCTGGCCTTGGGAAGGCATAGGGGTTTTGAGCCCAACTCATGTTAATTTCTTCTCGTTTCGAGTTTGACTCGGTTATTTATTGTAATTTCTGTTTGTTTTGGGTTTCATTTATTTATAGATGCTGATTTGTAGTTGTTTCACGCTTGGTAGATTATTTGATTTTATTTTTGCTCATTTTTGGTTTAATGGAATTATTTACTTTTTTTTGAAAAACTTATTTTGTTGAAAAAGTCTTTTTAACTAATCATAAGAAGGGAAAAACCATGATTGAAAAAAAAATACAAGCAGGAATTGAACGCATGATATTCTAATTTGATGTTCAGCGCTGTACCAACAGAACCACGCCTTTAATAATCTAATTTAATATATTGGTGTTTGTAGGAATTCAATTGCGTAGATTATTAAGGGGGCCTGGAGGAGGAACATGCGGGAGGTGTTCTTGCAAACTTCCAGTTAAGAGTTTTGGACAATAGTTATTACTAAGATACTGTTTTATGCTTCCAAGATTTTCAACTTAAGAAGTGGCACCAAAAGTGTTGTTTCCAGTGCTATATCTCACTTACGTCTGGTAGAATTGATAAAGAGCACGTAGATGTGCGTAAAAGTTTTGAAATGAGCTATTAAACATGACTTAATGCCATTTGAAACTTGCAGATGGTGGAATTTATAGTAAGAACGTAGATATCAGCAATATTTTTTTATATGAGCTATCAAACATCTGTCTATGATGTTATGGTAGTCCGCTAGCCCCACTCCATGAGAAATGGCATAAGAAGTGCCTTTTTCGTGTCATATGGCACTTGCAGATGGTAGAACTTATATAAGCCACGTGCATTTGAGAAAAAAATTTTGAATGAGCTCTTAAGCACCTCTCCATGATGTTATAGGCCTGTAAAAAGGACCGTTTTAACGTTTTTAACTTTTATTTACTATAGGCTGTGGTTTGCTCTTTACTTGGTTGCAGCCAATGCTTCAACCATGCCAAAGAGTTCATTGCAAGAAACTAATTGTCCCAAGAAACTAGCTAACATTGACATCTGTGAAACCTAAGAGATGGTAGAATTTGTAAAAACCAAGTAAATACAAGCAATAGCTTTTAATTGAGCCATTAAACATGTATCTAAACTATGGTGTGGTAGCCTGCTAAGGTTGCAGTTGCTTACTGGTGAGCAGACGATTTATGAAACCTACTGAGGGGACTGGGAGGGGGAGTGTACGGGAGGGATTCTTGTAAACCTCCAGTTAAGGGTTCTGGAACATAACTATTACAACGGTACTGGTTTTGTAAATCGGAGCCTCTCCACTTATGAAGAGGCACCAAAAGTATTGTTTTAAGTGCTGTATCGAACTTGCAAAGGGTAGAATTAATAAATAGCACGTAGATATGAGCAATAGCTTTCAAACGAGCAATTAAACATGACTCTTGAAATTTCTGCTAGCCCAATAATCCCAGCTTTTCCACTTGAGACATGGAAACAAAAGTCCCGTTTTTAGTGCCATTTGGAACTTGCAGATGGTGGAATTTATAGGAAGAACGCACATATAAGCAATATCTTTTATATGAGCTATATAAAAATCTGTCTACAATGTTCTGGTAGCCTGCTAGCGCCACCCCTTGAGAAATGATACAAAAAGTCATAAAATTCCATTTTAGTGCCATAAGGCATTTGCAAATGGCGGAATTAATAAAAAAAAACCGCTGACACAAGAAATAGCTTTTGAATGAGCCATTAGGCATCTCTCTATGATGTTCTAGTAACCCGCTATGCCTGCTAAAAAAACGAAGAAAAAATGGGACAGATCAGTGTTACCAATGCAAAAAAGTAATTTTCCTTGTTGTTCAAGGAGGGGGACTGTAATTTCCCTGAACAAGGTTTTCGACCATGCTGATTGCAATGGTATATATTTCACTTTGACCTGACGTCATTTCGAGGGGAATCAGCCTTTTTTCGAAATCACTATAAATTTCTTTTCGCAATAAACTTTTACTTTTAAGACGAACCGAAATAATAGTTACCATTCCTGAGTCAGTGTCAGATGGCATTTTTTCACTAGGCAGTCTTTTTCAAAGCGCGCTTTTCAACTATTGTTTACTATGGGTTTTAGTTCACTCTTTACTAGGTTGCAGCTACCGCTGCAACCATGATTTAAAATTTCCCAGTTTAGTATTCAACTGTTCCTGGAAAATGCCTCTCAAATTTTCATCCTGAATTTTAAAACGTCATAGTTTCCCGGGATGTAGTTACCCTTCCGAAATTTCAGCTTTGAATTAACCTTAGAAACTAGTAGATGGTGACCTTTACTTTCAACATCAATAACAGCACTTCTACAAACCCTAGTATTTTGTACCGATCCAGCCAGTCTTCGGTTAACAATGACTTAATCAGTGAGGTTAGCTGTCTTACCATCATGTAAATACCATATTTATTTATGGGCCATTTTATGACCCAATACTGTATTGGTTATAACTAGATCGTTATATCTAGAAAATTGCAGCAGTCTGTAGCCATTACTGTTTTCTTTTCCTACACCATATTTACCTAGTCTAGGATACCGGCTATCCCTATTTTTACCGACCTTGGTGTTAAAATCTCCTAGAATTGAGTTTTATTGAACAATGCCGAAGGATTGGACAGACATTATTGAATAATATTGAAATTTTTGAATTTAATTATCAAACATCGATACATTTAACGCCTTGAGACTATGCAATTACTAAAAGCAAAGTACTTTCAAAATAGGTTTGTTATTGAAAATAAGAAAATCGATCAATATTTCAATGATCCCTGTTTGATTTCTGATGCGTAACAAAGCATATAGACGAACATTTTTTGAAAGATAATTGAAAAATTGTATGATTAAAAGGAGAAGTACATAAACATGAAAAAGTAAACTAAGTAAAAAAATATCTAAAAAAACAATAGCGTACTTATGAAACATAAAATAGGAACTCCTGAAATTCGGTTTTATTGAACAATGCCGAAGGATTGGACCGACATTATTGAAAAATATTGATATTTTCGAATTTGGTTCGAAGATACTTTTTAGACTGAGAGATACTGTAGGCAAAGTTTTAAGAGAAGAACAGTGCAGTTTTTAGAAAAGGTAGAGGATGTGTCGACCAAATTTTCACTCTTAGGATAATAATTGAGAAGTGCCTGAATTGTCAAACGGCTTTGGTCCTCAGTATTATAGATCAAGCTTTGAGCAAGCTTTCGATTCTTGTTGATAGAAGAGCTTTAGCAAAGGTCTTATCCTTGCATGGTATACCAGGCAAATGCATTAAGTTTAGTAGTGATATGGACAAGAATAGCCCTGCTGCGGTTAAGGTAGGATATGAGGTTAGCAGCTGATTTTGTATTAAATCAGGAGTTCAGCAGGGTTGTGTTCTATCCCCTTTATATAGATCATTTTGATGGACTTCGTTTTAAGGAACACAGGAAAGACAATGGGAGACCACTTAATCAAATGGGGAGGAAAAACTCTCCTAGACTTAGATTAAGTTGATGATTTAAGCACCTTAGATGAAAGTGTGAGCAAAATGAACGAACTTTTAAAGGTTTTGAGGGTTGAGGGTGCTAGAATAGGATGGAAATTGATGTTAAGAAGACTAAGTCACTAAGGCTAGGAATAAGTGAAGATGAAAAGGTGATGTTGGGTAACGAAAAGATTGATCAGGTGGGCAGCTTTACATACCTTAATAATAGTATTATTAGTAAAGACGGTGGGAGCAGTGAAGATGCTAAACGTGAATTATTGAAGGCTCAGGGTGTTTTTCACAGTTAAAAAAAGTTTAGAAAAATAGGAAGATAAGCCTGCAAATAAGATTAGAATATTAGAAGCTAAAGTGATCACAGTGGTCAAATATGGCTCTGATACATGAACGGACCGAAAAGCGGATGAAGATTTGCTTGATGTTTTCCAGAGAAACTGCCTACGGATTGTTCTAGGTACCTGGCTGACTGACCGTATTTCAAAGATTAGGCTCTACGAAAAATGTGGTTCAATCCCGCTTTCTAGGGCTATAATGAAGAAAGGTTGAGATTGCTAGGGCAGGTTCTGCGGATGAAGGAGAAAAGATTGTACATTTTAGCCAACCGTTTAGGGCTAAACGGAAAGCAGGTCGCCCGTCTGGCTTGGGAGGATGTCATAAAGAAAGATCTAAAGGAAATTGAAACTTTTTGGGAGGGTGTAAAGAGGGAGGCTTTGAATATATTGGGATGAAGGAGGGGCGTGCGTAGCTGTGTTGGACTCAGGTGGCTTGGTGCTGCGGTGAGCTGTTAGTAGTAGTGGTAGTAGTTGTTATCAAACACCAATACATTTAGTGCCCTGGGACTATGTAATCATTGAAAGAAAAGCATTTTCAAAAAAGTTTGTTATTGGAACTAAGAAAAACGGTCAATACTTTAATAACCCCTGTCTGATTTGTGATGTGTAACAAAGCATACAGATGAACCTTTTTTGAAAGATAATTAAAAAAGTAATTCAGGAAAAGTAAAAGTATAAAAAATTAAAAGTTAACTAATTACAAAAAAAAATCCGTAAAACAATAGCCTAATTATGGAAAATAAAATGGGAACTCCTAGAATTCGGTTTTATTGAGCAATGCCGAAGGATTGGACGAACATTATTGAACAATATTGACATTTTCTTCATTTGGTTATCAAACACCGTTACATTTAGAGCCTTGAGACACTTTAATTACCAAAAGCAAAGCTTTTTCTAAATATTTGGTTATTGAAACTAAGATTAAGAAAATCAAATAACAATCTCTAGTGCTGGGCGTTATAGAGAAAAGTTGTAAGTGTTGAACGTTGCTGAGTAATGTTTATATTTTGAATTTAATTTTGGGTACCAGAAACCGTTATATTTGACAGCTTTTATAAATACAAAAGTTTAAGCTTTGCCAAATTGAACAACTATATCAATTAAATCACTTCTGGTAATTTTTTTTTTATAAAAAAAAACAAAACAAGCATCCTTCCGTGGTAAAATACAAAATTAAACATTTCTTATTATAGTGACTGTAGATATCGGCTTGTGGGTACTCAGACATTCTAAATTTTGACAGCGTATTTTTAATGCGGTCGCCTCCCTTTTTGAGATGTCTTACGTCTTTTTATATATATGCTTAATTTCATATATATGCTTAATATATATGCATATATATGCTTTTTATATATGCTTAACTTCAAACTCTAAAATCACGCATTTTGAATCACTATAAAAGGCTGATTCTTTTGTTTAATGTTGTCAATATTATGACTTTTATGCATTCGTTATCGACAAGGGTTGATGCCTACTTCCCATTCTTTACTACGAAGAAATTGATTTTTTATTCGAACTAGATAAAATAGGAAAATGTTTGTGGAAGACTGGAAAGGGGTCATTTAGTCACAAATTAGAACTCATATTGCCCATATTAAGTGTAAAACCTATTGATCGGCAGCAAACCCTAGGCAAAGACACATTATTTTTATTTGTCATTATGTTTTTCACAGTTTTTCAATATTCTGCTCTCTTTCCTTTGGTTTCCTCATAATTATTTTAAAGTTCCCAATGTTGAGGGAGAAGACCGTGCCCCCCCCCCCTCTGCAGCACCAATGCTCTTGATGCTGTACAGATGGTAGCAGAGCAGTTTTCCTGGTTAGCAAAGATAAAATTAGTCAGTTGGTTTTTCAATCCTCATAAGGGAGTGCGTTTTTTCAGAACGGCAGGTTTATCACAATTTCAATACTTTATTTGGCAGATTTACCCTGTTTTGTATTGGGTATCGAGTTGGACTTTAGAGGAAAACTACATCTTTTTTTGGAGTGGCTAAGTTGACGTTGGAAATATTCGTTACTATTTCTTCGCATTAGCGCCTAAAATTGGGTAAAATATTTCGAAATACAGAGAACTTAAGCATGCAAATGCAACAAGTATTTCCCACCAATTGCCGCTAATTAATATAACGCTCCATACAAGAAAATGTAGAAAATATGGCCCAAGTTCACTTATCTCTGCCAATACAAACTCATATTTTTTATCCTCAGAAAATATTCCTTTAAGTACAAGCACTATACCAGCCTTCCCAGAGATGGCGCTATGCTTTTGCATTTTCATGAACAGGAATCCATAGTGTACTGCCAGCAGGAAAAACGACAACGCTCTAAACCACACGTTACCAATGATCAACAAAAAATCCAGAAAAATCAGAGAACCGAGAAGACTCCAAGGCGCTTCAGTAACCATTTTCGCTTTATAGTTCTCGAAAAGAGATCCAAATTCTATTTTACTTCCTTCTATCATTTTTACAGTGTCACTATAATATTTCACATCTAATGCAACCATCGCTTAAAAATGTACACAGCACTTTCCTGAGTTATTCTAGATTTGCAAAAAAATATCTTCATACAAATTAAAGTTAGACACTGACATTCCATCAATTGCTCATAGAAAATATTTTCTGTTCTTTTTTTTTCTTTGTTTAGTCTTTATGTTTTCCAAAGCAGTGTAAAAACCCCTCACAATTTTTGAGCTTCATTTCCATATTTTATGTCAAATTTACCCATTTGTTCAGCAAACAACCAAGGTAGCTGACGCTGCTGCAGAGGCAAGATTGTGTCTCTAAGAACTCATATAAACAAAACTTTTAACAGAAAGGTGTATCAAAATAAACCTGCTTACCATAGATAAGAAGATCTTAGCTTAAGCTCCTTGCATCAGGGACTCCACAAGCGATTGTTATGGTGACAACTTTGACCTTGAAGACGATGGAAGTTAGTTGCAAATGTTGCAATTAGAAGTGTACAATGCTTAGTTTCGAGCATTACGATTTTTGGTACTTTCCCATTATATGGGCACTTCTAAAATGTCAAGTTTGGTTAATGCTAATGAAATAAAATAAAATAGGATGAATAAATAATAGTTTATAAACACATTTGCTCTTCAATCAATTTAGATAACAATTACCCGCTTTACGAGTCTCCATCACTGCATTCATTCTACTGTCTATTGCCGAAGTGCCCATATAATGGGAAAGTACCCAATTTTTAGTTAGATTGATGATATCACGTCTTTTTTTTACGACCCTCCAGTCTTCCAATACCAATTATATTATTTATCATAAGAGTTATTAAAGATTGGAATAATAGACTGAAAAGAATTTCACGATATTAAGAAGAATATTGATGGATAAGAGTGCAAAATTTGATATCAAAATTTAAACATAATTTTCATGCCAGACTGTACTATTTCTAGGAAAAAGTTATGTTCAAGTAGTCCTGCTTTACAATACACAAAAACAGAGCAAATTTGGGCTCACAAGTACAGGTTCGGCAACTTTATTTTAAGCTAAGATTGCCTGAAAGCCATTTTATTTTTCTATCATCAATTAAAAATTCATGAAAAGAGCCAATCCCATGGTTGTAACTGCCCTGGTCCCAAAAATGAATATATAACGTCATCATAGGCGTAAGTTGGGTGCCAAAGCTTTAAAAAGAATCTTGGAAAAAGTACAAGGAATTATAAGAAGAAAACAAAAAGAATGAGTGCAATTATAAGATCCGAATGTGCAACGCAACTCCCAATATACATTACAGAGTACCAGGGTCGTATCCAGGATTTTTTTCGGGGGGGGGGGGGGGGTAAAAAGAAATTTTTTAGTTGAGGGGGGGGGGGCTGGGTGCAAAAACTAAATTATAAAACGCATCAGGAATTCGTATATATTATTATTTGTTACGTTTTTTACGAGTCGGACGAATATTTCGGGGCGGATGGAAGGTTCAAACCCCCTAACCCCCCTCCCCCCTCCCCCTGGATACGGTCTTGCAGAGTGCCCAGATTGTGCAAATTTCAAAAAGAGGAAACACGGGTGGAAAATCAGTAAAAAAAAATCAGCCATATATACCTTTGGTTACTTGTACTTGCTGTGAGACCAGACATGAACGCTTCACCTGGCATCTAGAAGACTTTTTATGGTTGACTCCCATTTGCCACAATCTCTTGCCAGCTCTTCAGGAAACCAGTGCCAGCAGTTCTTCCACTCTCTGCCAAACTTCCGAATTCCACCAATAGTACCGAGGTCGATTTCTGACAGTTGCCCGACAATTTTTCAATTGACCACCTGGGCGCCTGTGCCAAAATGAAAGAGGAGCAGCTAAACGCACTTGCTTGATGATGCGGTCTTTGGGTCTTCTCAGGACATGGCAAAGCCAAAGCAGTCTTTTCTGTTTGACGATCGTGGCTGTGGGCTGGATCTTACAGAAGTGGTGTAACATGTATAAATTAAACCAAAGCTTAGCTCCCAGCAAGATTTATCCTTGGGTCTCACTTCACTTGACATTTCAGAACTTTGGGGGCAGTCATTCTGAACATCAAAATTATGTGAATATATTTCAAATGCATTTTAGTTTTTAGTGCAACAATTGCATTCTAACCTTGAATGGAAACATTAACCTAATTATCATACTATTCTTTAGTTTTAAGTCATAGGGTGGTAAATATGCAATTTCATTTGAATTGAGAAATTCTGCCGTGAATTCAATTTCTTCTTCCTCGTTATCCCTTACAAAATAATAACATCATTAGGTCTTGTATTCCCCTGGGAGGTGAAAAAAAATCTCAGTTTCTACATTTATTTAACTTATTCCTGTTTTGAGCGGGACCGGAATAACACGTTCTTTAGTTTCACTATAATTTTGAGATGTAAGGCAACTTCCAAAAAGTTCTTCAAGTAATTTAAGACTGAAAAGTATGTATGAAAAGTATCTTCAGGTAATTCAACTACATTGAAGTAATGTTTTGTAAGATTTCCATTTCCCAGTTGCAGGATATACTGTGCGAATCTTTCCCGTTCAGGATCATTACACGTACTTTTTTTAACAGAAAAAACTGATTCCTCCATAAATTAAATAATCCCTTACTTCCATATTGTCAAAAACATTTTCATTTGGTCTAAAACTGACGATTTGACCGGTGTCGTATTTTTGAGGCAATTTTGAGAACTATGTTGATCCTCCTTCATAAATTATTTACGGCAAGAGACAAATTATTTTAGAGCAAGGGGAGCCCCAGGAGTACAATTCCCATAAAGCATTATAAGCAATACAGCATCATGGTTGCAGAAACCAGAAATTAAATAAAAAACAAGTTTGTTTTCAAATGAAATTATGCTAAGGAGTATTTTTCAGCTGGAATCCACCGCAAGAAAGTTATAGGGGGAGGAATCTTCCGTGGAGGGAGGCTGATTTCCTAGGATTGTTAGAAAAATCATGTGTCAATTCTAGGACACGTTTCCTATGACAAACATGTGTCAATTCTAGGACACATATGACCCACATATTTATTGTTCTAAGAAATAGAGCTGTGAGAAAGAGTCAAACTTCAGTGTAAAGAGCAAGGTGTTGAGAAGGTGACAGCCCCTTTCATATGCAGAATAATTACTGTTCGTTTTAAGTTTTGATGTCACTCCTTACTTTCAGTTAAAAAAAAAAAAAATTATTTAATTTCTGAATGTTTTCAAATTAAAGCAGGTTTTGATATTGGCTTACCGTACATAAATAATTAAAACGAATCTGCACATTAATTTTACTTTTTTTTGGCTAAACAGCTTTCTCGAAAGCTGTTTAATTTTATTTAAGAACATTTTTATTAGTAATAAATATACGTAAGTTACAAATGAACTTACGTAAAGAACTTCTATATTTGGAAAGTTGGAAAGTTTTCAGTTGAAAAGTTTGAAAGTTTTCAGTTGAAAAGTTTTTCAGTTGAAAATTGTTTTTTTTATATCTAATTTCTGATCGTTTTTTTAAATAATGCTAGGATATCCGGGACTCCCTTCATAGCAATGTTTCTTCCCCCATGAAAACTTCCTCCATGGAAAGATCCTCCGACGTAACCCCCTCCCCACCAATACCAGAAAAAGATCCCTCTGAAAATGTCTGTATACTTCCCAATAACCAATGCTATATGCAAACATTGGGCAAAAATCATAAATTGCATCCCTTCCCCTGGGGACTGTGGGGGATTAAGTCTTCCTCAAAGACATAATTATTATATTTTTCGACCATGCTGAACAAAATGACTATCTTAAAATTTTGATTGGATGACTTTGGGAAAAAATGAGCGTGGGAGGGGGCGCAGTTGCCCTCCATTTTTTGGTCACTTATAAAGGGGTCTAGAACTTTTAATTTCCGTTTGAATGAGTCCTCTCGCGATATTCTACGGAAGGAAATAATAGTGAAATAGGGATGAATTGGATTAAAAATAAGCATGGAGTCTTATATAAAAAAAAGAAGAAATAAACAGAATTGACTTTTATTTTCAGGAATACGAAAAGAAAACAATAACCGGCTTGATTCTATCAATTATAAGAATTATCTCCAACCCATCATCAAGAAAACGAAAAAGAAGAGGAAACGAGGAAAGGAGGACCAAATACCGCTGAATAAAAGAAAGAAAAAAAAAGAAATTAAAATATTCACTGGAAAAGGATTTTGAATATTTTAAATCTTATATTCTATTTTTGAATACAAAAAAAAAGAAAAAAAAAAGACGAAGATACGAGACAAATTACTTTCCGTACAAAATTACCGGCTGCCAACACCATCGTAAGGATGGCTTTGAGTTTTGAGTTTCAGTTAATTTGTTTTCGCAATAATCTTTTACTTTTAAGATTAGTAGGCGATTCATGAAACTTACTAAAAGGGCTTGGAGGGGGAGTATACGTGAGGGGTTCTCATAAACCTCCAGTTAAGGGCTTTGGACCATAATTATTGCAATGGTATCGTTTTATGCTTCAAAACTCTTCCACTTAAGACACAGGTGAAATTTATTGCGCCATTGACTTTTCTTGAGTAAACCTACTGTGAGCTAATTGATCTGTGTTCACCTTTGGTGCCAAACTAATTGGTATTGAAATAGACTGATATTAGTGGATTTTATAGATTATTTTGGATATATATTATTGAATCTTTGGAGCATTATTTCAACTAAATTTTTCATTAAGGTTCTTAACTTACATAAAGGTTCTTAACTTACATAATTCCTATCGGAGGCATTGACAAAGAGGCGACGTGAGATCCTATATGCCGCTAAGGACAAATTTGGACATAGAAATGTTTGGACTGATCGTGGGCAAATTTTGGCAAGGCCTAACGGTGAAAGTGTCACTAAAAAAATTCATACTCTAGCCGACTGTGTTTAAGAATAAGTTTTTTTTTGTGTGTTTTTTTTTTAGATACGTTTAGTATCTTGCCATTCATATATTCAGCGTATTTTATTTGTCTTTTGCTTATTTTTTTCTTTGTGCGTATCTGTCTAATGATTTACTTTCGTTCCAATTAACTTCAATGAAATTTATGGATTTCAATAATTATTCTTTTTTGTTACATGCCTGTTCTCACAAGTCATTGCGTCAGTTTGGGATTTTAATCCTTTGTTATCTTGAAAATGATTTTACTTGTATTGGTCTCATGGGTACATTAACGCAGTGGAGCTTTAGCGTTATATATTTTTTTTTTTTTTTTTTTTATTTCAGAGATGAGTAGTACGATTAATGATTTAAAGAAGTCACTAAATTTATCTGAAATTATTATTATTAATTTGTTCAATAATATAAAATGCATATGTATCTTACTTATTGGTATGATTATTGTGATTTTATTTATTTATTTATATTTATTTTTGTTGTTATTTATAGCCTCTTGGTTATTTTTTTTTTATTTATTTTATTTTGTGTGTGTTGCGGCGCAGGTTTGATACACAGTCTCCTTAAGTTTTATTAATTTTTCTAACTCAGGCTCTGGGGATTTTTACTCCCTTGATGGGCGTTTACTTCAATTACAAAGAAACCCCTTAGATGTTTTGAGTATCATTAATAATTCCATTGGTCAAATTAAAAGAAATTCCCTAAATACTTCCCAATTAATTAATAGTAAGTATGTTTCTGATTTAAAGTGGGCTACTAGACGATGACAACTAGTGGGCTACTAGGCAATGAAATGCTCTTAGATATACCCGGTTACAAAATGGAGAGACTAAATCGCAGAAGGACGGCAAAGGGTGGACTAGCAATGTATATTTCTGATATTTTTCCGTATACTGTTCGAAGCGATCTTTCAAGGAGTGACGGAGGGGTTTTGGAATCCCAGTTTACTGAAATCAAATTAAAAAATAAGGTTTTGATAATTGGTAATGTTTATAGATCTCCCAGTGGATCCGTCCCTTCTTTTCTTCAGGTCCTTGATGAGGTCTTGGATTTAATAGGCAGACGTCCATGTGAACTTGTAATAATGGGAGACTTTAACTTAAATCTAATTGACATGGCTTCCTCTACTACGATGGATTTTCTCTCAGATATGCTCACTGCTGGGGTTCTACCAACAACTTGTATTCCAACACGTGTAACTGATACGTCAGCCTCTTTAATTGATAACATTTTTTCGTCTCTTAATTTGGTTCGGGATTCTGTTGTTGTGAGTGATATTTCAGACCATTTTCCTGTATTTTCCAGTTTTATCTTTGAAAACACATTGAATAGGGACACTTCAGCATCTGCTTCAGCTTCTTTTAGGTTTGGTTTGAATGAATTGATCCGCCTTAGATCCACTTTAGCTGAGAAAACATGGAATATTTTTGGTGACGATAATGATTTTTGTTCTAAGTTTGATTCCTTTTATGAGTCAGTAAAGGAGTCTATTTTTGACGTATGTGCTCTGTCCTCCTCTACTTCAAGGTCAAAAAGATCTATTCCTCTTAACCCATGGATGACCCCTGGTCTTCTAAAGAGTTGGAGAAGAAAAAATAATCTTTGGAAAGCTTTTAAGTCAGCAAAGCCATCTTTGAATGCTGCACGTCTTCAGCAATTCAAATTCTACAGGAATGTTTTCAATTCTTTATACCGGAAGGCTAAATTCCTTTATTATTCCAAAAAATTCTCGGATTGTGGGAAAGATATTCGAAAAACTTGGCAAGTGATCAATTCCGTCCTCAAACGTTCTTCTCCGGCTCCTTCTATCCCTCCAAGTCTTGTAGTTGGCGATGTGGTTGTTGAGGGTATTCCATCTGTTCAAGAAGCATTTACATCATATTTTGCCAATATTGGCAAAACCACTGCTTCTTCAGTCAGGTCTTCACAGTCACAACCAGATTACAAATCTTATCTTGGTCCGCCTTGTCTCAAATTGATGGTGTAATATCCAGCTTCTGATGTTGAAGTAGCCAGGATTGTAAATAGCTTGAAGGGTTCTTCGTCGTCTGGCCCTGACTGTATTCCAACTATAGTAGTTAAGTTTATTCTTCCTTCAATTATTTCTCCATTGACAAAGCTTATAAATCTTTCTTTTGAAAATAGGATTTTCCCCAGTTCTCTTAAGCTAGAGTAATTGTTTTAAATAAAGGTGGACCAAGAAGTGACCCAGCCAATTATCGACCTATATCTTTGCTGTCTGTTTTTAACAAAATTTTTGAAAAGACCATGCTTTCCCGTCTACTTGCTTTTCTAGAGGCTAAAGAATTTTTCATGATTTTCAGTTTGGCTTCCGAGCTAAACATTCTACGGAGCATAAGTGTGTAGCTCTTTTAAATTTTCTCTACACCGCGCTTGACTCTGGTTTGATTCCTGCAGCTATATTCCTAGATGTCCGTAAGGCTTTTGACTCTTTAACTCATGAGATTCTGCTGTATAAGCTATCACACAATGGTGTAAGAGGACAGGCCCATGCTTGGTTTGATTCCTATTTGTCAGGTAGAACTATCTCCGTAGATTCCCTTTCCCACTTTTCGTCTGAAGTTGAGTTTGGTGTTCCTCAAGGTTCTGTTCTTGGACCGTTTTGTTTTTGATTTATGTTAATGACCTTATAGTTGCGGTTATGAATCAAAAACCTACAGTTTGCTGTCACCTATGTCATCCTGAATCTTTCAATGCTAAAAAAATCCATCGTTTTCGCAGGATGTGGACGCTCTCGTTGCTTTCGCTGATGACAGTACCATTGGTACTGTAGTGGGAACTGAGTCTGAGATGCTTCCTAAATTAGTTGACCTTTTTGAGAGAGTCGTTCTTTGGTTTGATGCAAATTGCCTTGCCCTAAATGTTGCTAAGTCAAGTTTTTTAATTTTTTCCCGTATTTCTCTGGCGTGCCATGACTTATCTAAAATCCAGCTTTCAAGGGGCTCTCTCAGTAGACCTAAGTAACGATATGTCCGATTTCTCGGTATTCTTCTCGATGAAAACCTTTCATTCAAGCATCACATTGGACTAATTAATATGAAGATCTCAAGGAGTATTGGAATTTTGAGGAAGCTAAAACACATTTTTCCTGGATCAGTTTTAAAAATTCTGTTCCATTGCTTAGTTCAGTCCTACATCTCTTATTGCCCTACAATATGGATGTCAACTTTCTCTTCTTTTTT
The DNA here is from genome assembly GCA_027921565.1 of Artemia sinica. NCBI lineage: Eukaryota > Metazoa > Arthropoda > Branchiopoda > Anostraca > Artemiidae > Artemia > Artemia sinica. Next base: position 3,628,686 of record JAPEVW010000027.1, read on the forward strand.
TAAACCACTTTCTAAGTTATTTGATAAGGCAAGAAGGCTTATACAGGAAACAAATTGTTCTACAACTAACCCAACTAGCCTATTACTTGATTTGCAGTCTCTCTACACTATTTCGTGCGTGTCTTTCACTTTTCATCAAATTCATGGTGATGTTCCCACAGCCCTTCAAACTACTCCTTCTTTCGTCACTGATAGGTCTTCGCATCATCTTTGCAATTCAAGGAATATTAATATTCTATTTACTCCATCGGTGAGGTCTGACTTTAATCCATTAACTGCTTGTCATATCGTTTGGAATAGCCTACCTGAGTCAGCTAAAGAATGTCATTCGTTTGGAACTTTCAAAAGAATCTTAAGAAATTTTTTAATGTCTTGATTTTTCATGTTTAAATATATTTTTGTTAATTTTTATTATTATTATTTGGGGGGGGGGTGACACTAGCCTGGGTTGGAAACATTTGTTGTGAGGGGTTCTGAGTTTGTATAATATTTTTTTTTGTGGTTTGGTTTCAAATATATATTTGGAATTTGGTTTATTTTATTGGATTGTCCTAAATCCTTTTTTTTTTGGGGGGGGGGGGTCTCATAAAATCGCTTTTTGTTTGGATCTTTAATTATTGTTTTTTTTTCTCTTTTGTTTTGTTTTGTGTGTGTGTGTGTGTGTGTGTGTGTTCAGTCTTTGAAAGGTTGAAATGCAATGCATTATATTGAAAATACTTGTATTTGTTTCATTTTTGTTTCTCCCCTGTTTTTTTCCTGGCCATAGAGCCTTACGGCGGAATTTATATTGAAGTGTATTTTGTTGTGTTTATTAATTGAATAAATTGATTGATTGATTGATTGATTGATATGGATAGTAAAATCATACTATGTGGGCAAAGTAAAGAACGATGTAAAGAACGATGTGGGCACAATGTGTTGCTTTTTTTGTTTTCTTTTTTTGGTTTTTTCTCCATACCCGGGCACTTCATATCGAAGGAGTCGTCACAGAAACTTCGAAAAGGGCTCATACGATTAGAAATTGGAGTGGCCAGTGCCCTTTTTAATAGTCAAAGGTGATTAAAGGGCAACTAGCGCCCCCACCCATCATTCCCCCAAACACATCCAATCAAAATTTTGAGATAGCCATTTTGTTCAGCGTAGTTGATTTCCACATAGAAAATATGTTTTTGAGGAGGACACTCCCCCACAACCCTCAAGGCAAGGGTTTTAAGTTATGCCCTGGCGGCATATAAGGTTTTTATAGAAGGCGTTGTCATAGATACTTCAAAACAGAATCATTCGATTGGAAATTCAAAGGGCTATTACCCTTCTTAATAGTCGAAAGTGATTGGAGGGCAACTAGCCTCCCCCCATGCCCATCATTCCCCCAAACACATCCAATCAAAATTTTGAGATAGCCATTTTGTTAAGAGTAGTTGATTTCCACATAGAAAATATGTTTTTGAGGAGGACACTCCCCCACAACCCTCAAGGCAAGGGTTTTAAGTTATGCCCTGGCGGCATATAAGGTTTTTATAGAAAGCGTTGTCGTAGAAACTTCAAAACAGGCTCATTTGATTGGAAATTCAAAGGGCTAGTACCCTTTTGATAGTCGAAAGTGATGGAAGGGCAACTAGCCCCCCCGTCAAGCCGATCATTCCCCCAAACACATCCAATCCAAATTTTAAGATAGCCAATTTGTTCAGCGTACTTGCTTTCCAGATAGAAAATATGTTTTTGAGGAGGACACTCCTCCACAACCATCAGGGCAAGGGTTTTAAGTTAAGTCCTGGGGGCATATAAGGTTTTTATAGAAGGCGTTGTCATAGAAACTTCAAAACAGGCTCATTTGATTGGAAATTCAAAGGGCTAGTACCCTTTTTCATAGCCGAAAGTGATTGGAGGGCAACTAGCCCCCCATGCCCTTCATTCCCCCAAACACATCCAATTAAAATTTTGAGATAGCCATTTTGTTAAGAGTAGTTGATTTCAAGATAGAAAATATGTTTTTGAGGAGGACACTCCCCCACATCCCTCAGGGCACGGGTTTTAAGTTATGCCCTGGGGGTATACAAGGTTTTTAAAGAAGGCTTTGACGTAGAAACTTCAATAAAAGCTCATTCGACTGGAAATTCAAAGCGCTAGTGCCCTTTTTAATATTTGAAAGTATTTGGAGGGCAACTAACCCCCCCCCCCCTAACACCCATCATTCCCCCAAACACATCCAATAAAAATTTGGAGATAGCCATTTGTTCAGGGTAGTTGATTTCCAGATAGAAAACATATTTTTGAGGAGGACACTCCCCCACAATTCTCAGAGCAAGGATTATATGTTATGCCCTGGGGCATATAAGGTTTTTATTAAAATCTTTGTCGTAGAAACTTGAAAAAGGGCTCATTCAATTTGAAATTCAAAGGAATAGTACCCTTTTGATAGTCAAACGTGATTTGAGGGCAACTAACCCCCCTCTCACGCCCACCTATTCCCCAAGCACATCCAATCAAAATTTTTAGATAGCCATTTTATTCAACGTAGTTGAAAGTTTTGGAAATTAGCTCTTTAAGGATGACAACCCTTCACCCCACAGCCCTCAGGGCAAGGGTTGTAAGTTATGCCCTGGGGGCATATAAAGTTTTTATTGAAAGCGTTGTCGTAGAAACTTCAAAAGGGCTCATTCAATTGGAAATTGAAAGGGCTAGTGCCTTTTTTAATAGTTGAAAGTGATTGGATAGTGACTAACGCCCCTCTCACGCCCACCATTTTCCCAAACATATCGAATTAAAATTCGAGATATCTATTTTGTTCAACATAGTTGAAAGTTCCGGAAATTTTGTCTTTTAGGATGATAACCCCCTCAGAGCCCTCAGTGCAAGGGTTGTAAGTTATGCCCTGGGGGCATATAAAGTTTTTATTGAAAGCGTTGTCGTAGAAACTTAAAAAGGGCTCATTGGATTGGAAATTCAAAGGGCTAGTACCCTTTTTAATAGTCGAAAGTGATTGGAGGGCAACTAGCCCCCCCCACGCCCATCATTCCCCGAAACACATCCAATCAAAATTTTGAGATAGTCATTTTGTTCAGGGTAGTTGATTTCCAGATAGAAAATATGTTTTTGAGGAGGACACTCCCACACAACCCTCAGGGCAAGGCTATTAAGTTATGCCCTGAGGGCATATAAAGTTTTTATAGAAGGCGTTGTCATAAAAACTTCGAAAAGGGCTCATTCATTTGGAAATTGGAGTGGCTAGTGCCCTTTTTAATAGTCTGAAGTGAATGGCGGGCAACAAGCCCCCCCCCCCCCCCACGCCCATCATTCCCCCAAACACATCGAATCAAAATTTTAAGATAGCCATTTTGTTCAGCGTAGTTGTTTTCCAGATAGACAATATGTTTTTGAGGAGGACACTCCCTCACAACCCTCAGGGCAAGGGTTTTAAGTTATGCCCTGGGAGTATATAAGGTTTTTGTATATGGGGTTGTCGTAGAAGCTTCAAAACAGGCTCATTTGATTGGAAATTCAAAGGGCTTGTACCCTTTTTAATAGTCGAAAGTGATTGGAGGGCCACTAGCCCCCCCCCCCCCCCCCCCACGCTCATCATTCCCCCAAACACATCCAATCAAAATTTTGAGATAATCATTTTCTTCAGCGTAGTCTATTTCCAGCTAGAAAATATATTCTTGAGGAGGACAGTCCCCCACATCCCTCAGGCCAAGGGTTTTAAGTTATGCCCTGGGGTCATATAACGTTTTTATAGAAGGCTTTATCGTAGAAACTTCAAAACAGGCTCATTCGATTGGAAATTCAAAGGGCTAGTACCCTTTTTAATAGTCGGAAGTGATTGGAGGGCAACTAACCCCCCCATGCCCATCATTCCCCCAAACACATCCAATCAAAATTTTTAGATAGCCTTTTTGATCAGCGTAGTTGAATTCTAGATAGAAAATATTTTTTTGAGGAGGACACTCCCCCACAACCCTCAGGGCAAGGGTTTTAAGTTATGCCCTGGGGGCATATAAGGTTTTTATAGAACGCGTTGTCGTAGAAACTTCAAAACAGGCCCATTCGATTGGAAATTCAAAGGGCTAGTACCCTTTTTAATAGTCGAAAGTGATTGGAGGGCAACTAACCCCCCCCCACGCCCTTCATTCCCCCAAAAACATCCAATCAAAATTGTAATATAGCCATTTTTTTCAGCGTAATTGATTTCCAGATAGAAAATATGTTTTTGAGGAAGACACTCCCCCATATCCCTCAGGGAAAGGGTTTTAAGTTATGCCCTGGCTTATATAAGGTTTTTAAAGAAGGCCTTGTCTTAGAAACTTCAATAAAAGCTCATTCGACTGAAAATTCAAAGGGCTAGTGCCCTTTTTAATAGTCGAAATTGATTGGAGGGCAGCTAGCCTCCCCCACACCCATCATTCCCCCAAACACATCCAATAAAATTTTGAAATAGCCATTTTGTTCAGGGTAGTTGATTTCCAGATAGAAAACATATTTTTGAGGAGGACACTCCCCCACAACCCTCAGGGCAAGGATTATAAGTTATACCCTGGGGGCATATAAGGTTTTTATTGAAATCTTTGTCGTAGAAACTTGAAAAGGGGCTCATTCGATTTGAAATTCAAAGGTACCCTTTTTAATAGTCGAAAGTTATTTGAGGGCAACTAATCCCCCTCTCACGCCCACCTATTCCCCAAACACATCCAATCAAAATTTTAGCCATTTTATTCAACGTAGTTGAAAGTTTTCGAAATTAGTTCTTTAAGGATGACGACCCCTCCCCCCACAGCCCTCAGGGCAAGGGTTGTAAGTTATGCCCTGGGGGCATATAAAGTTTTTATTGAAAGCGCTGTCTTAGAAACTTCAAAAGGACTCATTCAATTGGAAATTGAAAGGGCTAGTGCCTTTTTTAATAGTTGAAAGTGATTTGACAGCGACTAACGCCCCTCTCACACCCACCATTTTCCCAAACACAATAAATTAAAATTTTGAGATATCCATTTTGTTCAACGTAGTTGAAAGTTCTGGAAATTTTGTCTCAGAGCCCTCAGTGCAAGGGTTGTAAGTTATGCCCTGGGGCATATAAGGTTTATATAGAAAGTTGTCGTATAGGATTTATAGAATAGATTTTAGTCTTCCTCAAATCCATTTTTTATTTACAAGATATTCTACCTATTCATGAGGTAGAAACTTTGCGAGTCACTGGCTGGACGCTGGCCTTATTCATTATTCATCAAGAGAAGAAAAAATCTGGTAAAAACGGAATGGTTGTGGCATTTCAGAATCCTTGCAGAATAGTTGAAATATCTAAGAGCTATGCTTTTCTATCATAATTAATAATCAAAATTAGTATTATTTTTATTCCTCGAAAATTACTGTATACAAAACTTCGAATACCGTATCAAAATTCATCATTTATCTTTGAATATTAGTGCGTCAAAAAAAAACTCCTTCAGGCAAACTTCAGAAGTATATTAGAACTGCGGGTTGTGGCTATAGTTATCGTGAATGACAATCAACTTATACACTCTGTGTGGACTGAGGCCATTTCTTTTCTAAGTCACTATCATAGTCACTATCAGGCCTACCGACAAAAATAGTGGTAAAAGTGCAAAAATGCATCTTTACTTTATTTAATTGTTTCTAATAAATAGGGCTTTTCCTGATATCATGGGGAAAGCTAATGTTACTGCTGTGAATAAAGGTGGAAATGATAGGGATCCTTCAAAATATTAATTTAAAAAAACTTTCCGAAAAATAAGTTTTTCAAAGAAAAGTAAAGGCCATTTTAAACTTAAGCTCAGGAGATACAAATACCTGTTAAAATTCAAACTCAAAACGACCAGAAATTACTATTAAAGAATAAATGAAACCCAAAACGAACAGAAATTAAATAAACAATCATAGCAAAAAACATACAACAAGTAATAATATAAATGAATAAATAGATCTTAATATCATTATATATCTTTAATATCTTTAATATCTTTAATAATATATCTTAATATCTGAATAAATAGATCTTAATATCTTTAATATCTTTAATATATCTTTAATATCTTTAATATCATTAATATCATTAATATCATTATATATCTAATATTCAATTTGATTTTGTTTATACTTTCCACGACTGTTCAAGAATCATATAGTTTTGTCATTTTTTTTACTCTGCCATTTTTTGTAACTAATCGTGTTAGTTTGTTATGAAAACATTCTATGGCTTCTAGGCATTTCTATTTGAGCGGAAAACTGCACCTCAGACTTTGTGAAACATGCATTTTCTTGCATGAAACACCAAAATATAATAAAATGTCAAGTTTCGGAGTGTTCCACCACTCGCAAGCAAGTGGTATTGGTATTTTTGAATCCGCATGGTCAATTTAGGGGGTGGAGGGTAGGCTAATTCTCGTAGCAGCCCCATTCGTAGCAGCGGATTCAAAAATACCAATGGCACTTGCTTGCGAGTGGTGGAACACTCCAAAACTTGACATTTTATTATAGTTTGGTATTTCATGCAAGAAAATGCATGTTCCACAAAGTTTGAGGTGCAGTTTTCCGCTCAAATAGAAATGCCTAGAAGCCATAGAATGTTTTCATAACAAACTAATCTAGAACTTGAACTTTCTTGGATCTAGAACTTTCAATTTAAATCGAATGAGGGTTTTTTCAAAGTCTATACGATTACCTCTTTGATAAAAACCTTACATATGAACAATAGACAGATTGCATAACTCGTGGACAGCGATTGACAACAATGAATAGATTGAAAAAATTGCTCCAATAAGGGGGTTTAGACCATTTCACTTGCTGACACAAAGGGATCACGACTGTTTGGAATTGACCTTAATAGGATTTTGTGTGCCAAAGCAATTTTGCATCTATCACAGAGTATGTATTTTAACCTTATAATTGGATAATTTTAATAAATATCCTATGTGTTCGTCCCATACAAAACCCCTTCCCATAAGTTAAAAACCCCCCTTAATAAGTTATGCCCCAGGGCATAACTTAAAACGCCTACCCCCGGGCCATGATAGGCTGTGTTGACACCGGAGTTTTTTGTTATCAGAACTTTGAACTATTCTAACAAAATGTCTATCTCAAAATTCTTATCTGATGCATTTAGGGCTTGGAGGAGGGGGGCTAGTTACCCTCCAATCTCTTTTGACTCTTAAAAAGTGAACAAGAACTTTCAATTTTCCGTCAAATGAGCCCTCTCTAAAGTTTATACGAGCATTCCTTCCATAAGAAATAATGAAAAGGATTCAGAGAATCCTTAAATTACAACCCTTGCCCTGAGGGATGTGGGGGAGTTGTCACCCTCAAAGACCTAATTTTCAGAACTTAAAACTACGTTTCATTAAATGGCGTTTAACTATATTTTCTATCTGGAAATCAACTACGCTGAACAAAATGGTCCAAATAACATCACTTTCGACTATTAAAAAGGGCACTAGCCCTTTGAATTTCTAGTCAAATGAGCCTTTTTTGAAGTTTCTACGACAATGCCTTCTATAAAACCTTATATGCCCCCAGGGCATATACTAAAATAAACTAAATAACTAAAATAACTAAATAACTAACAATAAACTAAAATAACTTTACACAAGACATAACCATTCACAAGCAGTATATACAGCTATCCTCCCATTTGCGATGCAAATGCGAGAATATTATGGGGTTGGACAGACCTATCCTCCCATTTGCGCTGCAAATGGGAGGATATCATAATTAATGTGATCAAACATGCCCTACTTTCTTCATAAGAAAACCTTATATGTCACTGTAATTTTTTTGCCTTAGGAATATTTTGAACTAAAATAGCTATTCCAAATTTGATCTGTTCCATTTGAAGAAAAAAGGTGTAAGGGGGGGGGGATGCTCTCTCAAAACTTTTGACTCTTAAAAGGGTACGTGATAACTAGTCAAATGAGCTGTTTTTTGAAAATGAGGAGTTCTTAGAAGAAGGCCCAATAGTTTTGGCTGTGCAAAACCTTCCAGTTGGTGGCCCTGTTTTTACTGATCTTATTGCGAAACTAAAAACAATACAACATCGAAACCTTATTGCCTTTATGGCAATAAGGAAATCCTTTTATATGGAGGCAAAATCTACAAACAGAAAAAATTCTTTTAGTATCTAGAAAGAATTATATAATCGTTGCAGTATATAAACCTATCCTCTGATTTGCGCTGCAAATGGGAGGACACTAGGGGGTCAGGTTTAATGCTAAGGGGTGGACGGGTGGGGCTGGCTGTGCACAACGAAATGAGGAGTTCTTAGAAAAAGACCCAATAAAACATTAAAGCCTCATGGTCTTTATGACCTTTGGTTTTCTATTGTCAAAGACTTAGTAACAGAAAACATTAATTAAAAAAAACAACTAAAATAGCTTTATAAAAGAGGTAACCATTAACAAGGAGCATGTAGAGCTATCCTCCCATTTGCGCAACAAATGGGAGGAGGGGGTCGGGTTTGGTGCAAAGGGGTGGGCGGACGGGACTGGCTGTGCAAAACCCTCTAGCTGGTGGTCCTGTTTTCACTGATCTTATTCCACAACTAAAAAAACAATAAAACATCGAAACCTATCTATTAATATATAAACCTATCATATATTTTCTATCTGGAAATCAACTACGCTGAACAAAATGGCCCAAATAACATCACTTTCGACTATTAAGAAGGGCACTAGCCCTTTGAATTTCTAATCGAATGAGCCTTTTTTGAAGTTTCTACGACAACGCCTTCTATAAAAACCTTATATGCCCCCAGGGATTAACTTAAAACCCTTGCCCTGAGGGTTGTGGGGGATTGTCCTCCTCAAAAATATATTTTCTATCTGGAAATCAACTATGCTGAACAAAATGGCTATCTCAAAATTTTGATTGGATGTGTTTGGGGGAATGATTAGCGTGGGGGGGGGGGGCTAGCTGCCCTCCAATCACTTTCGACTATTAAAAAGGGCGCTATCCCTTTGAATTTCCAATCGAATGAGCCTTTTTTGAAGTTTCTACGACAACGCCTTCTATAAAAACCTTATAAGCCCTCAGGGTATAACTTAAAACCCTTGCCATGAGGGTTTTGGGGGATTGTCCTCCTCAAAAACATATTTTCTATCTGGAAATCAACTACGCTGAACAAAATGGCTATATCAAAATTTTGATTTGATGTGTTTGGGGGAATGATGGGCGTGGGGGGGGCTAGTTGCCCTCCAATCACTTTCGACTATTAAAAAGGGCACTATCCCTTTGAATTTCCAATCGAATGAGCCTTTTTTGAAGTTTCTATGACAACACCTTATATAAAAACCTTATATTTCCCCAGGGCATAACTTAAAACCCTTGCCCTGAGGGTTGTGGGGGATTGTCTTTCTCAAAAACATGTTTTCTATGTGAAAATCAACTACGCTGAACAAAATGGCTATATCAAAATTTTGATTGGATGTTTCTGGGGGAATGAAGGGCGTGGGGGGGGGCTAGTTCCCCTCCAATCACTTTCGACTATTAAAAAGGGCACTATCCCTTTGAATTTCCAATTGAATGAGCCTTTTTGAAGTTTCTACGACAACGCCTTCTATAAAAACCTTATATGCCCCCAGGGTATAATTTAAAACCCTTGCCCTGAGAGTTGTGGGGGAGTGTCCTCCTTAAAAATATTTTTGTGTAAAAAGTTTTTTTAATTAATTTCTATTCGTTCTTTTCAGGGAAAAAGAAAATAATACTTTGAATCTTTTCGTTTTTTAAGACTTTATATTTTGGCCTGCTATTTGTATGCTGGAGAAAAATTTTCAGCAATTTTTAACAACATACACCGTTTTAAAAATCTGGACACAAATAGTAGTGTTTAATTTAGTTTCATACCTCCTCTAGTTGACCTGAAATACATACTTGATACCATTCGCAAAAAAATCTGTTTACTTTATTTGATAGCTTGGATACACTTACCCTATTTTGATTTGGTGAAATTTTAAGAGCAGAAGTATGCCCGAAAGTTTGAACATAATACCCTCAGTCGTTCTTGGGATACTGCTGAGATGTTTTATTAGGAATTAGCATTATCACAGTGCATTTTGATTTAATCTTAAGGCAACATTTAGTTTTTAAACATAAAGTGAAATGGGAGGGTGGGAGGGGGATTAGTTTCCCTCCAATCACTTTCAACTATTAAAAAGGGCATCAGCCCTTTGTTCTAAAAAAATACTAATAATACACTGCACCCACATCGATCTTTATCAGAGGCAACGCTGTAGCGTTGCTTATAGTAAAGGCCATACGGCTCCAATGTTTTATCATTATTATTTATTCATTTTTTTTCCCAGAGGCACTTCACACGAAAGGGGTCGTCGTAGAAACTTCAAAGGGGGCTCATTCGATTGGAAATCGAGAGTTCTAGTGCCCTTTTAAATAGTCTAAAATGATTGGAGGGCAACTAAACCCCCCCACGCCCGTTATTCCTCCAAACACATCCAATCAAAATTTTGAGATAGCCATTCTGTTCAGCGTAGTTGATTTCCAGATAGAAAATATATTTTTGAGGAGGAAACTCCCCCAAAACCCTCAGGGCAAGGGTTTTAAGTTATGCTCTGGGGGCATATAAGTTTTTTATAGAAGGCATTGTGGTAGAAACTTCAAAACAGGCTCAATCAATTGGAAATTGAAGGGTTAGTGCCCTTTTTAATAGTCGAAAGTGCCCCCAGGTCCATCATTTCCCCAAACACATCCCATCAAAATTTTGAGATAGCAATTTTGTTCAGCGTAGTTGATTTCCAGATAGAAAATATATTTTTGAGGAGGACACTCCCCCACAACCCTCAGGGCAGGGTTTTAAATTATACCCTTGGGGCATATAAGGTTTTTATAGAAGGCGTTGTCGTAGAAACTTCAAAAAAGGCTTTTTCGATTGGAAATTCAAAAAGTTAGTGCCCTTTTTAATAGTCGAAAGTGATTGGAGGGGAACTAGCCCCCCCACCCCACAACCATCATTCCCCCAAACACATCCAATCAAAATTTTGATATAGCCATTTTGTTCAGCGTAGTTGATTTTCACATAGAAAACATGTTTTTGAGGAGGACAATCCCCCACAACCCTCAGGGCAAGGGTTTTAAGTTATGCCCTGGGGGCATATAAGGTTTTTATATAAGGTGTATTCATAGAAACTTCAAAAAAGGCTCATTCGATTGGAAATTCAAAGGGATAGTGCCCTTTTTAATAGTCGAAAGTAATTGGAGGGCAACTAGTCCCCCCCCCACGTCCATCATTCCCCCAAACACATCAAATCAAAATTTTGAGATAGCCATTTTGTTCAGCGTAGTTGATTTCCAGATAGAAAATCTGTTTTTGAGGAGGACAATCCCCCAAAACCCTCATGGCAAGGGTTTTAAGTTATACGCTGGGGGCTTATAAGGTTTTTATAGAAGGCGTTGTCGTTGAAACTTCAAAAAAGGCTCATTCGACTGGAAATTCAAAGCGATAGCGCCCTTTTTAATAGTCTAAAATGATTGGAGGGCAACTAGCCCCCCCACGCTAATCATTCCCCCAAACACATCCAATAAAAATTTTGAGATAGCCATTTCGTTCAGCATAGTTGATTTCCAGATAGAAAATATATTTTTGAGGAGGACAATCCGCCACAACCCTTAGGGCAAGGGTTATAAGATAATCCCTGGGGGCATATAAGGTTTTTATAGAAGGTGTTGTCGTAGAAACTTCAAAAAAGGCTCATTCGATTAGAAATTCAAAGGGCTAGTGCCCTTTTTAATAGTCGAAAGTGATGTTATTTGGGCCATTTTGTTCAGCGTAGTTGATTTCCAGATAGAAAATATATGATAGGTTTATATATTAATAGATAGGTTTCGATGTTTTATTGTTTTTTTAGTTGCGCAATAAGATCAGGGAAAACAGGACCACCAGCTAGAGGGTTTTGCACAGCCTGTCCCGTCCGCCAACCCCTTTGCACCAAACCCGACCCCCTCCTCCCATTTGTTGCGCAAATGGGAGGATAGCTCTACATGCTCCTTGTTAATGGTTACCTCTTTTATAAAGCTATTTTAGTTTGTTTTTTTTTAATTAATGTTTTCTGTTACTAAGTCTTTGACAATAGAAAACCAAAGGTCATAAAGACCATAAGGCTTTAATGTTTTATTGGGTCTTTTTCTAAAAACTCCTCATTTTTTTGTGCACAGCCAGCCCCGCCCGTCCACCCCTTAGCATTAAACCTGACCCCCTAATGTCCTCCTATTTGCAGCGCAAATCAGAGGATAGGTTTATATACTGCAACGATTATATAATTCTTTCTAGATACTAAAAGAATTTTTTCTGTTTGTAGATTTTGCCTCCATATAAAAGGATTTCCTTATTGCCATAAAGGCAATAAGATTTCGATGTTGTATTGTTTTTAGTTTCGCAATAAGATGAGTAAAAACAGGGCCACCAACTGGAAGGTTTTGCACAGCCAAAAGTATTGGGCCTTCTTCTAAGAACTCCTCATTTTCAAAAAACAGCTCATTCGACTAGTTATCACGTGCCCTTTTAAGAGTCAAAAGTTTTGAGAGGGCACCCCCCCCCCCCTTACACCTTTTTTCTTCAAATGGACCAGATCAAATTTGGAATAGCTATTTTAGTTCAAAATATTCCTAAGGCAAAAAATTATAGTGACATATAAGGTTTTCTTATGAAGAAAATAGGGCATGTTTGATCACATTAATTATGATATCCTCCCATTTGCAACGCAAATTGGAGGATAGGTCTGTCCAACCCCATAATATTCTCGCATTTGCATCGCAAATGGGAGGATAGCTGTATATACTGCTTGTGAATGGTTATGTCTTGTGTAAAGTTATTTTAGTTTATTGTTAGTTATTTAGTTATTTAGTTATTTTAGTTATTTAGTTTATTTAAGTATATGCCCTGGGGGCATATAAGGTTTTTATAAAAGGGGTTGTCGTAGAAACTTCAAAAAAGGCTCATTCGATTAGAAATTCAAAGGGCTAGTGCCCTTTTTAATAGTCGAAAGTGATGTTATTTGGACCATTTTGTTCAGCGTAGTTAATTTCCAGATAGAAAATATAGTTAAACGCCATTTAATTAAAAGTAGTTTTAAGTCCTGGAAATTACGTCTTTGAGGATGACAACTCCCCCACAGCCCTCAGGGCAAGGGTTGTAATTTAAGGATTCTCCAAATCCTTTTCATTATTTCTTATGGAAGGAATGCTCGTATAAACTTTAGAGAGGGCTCATTTGACTGAAAATTGAAAGTTCTTGTTCACTTTTTAAGAGTCAAAAGAGATTGGAGGGTAACTAGACCCCCCTCCTCCAGGCCTTAAATGCATCAGATAAAAATTTTGAGATAGACATTTTGTTAAAATAGTTCAAAGTTCTGATAACAAAAAACTCCGGTGTCGACACAGCCCATCATGGCCCGGGGATAGGTGTTTTAAGTTATGCCCTGGGATATAACTTATTAAAGGGAGTTTTTAACCTATGGGAATGGGTTTTGTATGGGAAGAACACATAGAAAATCTATTATAATTATCCAATTATAAGGTTAAAATACATACTCTGTGATAGATGCAAATTGCTTTGGCACACAAAATCCTATTAAGGTCAATTTCAAACAGTCTTGATCCCTTTGTGTCAGCAAGTGAAATGGTCTAAACCCCCTTATTGGAGCTATTTTTTCAATCCATTCATTGTTGTCAATCGCTGCCCACAAGTTATGCAAGCTGTCTATTGTTCATATATAAGGTTTTTATCAAAGAGGTAATCGTATAGACTTTGAAAAAACACTCATTCGATTTAAATTGAAAGTTCTAGATCTATTTTTAAAGTCAAGAATAATCGGACAGTAAGGAAACCCCTTCCATGCTATAAAAACTTGAAACTTTTTGCAATCAAAAACGAACAAAAATTAATTAAAAAAAACTTTCCGAAAAATAAGTTTTTCAAAGAAAAGTAAAGGCCATTTTAAACTTAAGCTCAGGAGATACAAATACCTGTTAAAATTCAAACTCAAAACGACCAGAAATTACTATTAAAGAATAAATGAAACCCAAAACCAACAGAAATTAAATAAACAATCATAGCAAAAAACATACAACAAGTAATAGTTTAAATGAATAAATAGATCTTAAAGCGAGTAATGCTTGGATTGAATATGAAAATCAAGCTTAAAACGAAAAACAAATATGTTGCTATTAAAGTATAAATGAAACTTAAAACGAACAGAAATTAAATAAACAATCAGTGCGAACAAACATACAATATATATTAATGTAAATGAATAAATAAATCTTAAAACGAGTGAAACTTAAAAAGAATATGCAAATCAAGTTTGAATCGAATAAAAATAACTACAAACAATAGTTTGGGTATCGCCTCACTGCAGAAGCCTAAAACCTACTGCGTCATTGGCGCTTTACTGAAAACGAATTATAATACAAATGTTTTCTTTTGTACTTAATATTGAAAATAAATATTAAAATTACAGTAAAATTTTGAACTGATGAGCTTTTAGCAATTAATATCATTATGCATCAAATATTCAGTTTAATTTATTAGTTCTTTTCAAGATTAGTCAAGACAAATATAGTTTCGCTACAAACAAAATTTGGATACTGCCCCCTTCTTTAACTGTAAAAAACTAAAGCCTTCTGCGTCATTGGTGCTTCAATGAAAACGAATTACTCGTATATTACAAATTTATTATTTTCCAGTTCTTACAGCATTGAAAATGAAAATAAAATTACAGTGAAAAAAATATCTTGAACTGATGGATCTTTCAACAATTAATATCATTATATATCTAATATTCAATTTGATTTTGTTTATACTTTCCAAGACTGTTCAAGACTCATATTGTTTTGCCATTTTTTTTAACTTTGCCATTTTTTATAACTAATCGTGTTGGTTTGTTATGAAAACATTCAATGGCTTCTAAGCATTTCTATTTGAGCGGAAAACTGCACCTCAAACTTTGTGGAACATGCATTTTCTTGCATGAAACACCAAAATATAAATAAAATGTTAAGTTTCGGAGTGTTCCACCACTCGCAAGCAAGTGCCATTGGTATTTTTGAATCCGCTTGGTCAATTTAGGGGGTGGAGGGTAGGCTAATTCTCGTAGCAGCCCCATTCCGTCGTGGTATGATTCACACTTTCAACACCTGGCGTCCGGACTATCATATAATCTACCAAGCATACGACTACCCCAAATCAGTATCAATAAATAAATGAAACCCAAAACGAACATATATTAAAAGAAATATTAGAGTCAAACTCAAAACGAGCATAAATTAATATGAGTAGGGTTCAAAACCCCTATGCTTTCTAAAAGCCAGAATATAATTTGTATTTTACTGAAAAAAAATTCAAATGAGTTTACTGAAAAAAAATGTGCATTGTCAATTTAATATACATATGCTGATATTTATTCCCTAAAATCTTAACTAATGAAAGAATTGTGCCAATGACGCAGTAGGTTTTAGACTTCTGCAGTGAGGCGATACCCAAACTCTTGTTTGTAGTTATTTTTATTCGATTCAAACTTGATTTGCATATTCAATTTAAGTTTCACTCGTTTTAAGATTTATTTATTCATTTACATTAATAAGTATTGTATGTTTGTTTGCATTGATTGTTATTTAATTTCTGTTCGTTTTAAGTTTCATTTATACTTTAATAGCAAAATATTTGTTTTCGTTTTAAGCTTGATTTTCATATTCAATCTAAGCATTACTCGCTTTAAGATCTATTTATTCATTTATATTATTACTTGTTGTATATTTTTTGCTATGATTGTTTATTTAATTTCTGTTCGTTTTGGGTTTCATTTATTCTTTAATAGTAATTTCTGGTCGTTTTTAGTTTGAATTTAAACAGGTATTTGTATCTCCTGAGCTTAAGTTTAAAATGGCCTTTACTTTTCTTTGAAAAACTTATTTTTCGGAAAGTTTTTTTAAATTAATTTTTGTTCGTTTTTATTGCAAAAGTTTCAAGTTTTTATGGCATGGGGGGGGGGGGGGGGTTTGCTTACTGTCCGATTATTCTTGACTTTAAAAAACGGATCTAGAACTTTCAGTTTAAATCGAATGAGGCTTTTTCAAAGTCTATACAATTACCTCTTTGATAAAAACCTTATATATGAACAATAGACAGCTTGCATAACTTGTGGACAGCGATTGACAACAATGAATGGATTGAAAAAATAGCTCCAATAGGGGGGTTTAGACCATTTCACTTGCTGACACAAAGGGATCACGACTGTTTGGAATTGACCTTAATAGGATTTTGTGTGCCAAAGCAATTTTACATCTATCTCAGAGTTTGTATTTTAACCTTATAATTGGATAATTATAATAGATCTCCTATGTGTTCTTCCCATATAAAACCCCTTCCCATAAGTTATAAACCCCCTTTAATAAGTTATGCCCCACGGCATAACTTACAATGCCTACCCCCGGGCCCTGGTGGGCCGTGTCGACACCGGAGTTTTTTGTTATCAGAACTTTGAACTATTTTAACAAAATTCTATCTCAAAATTTTTATCTGATGCATTTAGGGCGTGGAGGAGGGGGGGATATTCACCCTCCAATCTCTTTTGAATCTTAAAAAGTGAACAAGAACTTTCAATTTTCAGTCAAATGAGACCTCTCCAAAGTTTATACGAGCATCCCTTCCATAAGAAATAATGGGAAGGATTCGGAGAATCCTTAAATTACAACTCTTGCCCTGAGGGCTGTGGGGGAGTTGTCTTTCTCAAAGACCTAATTTCCAGAACTTAAAACTACGTTTAATAAAATGGCTGTCTCAAAATTTTGATTGGATGTGTTTGGGGAAAAGGTGGGCGTGAGAGGGGGTTAGTTGCCCTCAAATCACTTTCGACTATAAAAAAAGGGCACTAGCCCTTTGAATTTCCAATTAAATGAGCCTTTTTTGAAGTTTCTACGACACCGCTTTCTATAAAAACCTTATATGCCCCCAGAGCATAACTTAAAACCCTTGTCCTGAGGGTTATGGGGGATTGTCCTCCTCAAAAATATATTTTCTATCTGGAAATCAACTATGCTGAACGAAATGGCTATCTAAAAATTTGGATTGGATATGTTTGGAGGAATGATGTGCGGGGTGGGGGGGGGGGCTAGCTGCCCTCCAATCACTTTCGACTATTAAAAAGCGCAGTATCCCTTTGAATTTCTAATCGAATGAGCCTTTTTTGAAGTTTCTACGACAACGCCTTCTATAAAAACTTTATATGCCCCCAGGTCATATCTTAAAACCCTTGCCCTGAAGGTTGTGGGGGAGTGTCCTCCTCAAAAATATATTTTCTATCTGGAAATCAAATACGCTGAACAAAATGGCTATCTCAAAATTTTGATTGGATGTGTTTGGGGAAATGATCGGCATAGGGGGGGAGGGGGCAAGTTACACTCCAATCACTTTCGACTATTAAAAAGGGCACTAGCCCTTTAATTTCCAATCGAATGAGCCTGTTTTGAAGTTTCTACGACAACGCCTTCTATAAAAACCTTATATGCCCCCAGGGCATAACTTAAAACCCTTGCCCTGAGGGTTGTGGGGGAGTATCCTCCTCAAAAATATATTTTCTATCTGGAAATCAACTACACTGAACAAAATGGCTATCTCAAAATTTTGATTGGATGTGTTTGGGGAAATGATGGGCATGGGGGTGGGGGGGGGGCTAGATACACTTCAATAACTTTCGACTAATAAAAAGGGCACTAGCTCTTTAATTTCCAATCGAATGAGCCTGTTTTGAAGTTTCTATGACAACGCCTTCTCTAAAAACCTTATATGCCCCCAGGGCATAACTTAAAACCCATGTCCTTAGGGTTGTGGGGGAGTATCCTCCTCAAAAATATGTTTTCTATCTGGAAATCAACTACGCTGAACAAAATGGCTATCTCAAAATTTTGATTGGATGTGTTTGGGGGAATGATGGGCCTGGGGGGGGGCTAGTTGCCCTCCAATCATTTTCCACTATGAAAAGGACACTAGCACTTTAATTTCCAATCGAATGAGCCTGTTTTGAAGTTCCTACGACAACGCCTTCTATAAAAACCTTATATGCCCCCAGGGCATAACTTAAAACCCTTCCCCTGAGGGTTTCGTGGTAGTGTCCTCGTCAAAAATATATTTTCCATCGGGAAATCAACTACGCTGAACAAAATGGCTATCTGAAAATTTTGATTGATGTGTTTGGGGAAATTATGGGCGTGGGGGGAGGGGGCTAGTTACACTCCAATCGCTTTCGACTATTAAAAAGGGCACTAGCTCTTTAATTTCCAATCGAATGAGCCTGTTTTGAATTTTCTACGACGACGCCTTCTATAAAAACCATATATGCCCCCAGGTCATATCTTAAAACCCTTGCCCCGAAGGTTCTGGGGGAGTGTCCACCTCAAAAACATATTTTCTATCTGGAAATCAACTATGCTGAACAAAATGGCCATCTCAAAATTTTGATTGGATGTGTTTGGGGAAATGATCAACGTGGGGTGGGGGAGGGGGGCTAGTTACACTCCGATCACTTTCGACTATTAAAAAGGGCACTAGCCCTTTAATGTCCAATAGAATGAGCCTGTTTTGAAGCTTCTACGACAACGCCTTCTATAAAAACCTCATATGCCCCCAGGGCATAACTTAAAACCCTTGTTCTGAGGGTTTTGGGGGAGTATCCTCCTCAAAAATATATTTTATATCTGGAAATCAACTACGCTGAACAAAATGGCTATCTGAAAATTTTGATTTGATGTGTTTGGGGAAATCATGGGCGTGGGGGGGGGAGGGGGGCTAGTTACACTCCAATCACTTTCGACTATTAAAAAGGGCACTAGCTCTTTAATTTCCAATCGAATGAGCCTGTTTTGAAGTTTCTATGACGACGCCTTCTATAAAAACCATATATGCCCCCAGGTCATATCTTAAAACCCTTGCCCTGAAGGTTCTGGGGGAGTGTCCTCCTCAAAAACATATTTTCTATCTGGAAATCAACTATGCTGAACAAAATGGCCATCTCAAAATTTTGATTGGATGTGTTTGGGGAAATGATTGGCGTGGGGGGGGGGGGCTAGTTACACTCCGATCACTTTCGACTATTAAAAAGAGCACTAGCCCTTTAATATCCAGTGGAATGAGCCTGTTTTGAAGTTTCTATGGCAACACCTTCTATAAAAACCTTATATGCCCCAGGGCATAGCTTAAAACCCTTGCCCTGAGGGTTTTGGGGGAGTATCCTCCTCAAAAATATATTTTATACCTGGAAATCCACTACGCTGAACAAAATGGCTATCTCAAAATTTTCATTGGATGTGTTTGGGGGAATGATGGATGTGGGGGGGGGGGGGCTAGCTGCCCTCCAATCATTTTGACTATGAAAAGGACACTAGCCCTTTAATTTCCAATCGAATGAGCCTGTTTTGAAGTTTCTACGACAACGCCTTCTATAAAAACCTTATATGCCCCCAGGGCATAACTTAAAACTCTTGCCCTGAGGGTTGTGGGGGAGTGTCCTCCTCAAAAATATATTTTCTATCTGGAAATCAACTACGCTGAACAAAATGGCTATCTGAAAATTTTGATTGGATGTGTTTGGGGGAATGATGGGCGTGGGAGGGGGGCTAGTTTCCCTCCAATCATTTTCCACTATGAAAAGGACACTAGAACTTTAATTTACAATCGAATGAGCCTGTTTTGAAGTTTCTACGACAACGCCTTCTATAAAAACCTTATATGCCCCCAGGGCATAACTTAAAACTCTTGCCCTGAGGGTTGTGGGGAGTGTCCTCCTCAAAAATATATTTTCTATCTGGAAATCAACTACGCTGAACAAAATGGCTATCTGAAATTTTTGATTTGATATTTTTGGGGAAATCATAGGCGTGGGGGGGAGAGGGGGCTAGTTACACTCCAATCACTTATGACTATTAAAAAGGGCACTAGCTCTTTAATTTCCAATCGAATGAGCCTGTTTTGAAGTTTCTATGACGACGCCTTCTATAAAAACCATATATGCCCCCAGGTAATATCTTAAAACCCTTGCCCTGAAGTTTCTGGGGAGTGTCCTCCTCAAAAACATATTTTCTATCTGGAAATCAACTAAGCTGAACAAAATGGCCATCTCAAAATTTGGATTGGATGTGTTTGGGGAAATGATCGGCGTGGGGTGGGCTAGTTACACTCCGATCACTTTCGACTATTAAAAAGGGCACTAGCCCTTTAATGTCCAATCGAATGAGCCTGTTTGAAGTTTCTACGGCAACGCCTTCTATAAAAACCTTATATGCCCCCAGGGCATAGCTTAAAACCCTTGCCCTGAGGGTTTTGGGGGAGTATCCTCCTCAAAAATATATTTTATACCTGGAAATCCACTACGCTGAACAAAATGGCTATCTCAAAATTTTCATTGGATGTGTTTGGGGGAATGATGGATGTGGGGGGGGGGGCTAGCTGCCCTCCAATCATTTTCGACTATGAAAAGGACACTAGCCCTTTAATTTCCAATCGAATGAGCCTGTTTTGAAGTTTCTACGACAACTCCTTCTATAAAAACCTTATATGCCCCCAGGGCATAACTTAAAACCCCTGCCCTGAGGGTTGTGAGGGAGTGTCCTACTCAAAAATATATTTTCTATCTTGAAATCAACTAAGCTGAACAAAATGGCTATCTGAAAATTTTGATTTGATGTGTTTGGGGGAATGATGGGCGTGGGGGGGAGCTAGTTGCCCTCCAATCATTTTCGACTATTAAAAAGGGCACTAGCCCTTTAATTTCCAATCGAATGAGCCTGTTTTGAAGTTTCTACGACAACACCTTCTATAAAAACCTTATATGCCCCAGGTCATATCTTAAAACCCTTGCCCTGAGGGTTTCGGGGGAGTGTCCTCCTCAAAAATATATTTTCTATCTGGAAATCAACTACGCTGAACAAAATGGCTATCTGAAAATTTTGATTTGATATTTTTGGGGAAATCATGGGCGTGGGGGGAGAGGGGGGCTAGTTACACTCCAATCACTTTCGACTATTAAAAAGGGCACTAGCTCTTTAATTTCCAATCGAATGAGCCTGTTTTGAAGTTTGTACGACGACGCCTTCTATAAAAACCATATATGCCCCCAGGTCATATCTTAAAACCCTTGCCCTGAAGGTTTTGGGGGAGTGTCCTCCTCAAAAACATATTTTCTATCTGGAAATCAACTAAGCTGAACAAAATGGCCATCTCAAAATTTTGATTGGATGTGTTTGGGGAAATGATCGGCGTGGGGGGAGGGGCTAGTTACACTCCGATCACTTTCGACTATTAAAAAGGGCACTAGCCCTTTAATGTCCAATCGAATGAGCCTGTTTTGAAGTTTCTACGGCAACGCCTTCTATAAAAACCTTATATTCCCCAGGGCATAGCTTAAAACCCTTGCCCTGAGGGTTTTGGGGGAGTGTCCTCCTCAAAAATATATTTTCTATTTGAAATCAACTAAGCTGAACAAAATGGCTATCTGAAAATTTGATTTGATGTGTTTGGGGGAATGATGGGCGTGGGGGGGAGCTAGTTGCCCTCCAATCATTTTCGACTATGAAAAGGACACTAGCCCTTTAATTTCCAATCGAATGAGCCTGTTTTGAAGTTTCTACGACAACTCCTTCTATAAAAACCTTATATACCCCAGGGCATAACTTAAAACCCTTGCCCTGAGGGTTTTGGGGGAGTGTCCTCCTCAAAAATATATTTTATACCTGGAAATCCACTACGCTGAACAAAATGGCTATCTCAAAATTTTCATTGAATGTGTTTGGGGGAATGATGGATGTGGGGGGGGGGGGGCTAGCTGCCCTCCAATCATTTTCGACTATGAAAAGGACACTAGCCCTTTAATTTCCAATCGAATGAGCCTGTTTTGAAGTTTCTACGACAACTCCTTCTATAAAAACCTTATATACCCCAGGGCATAACTTAAAACCCTTGCCCTGAGGGTTTGGGGGAGTGTCCTCCTCAAAAATATATTTTCTATTTTGAAATCAACTAAGCTGAACAAAATGGCTATCTGAAAATTTTGATTTGATATGTTTAGAGGAATGATGGGCGTGGGGGGGGGGAGCTAGTTGCCCTCCAATCATTTTCGACTATTAAAAAGGGCACTAGCCCTTTAATTTCCAATCGAATGAGCCTGTTTGAAGTTTCTACGACAACGCCTTCTATAAAAACCTTATATGCCCCCAGGGCATAACTTAAAACCCTTGCCCTGAGGGTTTCGGGGGAGTTTCCTCCTCAAAAATATATTTTCTATCTGGAAATCAACTACTCTGAACAAAATGGCTATCTGAAAATTTTGATTTGATGTGTTTGGGGGAATGATGGGCGTAGGGGGGAGCTAGTTACCCTCCAATCATTTTCGACTATTAAAAAGGGCACTAGCCCTTTAATTTCCAATCGAATGAGCCTGTTTTGAAGTTTCTACGACAACGCCTTCTATAAAAACCTTAAATGCCCCAGGGCATAACTAAAAACCCTTGCCCTGAGGGTTTCGGGGGAGTTTCCTCCTCAAAAATATATTTTCTATCTGGAAATCAACTACTGTGAACAAAATGGCTATCTGAAATTTTGATTTGATGTGTTTGGGGAAATGATGGGCGTGGGGGGGGAGGGGGGCTAGTTACACTCCAATCACTTTCGACTATTAAAAAGGGCACTAGCTCTTTAATTTCCAATCGAATGAGCCTGTTCTGAAGTTTCTACGACAACACCTTCTATAAAAACCTTATATGCCCCCAGGGCATAACTTAAAACCCTTGCCCTGAGGGCTGTGGGGGAGTATCCTCCTCAAAAATATATTTTCTATCTGGAAATCAACTACGCTGAACAAAATGGCTATCTCAAAATTTTGATTGGATGTGTTTGGGGGAATGATTGGCGTGGGGGGGGCTTGTTGCCCTCCAATCATTTTTGACTATGGAAAGGACACTAGCCCTTTAATTTCCAATCGAATGAGCCTGTTTTGAAGTTTCTACGACAAACACCTTCTATAAAAACCTTATATGCCCCCAGGGCATAACTTAAAACTCTTGCCCTGAGGGTTTCGGGGGAGTTTCCTCCTCAAAAATATATTTTCTATCTGGAAATCAACTACTCTGAACAAAATGGCTATCTGAAAATTTTGATTTGATGTGTTTGGGGAAATGATGGGCGTGGGGGGGAGGGGGGCTAGTTACACTCCAATCACTTACGACTATTAAAAAGGGCACTAGCTCTTTAATTTCCAATCGAATGAGCCTGTTCTGAAGTTTCTACGACAACACCTTCTATAAAAACCTTATATGCCCCCAGGGCATAACTTAAAACCCTTGCCCTGAGGGCTGTGGGGGAGTATCCTCCTCAAAAATATATTTTCTATCTGGAAGTCAACTACGCTGAACAAAATGGCTATCTCAAAATTTTGATTGGATGTGTTTGGGGGAATGATGGGCGTGGGGGGGGGCTAGTTGCCCTCCAATCATTTTCGACTATTAAAAAGGGCACTAGCCCTTTAATTTCCAATCGAATGAGCCTGTTTTGAAGTTTCTACGACAACGCCTTCTATAAAAACCTTATATGCCCCCAGGGCATAACTTAAAACCCTTGCCCTGAGGGTTGTGGGGGAGTATCCTCCTCAAAAATATATTTTCTATCTGGAAATCATTTACGCTGAACAAAATGGCTATCTCAAAATTTTGATTGGATGTGTTTGGGGGAATAATGGGCGTGGGCGTCTAGTTGCCCTCCAATCATTTTCGACTATGAAAAGGACACTAGCCCTTTAATTTCCAATCGAATGAGCCTGTTTTGAAGTTTCTACGACAACGCCTTCTATAAAAACCTGATATGCCCCCAGGGCATAACTTAAAACCCTTGCCCTGAGGGTTTCGGGGGAGTGTCCTCCTCAAAAATATATTTTCTATCTGGAAATCAACTACGCTGAACAGAATGGCTATCTCAAAATTTTGATTGGATGTGTTTGGGGGAATGATGGGCGCGGGGGGGATAGTTGCCCTCCAATCATTTTCGACTATTAAAAAGGGCACTAGCCCTTTAATTTCCAATCGAATGAGCCTGTTTTGAAGTTTCTACGACAACGCCTTCTATAAAAACCTTATATGCCCCCAGGGCATAACTTAAAACCCTTGCCCTGAGGGTTGTGGGGGAGTATCCTCCTCAAAAATATATTTTCTATCTGGAAATCATTTACGCTGAACAAAATGGCTATCTCAAAATTTTGATTGGATGTGTTTGGGGGAATGATGGGCGTGGGCGTCTAGTTGCCCTCCAATCATTTTCGACTATGAAAAGGACACTAGCCCTTTAATTTCCAATCGAATGAGCCTGTTTTGAAGTTTCTACGACAACGCCTTCTATAAAAACCTGATATGCCCCCAGGGCATAACTTAAAACCCTTGCCCTGAGGGTTTCGGGGGAGTGTCCTCCTCAAAAATATATTTTCTATCTGGAAATCAACTACGCTGAACAGAATGGCTATCTCAAAATTTTGATTGGATGTGTTTGGGGGAATGATGGGCGTGGGGGGGGATAGTTGCCCTCCAATCATTTTCGACTATTAAAAAGGGCACTAGCCCTTTAATTTCCAATCGAATGAGCCTGTTTTGAAGTTTCTATGACAACGCCTTCTATAAAAAACCTTATATGCCCCCAGGGCATAACTTAAAACTCTTGCCCTGAGGGTTGTGGGGGAGTGTCCTCCTCAAAAATATATTTTCTATCTGGAAATCAACTACGCTGAACAAAATGGCTATCTGAAAATTTTGATTGGATTTTTGGGGGGAATGATGGGCGTGGGGGGGGGCTAGTTGCCCTCCAATCATTTTCCACTATGAAAAGGACACTAGAACTTTAATTTCCAATCGAATGAGCCTGTTTTGAAGTTTCTACGACAACACCTTCTATAAAAACCTTATATGCCCCAGGGCATAACTTAAAACCCTTGCCCTGAGGGTTTCGGGGAGTGTCCTCCTCAAAATATATTTTCTATCTGGAAATCAACTACGCTGAACAAAATGGCTATCTGAAAATTTTGATTTGATATTTTTGGGGAAATCATGGGCGTGGGGGGAGAGGGGGGCTAGTTACACTCCAATCACTTTCGACTATTAAAAAGGGCACTAGCTCTTTAATTTGCAATCGAATGAGACTGTTTTGAAGTTTCTACGACGACGCCTTCTATAAAAACCATATATGCCCCCAGGTCATATCTTAAAACCCTTGCCCTGAAGGTTGTGGGGGAGTGTCCTCCTCAAAAACATATTTTCTATCTGGAAATCAACTATGCTGAACAAAATGGCCATCTCAAAATTATGATTGGATGTGTTTGGGGAAATGATCGGCGTGGGGGGGGACGGGGGCTAGTTACACTCCGATCACTTTCGACTATTAAAAAGGGCACTAGCCCTTTAATGTCCAATCGAATGAGCCTGTTTTGAAGTTTCTACTACAATGCCTTCTATAAAAACCTTATATGCCCCCAGGGCATAACTTAAAACCCTTGCCCTGAGGGTTTTGGAGGAGTATCCTCCTCAAAAATATTTTTTATATCTGGAAATCCACTACGCTGAACAAAATGGCTATCTCAAAATTTTGATTGGATGTGTTTGGGGGAATGATGGGCGTGGGGGGAGGGGAGCTAGTTGCCCTCCAATCATTTTCGACTATAAAAAGGACACTAGCCCTTTAATTTCCAATCGAATGAGCCTGTTTTGAAGTTTCTACGACAACGCCTTCTATAAAAACCTTATATGCCCCTAGGGTATAACTTAAAACCCTTGTCCTGAGGGTTGTGGGGGAGTATCCTCCTCAAAAACTTATTTTCTATCTGGAAATCAACTACGCTGAACAAAATGGTTATCTGAAAATTTTGATTGGATGTGTTTGGGGAAATGATAGGCGTGGGGGGGGGAGGGGGGCTAGTTACACTCCGATCACTTTCGACTATTAGAAAGGGCACTAGCCCTTTAATGTCCAATCGAATGAGCCTGTTTTGAAGTTTATACAGCAACGCCTTCTACAAAAACCTTATATGCCCCCAGGGCATAACTTAAAACCCTTGCCCTGAGGGTTTTGGGGGAGTGTCCTCCTCAAAAATATATTTTATATCTGGAAATCCACTACGCTGAACAAAATGGCTATCTCAAAATTTTGATTGGATGTGTTTGGGGGAATGATTGGCGTGGGGGGGGGGGCTTGTTGCCCTCCAATCATTTTCGACTATGGAAAGGACACTAGCCCTTTAATTTCAAATCGAATGAGCCTGTTTTGAAGTTTCTACGACAACGCCTTCTATAAAAACCTTATATGCCCCCAGGGCATAACTTAAAACCCTTGCCCTGAGGGTTTTGTGGGAGTGTCCTCCTCAAAAATAAAATTTCTATCTGGAAATCTACTACGCTGAACAAAATGGCTATCTGAAAATTTTGATTTGATGTGTTTGGGGAAATGAAGGGCGTGGGGGGAGGGGGGCTAGTTACACTCCAATCACTTTTGACTATTAAAAAGGGCACTAGCTCTTTAATTTCCAATCGAATGAGCCTGTTTTGAAGTTCCTACGACAACGCCTTCTATAAAAACCTTATATGCCCCAGGGCATAACTTAAAACCCTTGCCCTGAGGGTTTGTGGGAGTGTCCTCGTCAAAAATATAGTTTCTATCGGGATATCAACTACGCTGAACAAAATGGCTATCTGAAAATTTTGATTTGATGTGTTTGGCGAAATTATGGGCGTGGGGGGGGGGGAGGGGGCTAGTTACACTCCAATCGCTTTCGACTATTAAAAAGGGCACTAGCTCTTTAATTTCCAATCAAATGAGCCTGTTTTGAAGTTTCTACGACGACGAATTCTATAAAAACCATATATGCCCCCAGGTCATATCTTAAAACCCTTGCCCTGAAGGTTCTGGGGGAGTGTCCTCCTCAAAAACATATTTTCTATCTGGAAATCAACTATGCTGAACAAAATGGCCATCTCAAATTTTGATTGGATGTGTTTGGGGAAATGATCGGCGTGGGGGGGGGCTAGTTACACTCCGATCACTTTCGACTATTAAAAAGGGCACTAGCCCTTTAATATCCAATCGAATGAGCCTGTTTTGAAGTTTCTATGGCAACGCCTTCTATAAAAACCTTATATGCCCCCAGGGCATAGCTTAAAACCCTTGCCCTGAGGGTTTTGGGGGAGTATCCTCCTCAAAAATATATTTTATACCTGGAAATCCACTACGCTGAACAAAATGGCTATCTCAAAATTTTCATTGGATGTGTTTGGGGGAATGATGGATGTGGGGGGGGCTAGCTGCCCTCCAATCATTTTCGACTATGAAAAGGACACTAGCCCTTTAATTTCCAATTGAATGAGCCTGTTTTGAAGTTTCTACGACAACGCCTTCTATAAAAACCTTATATGCCCCCAGGGCATAACTTAAAACTCTTGCCCTGAGGGTTGTGGGGGAGTGTCCTCCACAAAAATATATTTTCTATCTGGAAATCAACTACGCTGAACAAAATGGCTATCTGAAAATTTTGATTGGATGTGTTTGTGGGAATGATGGGCGTGGGGGGGGGCTAGTTTCCCTCCAATCATTTCGACTATTAAAAAGGGCACTAGCCCTTTAATTTCCAATCGAATGAGCCTGTTTTGAAGTTTCTACGACAACGCCTTCTATAAAAAACCTTATATGCCCCCAGGGCATAACTTAAAACTCTTGCCCTGAGGGTTGTGGGGGTGTGTCCTCCTCAAAATATATTTTCTATCTGGAAGTCCACTACGCTGAACAAAATGGCTATCTGAAAATTTTGATTGGATTTTTGGGGGAATGCTGGGCGTGGGGGGGGGCTAGTTGCCCTCCAATCATTTTCACTATGAAAAGGACACTAGAACTTTAATTTCCAATTGAATGAGCCTGTTTTGAAGTTTCTACGACAACGCCTTCTATAAAAACCTTATATGCCCCCAGGGCATAACTTAAAACCCTTGCCCTGAGGGTTTCGGGGAGTGTCCTCCTCAAAATATATTTTCTATCTGGAAATCAACTACGCTGAACAAAATGGCTATCTGAAAATTTTGATTTGATATTTTTGGGGAAATCATGGGCGTGGGGGGAGAGGGGGGCTAGTTACACTCCAATCACTTTCGACTATTAAAAAGGGCACTAGCTCTTTAATTTCCAATCGAATGAGACTGTTTTGAAGTTTCTACGACGACGCCTTCTATAAAAACCATATATGCCCCCAGGTCATATCTTAAAACCCTTGCCCTGAAGGTTTGGGGGAGTGTCCTCCTCAAAAACATATTTTCTATCTGGAAATCAACTATGTTTAACAAAATGGCCATCTCAAAATTATGATTGGATGTGTTTGGGGAAATGATCGGCGTGGGGGGGGGGACGGGAGCTAGTTACACTCCGATCACTTTCGACTATTAAAAAGGGCACTAGCCCTTTAATGTCCAATCGAATGAGCCTGTTTTGAAGTTTCTACGACAATGCCTTCTATAAAAACCTTATATGCCCCCAGGGCATAACTTAAAACCCTTGCCCTGAGGGTTTTGGGGGAGTATCCTCCTCAAAAATATTTTTTATATGTGGAAATCCACTACGCTGAACAAAATGGCTATCTCAAAATTTTGATTTGATGTGTTTGGGGAAATTATGGGCGTGGGGGGGGGGCTAGTTACACTCCAATCGCTTTCGACTATTAAAAAGGGCACTAGCTCTTTAATTTCCAATCGAATGAGCCTGTTTTGAAGTTTCTACGACGACGGATTCTGTAAAAACCATATATGCCCCCAGGTCATATCTTAAAACCCTTGCCCTGAAGGTTCTGGGGGAGTGTCCTCCTCAAAAACATATTTTCTATCTGGAAATCAACTATGCTGAACAAAATGGCCATCTCAAAATTTTGATTGGATGTGTTTTGGCCTGAGTGCAGAGCTGCTAAAATATGCAGGTCCTGTTATGCTCCTGTTTCTCCACACCCTGTTCTCTACAATCTGGCAAACCGAGATAATTCCCGAAGATTGGCGGAAGGGTGTCATTATCCCTTTATGGAAGAGGAAAGGTTCTAGAAGCGACTGCTTGAACTACCGTGGAATAACCCTACTGTCTGTCCCAGGAAAACTTTTCTCAATGGTCCTGCTAGATCGATGTCGAAATATCATTCGTAAAATCCGGCGATCGGAGCAAGCTGGTTTCATGTCGGACCGTTCAACCATCGAGCAGATTTTTACGATCCGACAAATCATAGAAAAAGCCACGGAGTTCCGACAAAAAGCTTTTTTTACCTTCGTCGACTTCCGTGCTGCGTTCGACTCAGTGGACCGAGAAGCTCTTTGGCGGATTCTAGAATCGACAGGCCTCCCTAAGAAATACTGCAGACTCTTCAAAGCTCTACACCATGGGACGGAGAGCTGTGTTCAAGTGAACGGCCGCCGCAGCCCGTTCTTCCAAATCACGACAGGAGTGCGCCAAGGATGTGCAGTTGCCCCAGAGCTCTTCAATGTCATCATAGACTACGTTATGACTAGGACTACTTCACGTCTCAGCTTTGGACTCAAGTTTGGAGATCGTGTCATTACAGATGCTGATTTTGCCGATGACTTGGCCATTCTGGCGGACTCCATGGAGCAGTTGCTGGAAGCGCTTCGAATCCTACGAGAAGAGGCTGCAAAAGTAGGACTGCAGATAAACTGGACTAAAACGAAAATTATGGCCATAGACCCATCCTCTCCTGCTGCCAATCCTTCAGTTAGCCTGGATAGCACCACTAGCATCGAAGTTGTCCAAAGGTTCACCTACCTGGGCTCCATAATTTCTTCAGATGGCTCGCTTCTTTCTGAACTGCAAGCGAGAATATCCAAAGCGTCTTCTGCCATGGGCAGACTGAACCGTCACCTCTGGCGAAAACCGAACATCAGTCGCACAACGAAGCTGCGGATTTTCAACGCCCTCGTCGGCTCTGTGATGCTCTATGGAGCTGAGACGTGGCAAGCTTCAGCCGCAACCCTCAAGACAATTGATGTCTTTCAGTCGAAGAGCCTGAGGAGGATCGAAGGTCTACGATGGTTCGACTTTGTCAGCAATGAGAAGCTGCTGCAGCTCACCAAGCAGTCTCGGTTTTCGACCCAAGCAGCCGAGCGAACACTACGATGGTTCGGACACCTACTTCGAATGCCTCCACACATACCTGCGAAAACGATCCATGACTTCGACCCTGTCAAAGCCGGTTGGAAGCGACCTCGCGGCCGACCGAAGAAACGATGGTCTGACAGCCTGTCCGAGTTCCTGGCGATGGCAAATATCAGGTTGAGCGATGTGCAAACGCTTGCCATGGACCGAAGTGGATGGAGGAGGCAGACGTCACTCTCTACGCCGAGCAGCGCCCGGCAGGAGACATAAGTCAAAGTAAGTAAGTCAGTCAAGTCTTTGGGGAAATGATCGGCGTGGGGGGGGGGGGGGCTAGTTACACTCCGATCACTTTCGACTATTAAAAAGGGCACTAGCCCTTTAATATCCAATCGAATGAGCCTGTTTTGAAGTTTCAATGGCAACGCCTTCTATAAGAACCTTATATGCCCCCAGGGCATAGCTTAAAACCCTTGCCCTGAGGGTTTGGGGGAGTATCCTCCTCAAAAATATATTTTATACCTGGAAATCCACTACGCTGAACAAAATGGCTATCTCAAAATTTTGATTGGATGTGTTTGGGGGAATGATGGATGTGGGGGGGGGGGCTAGCTTGCCCTCCAATCATTTTCGACTATGAAAAGGACACTAGCCCTTTAATTTCCAATCGAATGAGCCTGTTTTGAAGTTTCTACGACAACGCCTTCTATAAAAACCTTATATGCCCCCAGGGCATAACTTAAAACTCTTGCCCTGAGGGTTGTGGGGGAGTGTCCTCCTCAAAAATATATTTTCTATCTGGAAATCAACTACGCTGAACAAAATGGCTATCTGAAAATTTTGATTGGATGTGTTTGGGGAATGATGGGCGTGGGGGGGGGGGCTAGTTTCCCTCCAATCATTTTCGACTATTAAAAAGGGCACTAGCCCTTTAATTTCCAATCGAATGAGCCTGTTTTGAAGTTTCTACGACAACGCCTTCTATAAAAAACCTTATATGCCCCCAGGGCATAACTTAAAACTCTTGCCCTGAGGGTTGTGGGGGAGTGTCCTCCTCAAAAATATATTTTCTATCTGGAAATCAACTACGCTGAACAAAATGGCTATCTGAAAATTTTGATTGGATTTTTGGGGGAATGGTGGGGGTGGGGGGGGGGCTAGTTGCCCTCCAATCATTTTCCACTATGAAAAGGACACTAGAACTTTAATTTCCAATCGAATGAGCCTGTTTTGAAGTTTCTACGACAACGCCTTCTATAAAAACCTTATATGCCCCCAGGCCATAACTTAAAACCCTTGCCCTGAGGGTTTCGGGGGAGTGTCCTCCTCAAAATATATTTTCTATCTGGAAATCAACTACGCTGAACAAAATGGCTATCTGAAAATTTTGATTTGATATTTTTGGGGAAATCATGGGCGTGGGGGGAGAGGGGGGCTAGTTACACTCCAATCACTTTCGACTATTAAAAAGGGCACTAGCTCTTTAATTTCCAATCGAATGAGACTGTTTTGAAGTTTCTACGACGACGCCTTCTATAAAAACCATATATGCCCCCAGGTCATATCTTAAAACCCTTGCCCTGAAGGTTGTGGGGGAGTGTCCTCCTTAAAAACATATTTTCTATCTGGAAATCAACTATGCTGAACAAAATGGCCATCTCAAAATTATGATTGGATGTGTTTGGGGAAATAATCGGCGTGGGGGGGGGGACGGGGGCTAGTTACACTCCGATCACTTTCGACTATTAAAAAGGGCACTAGCCCTTTAATTTCCAATCGAATGAGCCTGTTTTGAAGTTTCTACGACAATGCCTTCTATAAAAACCTTATATGCCCCCAGGGCATAACTTAAAACCCTTGCCCTGAGGGTTTTGGGGGAGTATCCTCCTCAAAAATATTTTTTATATCTGGAAATCCACTACGCTGAACAAAATGGCTATCTCAAAATTCTGATTGGATGTGTTTGGGGGAATGATGGGCGTGGGGGGGGCTAGTTTCCCTCCAATCATTTTCGACTATAAAAAGGACACTAGCCCTTTAATTTCCAATCGAATGAGCCTGTTTTGAAGTTTTCTACGACAACGCCTTCTATAAAAACCTTATATGCCCCTAGGGCATAACTTAAAACCCTTGTCCTGAGGGTTGTGGGGGAGTATCCTCCTCAAAAATTATTTTCTCTCTGGAAATCAACTACGCTGAACAAAATGGCTATCTGAAAATTTTGATTGGATGGGTTTGGGGAAATGATGGGCGTGGGGGGGGGAGGGGGGCTAGTTACACTCCGATCACTTTCGACTATTAGAAAGGGCACTAGCCCTTTAATTTCCAATCGAATGAGCCTGTTTTGAAGTTTATACAGACAACGCCTTCTATAAAAACCTT
The DNA here is from genome assembly GCA_027921565.1 of Artemia sinica. Classification (NCBI taxonomy): domain Eukaryota; kingdom Metazoa; phylum Arthropoda; class Branchiopoda; order Anostraca; family Artemiidae; genus Artemia; species Artemia sinica. Next base: position 3,661,219 of record JAPEVW010000027.1, read on the forward strand.
ATATGCCCCAGGGCATAACTTAAAACCCTTGCCCTGAGGGTTTTGGGGGAGTATCCTCCTCAAAAATATATTTTATATCTGGAAATCCACTACGCTGAACAAAATGGCTATCTCAAAATTTTGATTGGATGTGTTTGGGGGAATGATTGGCGTGGGGGGGGGCTTGTTGCCCTCCAATCATTTTCGACTATGGAAAGGACACTAGCCCTTTAATTTCAAATCGAATGAGCCTGTTTTGAAGTTTCTACGACAACGCCTTCTATAAAAACCTTATATGCCCCCAGGGCATAACTTAAAACCCTTGCCCTGAGGGTTGTCGGGGGAGTTTCCTCCTCAAAAATATATTTTCTATCTGGAAATCAACTACGCTGAACAAAATGGCTATCTGAAAATTTTGATTTGATGTGTTTGGGGAAATGAAGGGCGTGGGGGGAGGGGGGCTAGTTACACTCCAATCACTTTTGACTATTAAAAAGGGCACTAGCTCTTTAATTTCCAATCGAATGAGCCTGTTTTGAAGTTCCTACGACAACGCCTTCTATAAAAACCTTATATGCCCCCAGGGCATAACTTAAAACCCTTGCCCTGAGAGTTTCGTGGGAGTGTCCTCGTCAAAAATATATTTTCTATCGGGATATCAACTACGCTGAACAAAATGGCTATCTGAAAATTTTGATTTGATGTGTTTGGGGAAATATGGGCGTGGGGGGGGGGAGGGGGGCTAGTTACACTCCAATCGCTTTCGACTATTAAAAAGGGCACTAGCTCTTTAATTTCCAATCGAATGAGCCTGTTTTGAAGTTTCTACGACGACGAATTCTATAAAAACCATATATGCCCCCAGGTCATATCTTAAAACCCTTGCCCTGAAGGTTCTGGGGGAGTGTCCTCCTCAAAAACATATTTTCTATCTGGAAATCAACTATGCTGAACAAAATGGCCATCTCAAAATTTTGATTGGATGTGTTTGGGAAATGATCGGCGTGGGGGGGGGCTAGTTACACTCCGATCACTTTCGACTATTAAAAAGGGCACTAGCCCTTTAATATCCAATCGAATGTGCCTGTTTTGAAGTTTCTATGGCAACGCCTTCTATAAAAACCTTATATGCCCCCAGGGCATAGCTTAAAACCCTTGCCCTGAGGGTTTTGGGGGAGTATCCTCCTCAAAAATATATTTTATACTGGAAATCCACTACGCTGAACAAAATGGCTATCTCAAAATTTTCATTGGATGTGTTTGGGGGAATGATGGATGTGGGGGGGGGGCTAGCTGCCCTACAATCATTTTCGACTATGAAAAGGACACTAGCCCTTTAATTTCCAATCGAATGAGCCTGTTCTGAAGTTTCTACGACAACGCCTTCTATAAAAACCTTATATGCCCCCAGGGCATAACTTAAAACTCTTGCCCTGAGGGTTGTGGGGGAGTGTCCTCCTCAAAAATATATTTTCTATCTGGAAATCAACTACGCTGAACAAAATGGCTATCTGAAAATTTTGATTGGATGTGTTTGGGGGAATGATGGGCGTGGGGGGAGGGGAGCTAGTTGCCCTCCAATCATTTTCGACTATTAAAAAGGGCACTAGCCCTTTAATTTCCAATCGAATGAGCCTGTTTTGAAGTTTCTACGACAACGCCTTCTATAAAAACCTTATATGCCCCCAGGGCATAACTTAAAACTCTTGCCCTGAGGGTTGTGGGGGAGTATCCTCCTCAAAAATATATTTTCTATCTGGAAATCAACTACGCTGAACAAAATGGCTATCTGAAAATTTTGATTGGATGTGTTTGGGGGAATGATGGGCGTGGGGGGGGGGGCTAGTTTCCCTCCAATCATTTTCGACTATTAAAAAGGGCACTAGCTCTTTAATTTCCAATCGAATGAACATTTTTGAAGTTTCTACGACACCGCCTTCTATAAAAACCTTATATACCCCAAGGGCATAACTTAAAACCCTTGCCCTGAGAGTTTCGTGGGAGTGTCCTCGTCAAAAATATATTTTCTATCGGGATATCAACTACGCTGAACAAAATGGCTATCTGAAAATTTTGATTTGATGTGTTTGGGGAAATTATGGGCGTGGGGGGGGAGGGGGGCTAGTTACACTCCAATCGCTTTCGACTATTAAAAAGGGCACTAGCTCTTTAATTTCCAATCGAATGAGCCTGTTTTGAAGTTTCTACGACGACGAATTCTATAAAAACCATATATGCCCCCAGGTCATATCTTAAAACCCTTGCCCTGAAGGTTCTGGGGGAGTGTCCTCCTCAAAAACATATTTTCTATCTGGAAATCAACTATGCTGAACAAAATGGCCATCTCAAAATTTTGATTGGATGTGTTTGGGGAAATGATCGGCGTGGGGGGGGGCTAGTTACACTCCGATCACTTTCGACTATTAAAAAGGGCACTAGCCCTTTAATATCCAATCGAATGAGCCTGTTCTGAAGTTTCTATGGCAACGCCTTCTATAAAAACCTTATATGCCCCCAGGGCATAGCTTAAAACCCTTGCCCTGAGGGTTTTGGGGGAGTATCCTCCTCAAAAATATATTTTATACCTGGAAATCCACTACGCTGAACAAAATGGCTATCTCAAAATTTTCATTGGATGTGTTTGGGGGAATGATGGATGTGGGGGGGGGGGCTAGCTGCCCTCCAATCATTTTCGACTATGAAAAGGACACTAGCCCTTTAATTTCCAATCGAATGAGCCTGTTCTGAAGTTTCTACGACAACGCCTTCTATAAAAACCTTATATGCCCCAGGGCATAACTTAAAACTCTTGCCCTGAGGGTTGTGGGGGAGTGTCCTCCTCAAAAATATATTTTCTATCTGGAAATCAACTACGCTGAACAAAATGGCTATCTGAAAATTTTGATTGGATGTGTTTGGGGGAATGATGGGCGTGGGGGGAGGGGAGCTAGTTGCCCTCCAATCATTTTCGACTATTAAAAAGGGCACTAGCCCTTTAATTTCCAATCGAATGAGCCTGTTTTGAAGTTTCTACGACAACGCCTTCTATAAAAAACCTTATATGCCCCCAGGGCATAACTTAAAACTCTTGCCCTGAGGGTTGTGGGGGAGTATCCTCCTCAAAAATATATTTTCTATCTGGAAATCAACTACGCTGAACAAAATGGCTATCTGAAAATTTTGATTGGATGTGTTTGGGGAATGATGGGCGTGGGGGGGGGGAGGCTAGTTTCCCTCCAATCATTTTCCACTATGAAAAGGACACTAGAACTTTAATTTCCAATCCAATGAGCCTGTTTTGAAGTTTCTATGACAACACCTTCTATAAAAACCTTATATTCCCCCAGGGCATAGCTTAAAACCCTTGCCCTGAGGGTTTCGGGGGAGTGTCCTCCTCAAAAATATATTTTCTATCTGGAAATCAACTACGCTGAACAAAATGGCTATCTGAAAATTTTGATTTGATATTTTTGGGGAAATCATGGGCGTGGGGGGAGAGGGGGGCTAGTTACACTCCAATCACTTTCGACTATTAAAAAGGGCACTAGCTCTTTAATTTCCAATCGAATGAGCCTGTTTTGAAGTTTCTACGACGACGCCTTCTATAAAAACCATATATGCCCCCAGGTCATATCTTAAAACCCTTGCCCTGAAGGTTCTGGGGGAGTGTCCTCCTCAAAAACATATTTTCTATCTGGAAATCAACTAAGCTGAACAAAATGGCCATCTCAAAATTTTGATTGGATGTGTTTGGGGAAATGATCGGCGTGGGGGGGGCTAGTTACACTCCGATCACTTTCGACTATTAAAAAGGGCACTAGCCCTTTAATGTCCAATCGAATGAGCCTGTTTTTAAGTTTCTACGGCAACGCCTTCTATAAAAACCTTATATGCCCCCAGGGCATAGCTTAAAACCCTTGCCCTGAGGGTTTTGGGGGAGTATCCTCCTCAAAAATATATTTTATACCTGGAAATCCACTACGCTGAACAAAATGGCTATTTCAAAATTTTGATTGGATGTGTTTGGGGGAATGATGGGTGTGGGGGGGGCTAGTTGCCCTCCAATCATTTTCGACTATTAAAAAGGGCACTAGCCCTTTAATTTCCAATCGAATGAGCCTGTTTTGAAGTTTCTACGACAACGCCTTCTATAAAAACCTTATATGCCCCCAGGGCATAACTTAAAACCCTTGCCCTGAGGGTTGTGGGGGAGTATCCTCCTCAAAAATATATTTTCTATCTGGAAATCATTTACGCTGAACAAAATGGCTATCTCAAAATTTTGATTGGATGTGTTTGGGGGAATGATGGGCGTGGGCGTCTAGTTGCCCTACAATCATTTTCGACTATGAAAAGGACACTAGCCCTTTAATTTCCAATCGAATGAGCCTGTTTTGAAGTTTCTACGACAACGCCTTCTATAAAAACCTGATATGCCCCAGGGCATAACTTAAAACCCTTGCCCTGAGGGTTTCGGGGGAGTGTCCTCCTCAAAAATATATTTTCTATCTGGAAATCAACTACGCTGAACAAAATGGCTATCTGAAAATTTTGATTGGATGTGTTTGGGGGAATGATGGGCGTGGGGGGGCTAGTTGCCCTCCAATCATTTTCGACTATTAAAAAGGGCACTAGCCCTTTAATTTCCAATCGAATGAGCCTGTTTTGAAGTTTCTACGACAACGCCTTCTATAAAAACCTTATATGCCCCCAGGGCATAACTTAAAACTCTTGCCCTGAGGGTTGTGGGGGAGTGTCCTCCTCAAAAATATATTTTCTATCTGGAAATCAACTACGCTGAACAAAATGGCTATCTGAAAATTTTGATTGGATTTTTGGGGGAATGATGGGCGTGGGGAGGGGGGGGCTAGTTGCCCTCCAATCATTTTCCACTATGAAAAGGACACTAGAACTTTAATTTCCAATCGAATGAGCTGTTTTGAAGTTTCTACGACAACGCCTTCTATAAAAACCTTATATACCCCCAGGGCATAACTTAAAACCCTTGCCCTGAGGGTTTCGGGGGAGTGTCCTCCTCAAAAATATATTTTCTATCTGGAAATCAACTACGCTGAACAAAATGGCTATCTGAAAATTTTGATTTGATATTTTTGGGGAAATCATGGGCGTGGGGGGAGAGGGGGGCTAGTTACACTCCAATCACTTTCGACTATTAAAAAAGGCACTAGCTCTTTAATTTCCAATCGAATGAGCCTGTTTTGAAGTTTCTACGACGACGGCTTCTATAAAAACCATATATGCCCCCAGGTCATATCTTAAAACCCCTGCCCTGAAGGTTGTGGGGAGTGTCCTCCTCAAAAACATATTTTCTATCTGGAAATCAACTATGCTGAACAAAATGGCCATCTCAAAATTATGATTGGATGTGTTTGGGGAAATGATCGGCGTGGGGGGGGGGGGACGGGGGCTAGTTACACTCCGATCACTTTCGACTATTAAAAAGGGCACTAGCCCTTTAATGTCCAATCGAATGAGCCTGTTTTGAAGTTTCTACTACAATGCCTTCTATAAAAACCTTATATGCCCCCAGGGCATAACTTAAAACCCTTGCCCTGAGGGTTTTGGGGGAGTATCCTCCTCAAAAATATTTTTTATATCTGGAAATCCACTACGCTGAACAAAATGGCTATCTCAAAATTTTGATTGGATGTGTTTGGGGAAATGATTGGCGTGGGGGGGGGGAGGGGGGCTAGTTACACTCCGATCACTTTCGACTATTAGAAAGGGCACTAGCCCTTTAATGTCCAATCGAATGAGCCTGTTTTGAAGTTTATACAGCAACGCCTTCTACAAAAACCTTATATGCCCCCAGGGCATAACTTAAAACCCTTGCCCTGAGGGTTTTGGGGGAGTATCCTCCTCAAAAATATATTTTATATCTGGAAATCCACTACGCTGAACAAAATGGCTATCTCAAAATTTTGATTGGATGTGTTTGGGGGAATGATTGGCGTGGGGGGGGGGGGCTTGTTGCCCTCCAATCATTTTCGACTATGGAAAGGACACTAGCCCTTTAATTTCAAATCGAATGAGCCTGTTTTGAAGTTTCTACGACAACGCCTTCTATAAAAACCTTATATGCCCCCAGGGCATAACTTAAAACCCTTGCCCTGAGGGTTTCGGGGGAGTTTCCTCCTCAAAAATATATTTTCTATCTGGAAATCAACTACGCTGAACAAAATGGCTATCTGAAAATTTTGATTTGATGTGTTTGGGGAAATGAAGGGCGTGGGGGGAGGGGGGCTAGTTACACTCCAATCACTTTCGACTATTAAAAAGGGCACTAGCTCTTTAATTTCCAATCGAATGAGCCTGTTCTGAAGTTTCTACGACAACACCTTCTATAAAAACCTTATATGCCCCCAGGGCATAACTTAAAACCCTTGCCCTGAGGGCTGTGGGGGAGTATCCTCCTCAAAAATATATTTTCTATCTGGAAATCAACTACGCTGAACAAAATGGCTATCTCAAAATTTTGATTGGATGTGTTTGGGGGAATGATGGGCGTGGGGGTCTAGTTGCCCTCCAATCATTTTCGACTATGAAAAGGACACTAGCCCTTTAATTTCCAATCGAATGAGCCTGTTTTGAAGTTTCTACGACAACGCCTTCTATAAAAACCTAATATGCCCCCAGGGCATAACTTAAAACCCTTGCCCTGAGGGTTTCGGGGGAGTGTCCTCCTCAAAAATATATTTTCTATCTGGAAATCAACTACGCTGAACAAAATGGCTATCTCAAAATTTTGATTGGATGTGTTTGGGGGAATGATGGGCGTGGGGGGGGGGGCTAGTTGCCCTCCAATCATTTTCGACTATTAAAAAGGGCACTAGCCCTTTAATTTCCAATCGAATGAGCCTGTTTTGAAGTTTCTACGACAACGCCTTCTATATAAACCTTATATGCCCCCAGGGCATAACTTAAAACCCTTGCCCTGAGGGTTGTGGGGGAGAATCCTCCTCAAAAATATATTTTCTATCTGGAAATCAACTACGCTGAACAAAATGGCTATCTCAAAATTTTGATTGGATGTGTTTGGGGGAATGATGGGCGTGGGGGTCTAGTTGCCCTCCAATCATTTTCGACTATTAAGAAGGGTACTAGATCTCTCGATTTCCAATTGAATGAGCCCCCTTTGAAGCTTCTACGACGACCCCTTCCATATGAAGTGCCTCTGGGAAAAAAATAAATAAATAAATAATAATAAAACATTGGAGCCGTATGGCCTTTACTATAGGCAACGCTACAGCGTTGCCTCTGAAAGAAGGGGGCAGTATCAAAATTTTGTTTGTAGTGAAACTATATATGTCTTGACCAATCTTGGAAAGAACTAATACATTAAACTGAATATTTTATGTATAATGATATTAATTGCTGAAAGCTCATCAGTTAAAAATTCTACTGAAATTTTAATATTTATCTTCAATATTAAGTACAAAAGAAAACATTTGTAATGTAATTCGTTTTCAGTAATGCGCCAATGACGCAGTAGGTTTTAGGCTTCTGCAGTGAAGCAATACCCAAACTCTAGTTTGTAGTTATTTTTATTCGATTCGAACTTCATTTGCATATTCAATTTAAGTTTCACTTGTTTTAATATTTATTTATTCATTTACATTAATATATATTGTATGTTTGTTCGCATTGATTGTTTATTTAATTTCTGTTCTTTTCAAGTTTCATTTATACTTTAATAGCAAACTATTTCTTTTCGTTTTAAGCTTAATTTTCATATTCAATCTAAGCATTACTCGCTTTAAGATCTATTTATTAATTTATATTATTACTTGTTGTATGTTTTTTGCTATGATTGTTTATTTAATTTCTCTTCGTTTCGGGTTTCATTTATTCTTTAATAGTAATTTATGGTCGTTTTGAGTTTGAATTTTAAGAGGTATTTGTATCTCCTCAGCTTAAGTTTAAAATGGCCTTTACTTTTCTTTGAAAAACTTATTTTCGGAAAGTTTTTTTTAATTAATTTTTGTTCGTTTTGATTGCAAAAAGTCTCAAGTTTTTATGGCATGAGGGGGGGGGGGTTGCTTACAGTCCGATTATTCTTGATTTTAAAAAACGGATCTAGAACTTTCAATTGAAATCGAATGAGACTTTTTTCAAAGTCTATACGATTACCTCTTTGATAAAAACCTTATATATGAACAATAGACAGCTTGCATAACTTGTGGACAGCGATTGACAACAATGAATGGATTGAAAAAACAGCAAGTTTAATTAACGCAATCTTGCGTTAATTAAGTAAATTACATTACTTTAGACTACTTTAGGGGGGGCTCCCCTCGCCCCTCCCCTGGATCTGCCAATGTCTTACACTCTCTGTTTCTTTCCTTGTTAGGGAGGAGAGCAGATGCCTAATAAATGTGTTTTAATACCGAAACATTCTAACTCTCATTGGGCCTTGGGGGGGGGGGTATTTGCCCTTCGATCAATTTTGACTCTTAAGAGCTGGACTAGAACTTCCAATTTCCAATCAAATGAGCCCTCTCTGAAGTTTATACGAGAATCCCTTCCTGCCCCCGGGCCCTGGGGGGTTTTGTCGACGCCAGAGTTTTGTTACTTAACCTTTCAACTATTTTTAACAAAATGGTATTTTTAACCCTTGCATATAAAGCAGCTCTGGGGGTAAAATAATAAAAAAATATTGAAGCTATATAAGATTTATTCATTTATTTATGTTTGCACCGGTTATCTTTATGTTTGTAAGATAGTTAATTTTAATTTCTGTTCGTTTGGGGTTTTGTTTGTTCTTTAACAGGAATTTCTGGTCTTTTTGAGTTTTAACCATAATAGGAAATAATTCCTGCTGGTCCTGAGTTCAATATGGCTCTTTACTCTTCTTAGAAAACTTTTTTTTATGTAAGGTTTTTTTTAATTAATAATAATAAAACATTGAAGCCTTATGGCCTTTGCTAGAGACAGCTTAATTATATGCCTCTGAAAAATTAAACCTGATTTTTTCACGCAACAATGAATGGATCGAAATAATAGTAGTAAGCTAGGTAGCTAGGTTATTGCATATGTTGATGCAGAAAGAACAGGATCGTTTTGATTAGACCATTTTTCGGATTTTTTGTGCCCAATAATTTAGCATTTATCGCAAAGTATGTATTTTATCCTTATTTTAAGTATGGCTGTAATTTTAAGTATTTTATAATAGATTTACTATGTGTTCTTCCCATACAAAACTTTACCTTATTATAGTCTTTAGAGTGGGGGCAGCGTAGTTGGCAAAAAGAAGAAAACTTAAGCGTAGACAGTAGGAGAGGGGGAAGGTGAGGTTCAAGACTCATCAAATACGGGGCGGAACTTAACTTATCTCCTCCGTTCCCGATTTAGGAGATTAGAGAGACTCTTTGGGATGTAGAATGTTGGACCGTTTGAGTTGTGGAAGACGTTAAAATACTCAAAAATACTTTATATTTTTAGTTATTGCAAGATTGCTTTCATAGATTGTGGAATGGTGATCCCCCTGGCCCATGATTTGGGTGAGCCTCAACTCATAATATGCAATTTTGATTAATTGTTCCGTGCTATATGCATGTATTAAACTATATATGTTATTTTGAGTTATGCTTTTATCGCTTTGCGTTCATTTTTAAGCCTTGAGATAAAAACTGAAACCCTAGCCTAAAAAGTGGTTGGGGAAGTCTCCCCCCTCGTATGCATAACTGAGCAGCCACAGAGAAAGTAATACAAATGAAAATGATCTGTCTTTTGAAAATGTCTTTTTTCAAAAGACACGAAAATAATCGTCTAAAGGAACCTGAAGTGCTATCTCTGACATTTCATTGATTCTTTATTCCCGTTACTTTCAGATGTAAAATTTAGAATAACATCGAATGGGTTTAGTCGTCCCCTCCCTGAATAATTCACATTTGGAAAACTCAACCCCTGGGATATTCCTCCCCCTCCAAGAACATTTTCTCTTCCTGCTGATAATTCCCCCACGAAAAATTCCACCCAGCAGAAATTTCCCAGCCGTGGAATATGCTCCCCCAAACATATTCCCCTCAGATAATTTCGGATATTCATAATATAAATAAAAATTTATTTTTCCAGGGGCACTTTATGTGAAAGAGGTGGTCGCATAAACTTTGGAACGGGATTCATTGAATTACAAATTACAAGTTATAGTGCCCTTACACCAGGGGCAGATCCAGGATTTTTTAGGGGGAGGGGCAAAATAGGTTGATCCGATAAACTTGCGTTAGGAGAAAGTTTAATTAACGCAATCTTGGGTTTATTAAGTAAATAACATTACTTTAGACTACGTTAGGAGGAGCTAGTTGCCCTTCAATCTCTTTTGACTCTTAAAAAGTAAACAAGAACTTTCAATTTCCAATCAAATGAGGTCTCTCTAAAGTTTGTACGGGCATCCCTTCCATAAGAAATAATATGAAAAATTCGGAGAATCCTTAAATTAAAACCCTTGCCCTGAGGGCTTTGGGGGAGTTTTCATCCTCAAAGACCTAATTTCCAGAACTTAAAACTACGTTTAATAGAATGGCTGTCTCAAAATTTTGATTGGATGTGTTTGGGGAAAAGGTGGGCGTGAGAGGGGGGTTAGTTGCCCTCAAATCACTTTCGACTATTAAAAAGGGCACTAGCCCTTTGAATTTCCAATCGAATGAGCCTTTTTTGACGTTTCTACGACACCACCTTCTATAAAAACCTTATATGCCCCCAGGGCATAACTTAAAACCCTTGTCCTAAGGGTTGTGGGGGAGTGTCCTCCTCAAAAACATATTTTCTACCTAGAAATCAAATACGCTGAACAAAATGGCTATCTCAAAATTTTGATTGGATGTGTTTTGGGGCATGATGGGCGTGGCGGGTGGCTAGTTGCCCTTCAATCACTTTCGACTATTAAAAAGGGCACCTTTGAATTTCCAATCGAATGAGCCTACTTTCAAATTTCTACGACAACGCCTTCTATAAAAACCTTATATGCCCCCAGGGCATAACTTAAAACCCTTGCCCTGAGGGTTGTGGGGGAGTGTCCTCCTCAAAAACATATTTTCTATCTGGAAATCAACTACGCTGAACAAAATGGCTATCTCAAAATTTTGATTGGATGCGTTTGGGGGAATGATAGGCGCGGGGGGGGGGGGCTAGTTGCCCTCCAATCACTTTCAACTATTAAAAAGGGCACTAGTCATTTGAATTTCAAATCAAATGAGTATTTGTCCTAAGGTCCCAAGGTCCTAAGTCCTAACCCTTGTCCTAAGGGTTGTGGGGGAGTTTCCTCCTCAAAAACATATTTTCTATCTGGAAATCAACTAAGCTGAACAAAATGGCTATCTCAAAATTTTGATTGGATGTGTTTGGGGGAATGATGGGCTTGGGGGGGGGCTAGTCGCCCTCCAATCACTTTCGACTATTAAAAGGGCACTAGCCCTTTGAATTTCTAATCGAATGAGTCTTTATTGAACTTTCTGCGACAACGCCTTCTATAAAAACCTTATATGCCCCCAGGGCATAAGTTAAAACCCTTACCCTGAGGGTTGTGGGGGATTGTCCTCCTCAAAAACATATTTTCTATGTGGAAATCAATTACGCTGAACAAAATGGCTATCTCAAAATTTTGATTGGATGTGTTTAGGGGGATGATGAGCGTTGGGGGGCTAGTTGCTCTCCAATCACTTTCTACTATTAAAAAGGGCACTATCCCTTTGAATTTCCAATCCAATGTGCCTTTTTGAAGTTTCTACGACAACACCTTCTATAAAAACCTTATATGCCCCCAGGGCATAACTTAAAACCCTTGTCCTAAGGGTTCTGGGGGAGTGTCCTCCTCAAAAACATATTTTCTATCTGGAAATCAACTACGCTGAACAAAATGGCTATCTCAAAATTTTGATTTGATGCGTTTGGGGGAATGATAGGCGCGGGGGGGGGGGGGGGCTAGTTGCCCTCCAATCACTTTCGACTATTAAAAAGGGCACTAGTCATTTGAATTTCAAATCAAATGAGTATTTGTCCTAAGGTCCCAAGGTCCTAAGTCCTAACCCTTGTCCTAAGGGTTGTGGGGGAGTTTCCTCCTCAAAAACATATTTTCTATCTGGAAATCAACTAAGCTGAACAAAATGGCTATCTCAAAATTTTGATTGGATGTGTTTGGGGGAATGATGGGCCTGGGGGGGGGGCTATTCGCCCTCCAATCACTTTCGACTATTAAAAAGGGCACTAGCCCTTTGAATTTCTAATCGAATGAGTCTTTATTGAACTTTCTGCGACAACGCCTTCTATAAAAACCTTATATGCCCCTAGGGCATAAGTTAAAACCCTTACCCTGAGGGTTGTGGGGGATTGTCCTCCTCAAAAACATATTTTCTATGTGGAAATCAATTGCGCTGAACAAAATGGCTATCTCAAAATTTTGATTGGATGTGTTTAGGGGGATGATGAGCGTTTGGGGGCTAGTTGCCCTCCAATCACTTTCGACTATTAAAAATGGCACTAGCCCTTTGAATTTCCAATCAAATGAGCCTGTTTTGAAGTTTCTACGACAACGCCTTCTATAAAAACCTTATATGCCCCCAGGGCATAACTTAAAACCCTTGCCCGGAGGGTTGTGGGGGAGTGTCCTCCTTAAAAACATATTTTCTACCTGAAAATCAACTACGCTGAACGAAATGGCTATCTCAAAATTTTGATTGGATGTGTTTGGGGAAATGATGGGTGTGGGGGGGGGGGCTAGTTGCCATCCAATCACTTTCGACTATTTAAAAGGGCACTAGCCCTTTGAATTTCCAATCAAATGAGCCTGTTTTGAAGTTTCTACGACAACGCCTTCTATAAAAACCTTATATGCCCCCAGGGCATAACTTAAAACTCTTGCCCTGAGGGTTGTCGGGGAGTGTCCTCCTCAAAAATATATTTTATATCCGGAAATCAACTACGCTGAACAAAATGCCTATCTCAAAATTTTGATTGGATGTGTTTGGGGGAATGATGGGCAAGGGGGGCTAGTTGCCCTCCAATCATTTTCGACTATTAAAAAGGGCACTAGAACTCTCGATTTCCAATCGAATGAGCCCTTTTTGAAGTTTCTACGACGACCCCTTCCGTATGAAGTGCGTCTGGAAAAAAAAATAATAAAACATTGGAGCCGTATGGCCTTTACTATAGGCAACGCTACAGCGTTGCCTCTTATTTGGAGTACCAAAAAACCGATATATTTGACAGCTTTTCATAAATAAAAAAGTTTAAGCTTCGTCAAATTGAACTACTATATCAATAAAATCACTCCTGGTAATTTTTTTTATAGAAAACAAAAAAAAGCATCCATTCCGTGGTAAAATACAAAATTAAACATTTCTTATTATGGTGACTGTAGATCGGCTTGTGGGGACTCAGACATTCTAAATTTTGGCAGCATATTTTTAATGCGGTCGCCCCCCTTTTTGAGATGTCTTACGTCTTTTTCCGGGTTGCAGCGGTAGCTAGCAACCTAGTAATCACGTCCTTTCTATATAACGCCAACTTTCTAATATACTAGTAACTTGGGATGCTGAACTTCAAACTCTAAAAAACACACATTTTGAATCACCATAAAAAGCTGATTCTTTTGTTTAATGTTGTCAATATTAGGACTTTTATGCATTCGTTATTGACAAGGGTCGATGCCTACTTCCCATTCTTTACTACGAAGAAATTGATTTTTTATTCGAACCAGATAAAATAGGAAAATGTTTGTGGAAAACTGGAAAGGGGTCATTCAGTCACAAATTAGAACTCATATTGCCCGTACTAAGTGTCAAACCTATTGATAGGCAGCAAACCATGGGCAAAGACAAATTATTTTTATTTGTCATTATGTTTTCCACAGTTTGTCCATATTCTGCCCTCTTTCCTTTGGTTTCCTCACAACCATTTTAAAGTTCCCAATGTTCAGGGGGAGGCCGTGCCCCCCCCCCTGCAGCACCCATGCTCGTGATGCTGTACAGATGGTAGCAGAGCAGTTTCAGAGCAGTGGTTAGAAAAGATAAAATTAGTCAGTTGGTTTTTCAATCCTCATAAGAGAGTGCATTTTTCAGAACGGCAGGTTTCTGACAATTTCAATACTTTATTTGGCAGATAACCTGTTTCGTGTTGGGTATCGAGTTGGACTTTAGAGGAAAACTACATCTTTTTTTGGAGGGGCTAAGGTGACGTTGGAAATAATCGTTACTATTTCTTCATTAGAGCCTAAAAAAGGATAAAATATTTCAAAATACAGAGAACTTATGCATACAAGTGCAACAAGTATTTCCCACCAATTGCCGCTAATTAATATAACGCTCCACACAAGAAAATGTAAAAAATACGGCCCAAGTTCACGTATCTCTGCCAATGCAAACTCAAAGTTTTTATCCTCAGAAAATATTCCTTTAAGTACAAGCACTATACCAGCCTTCCCATAGATGGCGCTATGCTTTTGCATTTTCATGAACAGGAATCCATAGTGTACTGCCAGCAGGAAACACGACAACGCTCTAAACTGCACGTTACCAATGATCAACAAAAAATCCAGAAAAATCAGAGAACCGAGAAGACTCCAAGACGCTTCAGTAACCATTTTCGCTTTATAGTTCTCGAAAAGAGATCCAAATTCTATTTTACTTCTTTCTATCATTTTTACAGTGTCACTATAATATTTCAGATCTAATGCAACCATCGCTTAAAAATGTACATAGCCTTTTCCTGAGTTTGTCTAGATTTGCAAAAAATATCTTCATACAATTTTAAGTCCGACACTAAAATTCCATCAATTGCTCATAGGAAATATTTTCTGTTCTTTTTCTTCTTTGTTAAGTCTTTATATTTTCCAAAGCAGTGTAAAAACCCCTCACAATTTTTGTACTTCATTTTCCATATTTTACGTAAAATTTACCCATTTGTTCAGCAATTGCTGCTGCAGAGGTTTAGGTCTCTAAGAACATATAAACAAAAATTTTAGCAGAAGGGTGTATCAAAATAAACCTGCTTAACATAGATAAGAAGATCTTAACTTAAGCTCCTTACATCAGGGACTCCACAAGCGATTGTTATGGTGACAACTTTGGCGTTGAACCCGATGGAGGTCAGATGCAAATGTTGCAATTAGAAGTGCACAGGGTTTAGTTTCGGGTATAACAATTTTTAGTTAGATTGATGATATCACGTCTTTTTTGCACGACCCTCCAGTCTTCCAATACAAATTATATTATTTATTATAAGAGATATTAAAGATTGAAGTTATAGACTGAAAAGAATTTTAGGATAATAAGAAGAATAGTGATGGATAAGAGTGCAAAATTTGATATCAAAATTTAAACATAATTTTCATGCCAGATTGTACTATTTCCAGGAAAAAGTTATGTTCAAGTAGTCCTGCTTTACAATACACAAAAATATAGCAAATTTGGGCTCACAAGTACAGGTTCGGCAACTTTATTTTAAGCTAAGATTGCCTGAAAGCTATTTTATTTTTCTACCATCAATTAAAAATTCATGAAAAGAGCCAATCAAATGGTTGTAACTGCCCTGGTCCCAAAAATGAATATATGACGTCATCTTAGGTGTAAGTTGTGTGCCAAAGCTTTAAAAAAAATCTTGGATAAAACAAAAAATCGCGAGGAAAGGAAGAAAACGAGGACAATTAACAGCCAGTGAAAAAATTGAAAAATTAAGAAATATTTCGGTCAAGACCTCCGCTTGACCGAGATATTTGCATAATTTTTCAATTTTTTCACTGGCTGTTAATTGTACTCGTTTTCTTCCTTTCTTCGCGATTTTTTGTTTTATCATGATTAGCCAGTGTGGTCTCAGAAATGATTTAAGAATCTTGGAAGAAGTACAAGGAATTATAAGAAGAAAACAAAAAGAATGAGTGCAATTATAAGATCCGAATGTGCAACGCAACTCCCAATATACATTTCAGAGTACCAGGGTCGTATCCAGGATTTTTTCGGGGGGGGGGGGGGGGTCAAAGATGGTCTGCACAAAAATCCTTGAAGTACCAAAGACAGCGAAAATTAGATCTGACTCTTTAAATTGGTTAAGTAGAAATTTGCATAGCTATATTTACTTATAGAAGTTAGGAAAAATCAAGAATTCAGCTTTTAATGAAAAAGATTTCCAGAACCAGTTATGCAGTTTTTAGTAATAGCAGTCACCAAATTTCAAAAAGAGGAAATGTAGTGGTGAAAGAAAAATATTTGTGGCTATAAAAGAAAATTTAGCGATGAAAGAAAAGGACTGGGCTTAATTGTGGTCATAAATATTGACCGCGTCAAATCTAATATCGTACCTTGAAGCTGTGAACTTACACCTTATAAGTTCTCCGATAGAGCCGCTTATAGCGCTAAAGATCGTGCCAATAAGGCCTACGCCACCCTCAATTAATGAGAGAAAATGAAATGTGTAGCCATGTAAATGTGACCTCTTCTCTTCGAGCTATCTGGAGATCAGATACCTTGAGAACGTGCCTTTGGAGACATGCGAACTCTAGATACGGATATATAAAATGAAATAAACACAGGTAAAAAACAATGGATTTATTGAGACTTACATATTTAGGTTAACAGCAGTAGGTCACTTCAAATGACACAACGGTGACTGAGATACAACAATGAGAAAATTGCAAAGCTTGGACATCGAAAAAGTTCTCTCTAAATGGTCCTGAATCTACTTTACGAATAATCCAAAAACCACTTTTACCCCACTATCAAACGTAGTTTTTTGTCCTGCGCTGTGAGAACTGGCTCACAATTGGCTCAGGTGGCCCAAGGATGCGAACCCTTGGTCCAATAAATTGTCTTAAATATTTCTGATGATTCAAACGTTCACACGGCTTTTATAATTTAAACTTCCTAAGAAATATTGTGCGTAGCATCTTTTTTATTGCGCGCTGTCTTCTCGAAATCCAAAGCTTGGATAGCGCCGTTCTTTGTCTGAGGCTAACTGCAATTTTTTCTCTTTGCTGATTAAGGAATTTTCATTTTTGAAACTAGGTTTAACTTAATTATAGGAAGTCGGAATTATCTTTAGAAAGAAGGAATTTGTATTTTGAATATATCGCATTTTGCTCACGGTACATATTACCCGTCCCATTAATTAATGACGTCCCGTCATTATGACTTGCTTGCCTCTGGGCTTTGAAATGTTCGCAATTTATTAACTATTTCTTCTACATAATTATTTTATATTTATGTTATGGCTTAATCAGGAGTGCTAAAAATTTTCTCTATTACTTTTCTTATTTTATTCTACATCCCTATCTAAAATTCGTCTACCGGACTGAGATTATTCACGGTTCCAGGCTAGCTACTTTACTAAAGATATTTTTTTCTACATCTAACACTGATTACTTTTTACATTCCAACAAGGTTGGGGCTATTCTACCTTTACATAAGATTTTTTTAATTCACTTTTACAAGGCTTTTTTTTATTTCGCTGTCTATATGGCACACTACTTTCTATCTATGCTACATTAAATGAATAGCTCGACAACGCTACACATAACTCTATCTGGACATCTAACACTACATACAAGAACGATTTAAAACACACAATATTTGGTTTACCATGTTCACTGGTAACATTAAAACACTTTCACTGGGGATGTTTGCTACGCAACGTTAATGATAGGATATTGGGATTTCGAGTTATTAAAGTTATTAAGAAGTAACATATGTAAATTCACATATATTTCATCACCATTCGAGTCCTTAACGTACTCAATCCTTCTGTTGTAAATTATTGTCCTTCACTCTTTTCGTCTTGGCAAAATTTTTGAAGTACTTACGTTATGGTTTCTTCATGGGATTGTTCAAGCATGATTGTGTTCACATGACAAGCTTTCTCTAATTGTCAACTGGGAAATGATGCTTCCAATCACAGGTGTGGGAATATGCTATCAAACTTCATTCTCACCTGCTTTTTGACAGTTCAGAGGGTGCATTATCGTTAAGGGTCGAACTCTGGGACTGCGTTTATTTTCTTCTCAACATATCATTTTTTGGGATATTTTGAGGCACATAGAGAATTTATTCTCGTCTAAAATTGTTCATTTGTGTCTCTTATAAAATTGTTAGCTCATGGCTTGCGTCTATTAACCTTTGCGGTGATTCCTAGGTTAATCACGGGGAATTGAAGTTTGGGTTTGGAACAGGTCGACATCAAACTATAGTGACTCCTTCAAAATATTGTATTTAACTTGTGGGAGGGGTATATTGTCACTGAGAGGTTGGTCACTGGGGTTAATTTTGGTTTCCAGGTCCATTTTTCAGAAACTATCTCGTAACATTTATGGGGTAACAGAGATATGAACTTTCCACACAGAGGGGATAGGATGGATTTCGAGAGATGGTCGAAAGGGATTTGACGCGTAAGTCTGTGACACATAAATAGTTTTTGGGGTCATCAAATATCAGAACTATACGGTCATATGGTATATGGGTCCATAATGATTATCAAAGGCGATATTTATGTACTTATGTCTTGTACTGAAGGATGGGGTTCTCAGAATTTATGTGATTATATAGTTCGATAGTGCACTGGATACTGAGATTCAAATATAATGTTACCTTATACGTAATATGGTTCATGGTCGAGGGAACAACGATCATAGGTAACTGTTGTTTTCGTAGACGTAGCTGGGATGAAAATTGCCTGGAGTGTATGGTGAGTACTCTTCGTTGGTTGAGGTATGATAAAAATAGATGCTACTAGGTTGTATCTGCACTGGGCAACTCATTGTAATGATCGATATCCAATATGTCGATCCACTTCCTGTAATAAAAATAACGAGGCAGAATCACACGTTCTTTAAAGTAAATACTCATAGTACAAATAAGTCACGGATCGATTGGGTACATGAATTTTACTCTACGAGGCAGAGTTAAATAAATACACTCATATTAGTACACAAAACGAAATTTTTATCATGTTGGTTGAAATATATATATAAAGTTCCCATTGGGAAATTCAATACACAGAAGTTTCTTCTAAGTTGTTATAGCCTAATGACGATATAAAATATAAATTCTTTAACTTTAAGTGTGGTCTCTTATTATGCTTTCTCATATACACTACTACATACACTTTATTTTAACTTCCTTCAACACTTAGCTAATTTTACATTAGATTTAGAATAATCATTTAAACAGAGTTTGTGCTACATGGTTAATTTTGAGGTCTAATTTTACAACATATTTCATGCCTGCATTGTTCACGCACGTCCGTGCTGTTTAAGAAACGCATGTTGCAGCGTCATAACCACACGGTTATACGTAAAAAACCTTAAAATGAGGGAACAAGACATAGCAAAGACGAGTGGAGACCTCTATACCCACTCGTTTTCTAATGTCTTCCCTTTTTCTTGGCTTAGACGTTCTCATGGGGTTCCGGGTTTAACCTCTGCATTTTAGCCGTTTCCCCGTGTTCTTCTATTGGTTTTCGCCTTCTTAGTCTCAGGAATTTTCAGTAATTACAAGTCAAAATGGTTCTTACGGTCAGGGAAGTCGCGAATACAAACTGACGGCCAGTAGCATGTTCCACCAGAAATTGGTCGATTCTTTGAGTTCATTCGTGTTTCTTTCTAGTCTTGTTACTTGTTGAAACAAGGTCTTGAAGGGTTTGGGGTCCAATTTCATACAGATCTTCCTTGCGTCATGGCTAGCTAGCAATGAATTTTCATGCTTGAATATTACTCCATGTTTTACAATATCTTTGGCCACTGCGTGAAAAACGAGGATTATGATGATATTCTTAAGCCTCATCTTATTTTTGTTTCTAGAATTAATTTATCATTAATTTTACCCGTTTTTTGCAAAATTCGTTTGTTCACTACTTTGTTATTATTATATTTTTTCAAGAGCACTTTAATTTTTAACTTAGGTTATTTCTTTATTATATAATCATTTTGTGGCACTGGCCTAAGAAAACTGATTTGTAGGCGTAAAACAGAATAAATATTTTAGGATTAGATAGGTTAGGAAAGTAAAGTTAGGACTTCCGAGCTTTGTTCTGGTCGTGATATACCTCTATGACTGGTTGAGATATAACTTTAAAGCGTAGCTAGTAATCGCTATACAATTTAATTTTACATTATATTTCTCGAGTGAGAAACACATGAATAAGCAAGCGTGCAGCACATAATTACACTGGTATCCTATTTATGTGTAGGCCTAAAATAATTATAATCTGCACTAAGACAAAATATTTCATATATATGGGATTAATTTCTTGTTTTGGATAATATCCATCTTGGTTAGGACATCGTTCGATTTTCTCATAGAAAATCCGAGGGGACCGCTAAAACTCATCAAATTAAACGCTGCGTGGGCCTTGAGTTCCTCCCCAGGCTTCCCACAAATCGTGGTCCAACACTACTTGTCATTCTCAGTCGACCACGAGCTTCCTACTTTGGGCCTTTCTCTTCTGATCGCCAATGTTTTGACATCACTCGTATTTTTTTTTCATTAATATTGACTTGGTTAACTTTACTTGTACACTGTTAAATTTATTATGGTGGATCACAAGTTTATTTTCATAAGGGATTTGAAATTTGTCTTTACATTAATTAGGGATATTTCCATCTGTCAGGTTTTTTAACCGTTCTGCCTGACTGTGTCGTTATTTTCTCCTCTGTTTCTTGCGGTTTTTTCTTTTTCGGTTCTGCCTGCGAAATAAGATCAAACTTTTTGTATTGTTTTTTCAGATATTCTTGCCCTTTTAATTTCGTTTGTTTCGCGTGTGCGGCTGCTGAAGTCGGTCTTGATTTCCCTATTTCTTTAACTACTATATGGTCTGATTCGCTGTCAGATTCTTCGGAACTAGTTCCCGACGAATCCGGATTAGAAATTTTAGAGGTTGCACTTTTGAGATATCACCTGCCCTTCCTTCATAAATTTCTACTCCTCTGGAAGTATAAGGTTTATTCTCTAGGTCCTCGCCTTGAGTTTTCAACTCGGGAGGTTTGAAAGATT
Organism: Artemia sinica; assembly: GCA_027921565.1. Lineage (NCBI taxonomy): Eukaryota > Metazoa > Arthropoda > Branchiopoda > Anostraca > Artemiidae > Artemia > Artemia sinica. The sequence goes on from JAPEVW010000027.1 coordinate 3,682,188, forward strand.
CTTGAGAGCTTTGGGAGGAGTCAATAGTTTTTGCGGGGTTCCTCCACTGTTTGAATGCCATGTCTTCAGGGGGATGGGGCATTTTTTGCACTAGGGTTTCCCTCCATGAAGTCCACTGTTTAGGCTTGACCTTGGACACAGTTATATCATGATATTGTCCTTGCTGGTCATCCTTGGGAGTTTTTTTCTCGGGCAATGTACTTTGACTCTTTTTTATGGGGAAATTTATTAAATCCATAGCTTCTCGCAGGTTCGTTTTAGTTGAATCTTTGGGGGGAGTTTTCTTTACGGTAATACCGGGGGTTTCTACAGCTCTGTTTAATTCCTCCTGTAAAGACAGGGGCCTTTCTATTGGTGTTCCAGGGGAAACCATATCGTCTGGAAATCTTTTGGGGGGACAAGGGGTTGAAATTCTCTCGGGGAAAAATTGGGTTTTTGGAGATATTGTATAATCCAATTCTCCTGCGCTCGCCGATGAATCACTTTTTGGATATTTTGGTGTTTTTATTTCAGGAAAAAATCCTGGTATTAGGGATTTTTTCTTAGGAATAACTAGATTTTTCATTGCTAAAAATTCTTCAAAGTTTTCCTCATCACTTTCATCTTCAAAATAATCTTGTTTAAAATTAAGGGGTTTTAGCTCTGCCAATCTTGATCTAGGGGCCTCATTTTCTGCATCGGACGAATCTGTAGAGGATGGATGTGATACCCATCTCTCTGGAAATTTGGCTCTTTTTATTCGGCTAACATGAGCCTTGTAAGTTCTTCCACTATCGGGGTTCTCCATTTTAAAAGTATAATCGTTATCGTACTTTTTGACTATTCTGTACGGTCCAGAATATTTGTTGGAAAATTTTTTTCCTTCCGTTTTTGCTTCGTTCTTTAGGTAGACGCAGTCTCCTACTTTGGAATCTATATTCCCCTTTACTTTGGGTTGGTTTCTTAGCTCTTGGTTTCTTTTACATTTTTCCAACTCTTGCCTAACTATTTTATAAGTTTTCCTCATCCTATTTATGAATTATTGTTTATAATCCTCCGAGTTATTATAATACTGCCGAGATTCAATAATCTCTTCATACGGGACTCTAAAATCACGACCGAAAAGTAAATAAAATGGATTATCTTTAGTTGTTTCTGAATAAGCAGTGTTGATTACGTTAGTTAAAAAGGTAAAAATTGATCCCAGTCGCTCCTATTGTCTTTTGTATAAATACTTAATACGTTCGAGAATATTTTATGCCTATTTTCTATTTTACTATTAGCTTGTGGATTGTACGGAGCTGCCACCATTTTCTCTATATTAAGAAAACTCATTAAGTCTTTTGTTACTTTTGAAACCAAATTTCTCCCGTTGTCACTCAAAATTTTATTAGGAATGCCAAATTTAAAAATAATTTTGCTAACGCCTTACTTGCGGCGTAAGCACCTTGGTTTTTCAATGCTTTTGCAAAAGCAAATCCTGAAAAATGGTCTATAACGGAAAGAATACAAGTATGGCCTCTGCTGGAAACAGGCAAGCCTCCGCTCGTCCCGTATAAGTCAAATGAGATAATATCGAAGGGGTACTTTGCTACCGGAACTTTTCCCATTGGAGGATTAGGATAAGCCTGGGGGATTTTTCTTAAGTTACATGCTTTGCATGTACTTACAAATTCTTTAAGTTTTGTCATTGCCGACGGCACGTAAAAATATTGTTTTAATTTATGGGAAGTTTTCATTACTCCTAAATGTCCACCTATATCTGAATGATAACATTCAAATGCAGGTGCTATTAAGTTTTGTGGTAATACAGGTATTATTGAAGTTTGGTTTCTATTTGTCTCAGCAGCCACGACTCTACATAGTATTTCTTCATCAAGATCATAGTAAAAATTATCTATCTCTTTTCTAAGAGTTTTGAATTTATCCGGTAACGCATCGTCATTCACAAAATAATTAATAAGCGCCGAACACATTTCGTCCTTTTTTGCTTTCTTTTTATATTTTCTAACGACAAGGGACAATAGTTAACCTTATTTTCCTTTACTGTGTCCTTAACTTTGTTTTTCTTACATTTATGTTTGCTCTTAGCATTGATAGCGTTAACGTCATTTCCTTTGCTTCCGAAGGAATATTTTCTGGATAACTACTCAAAAAGTCACAAGCTGCGTTTTGTTTACCTTTTAAATGTTCAAATTCGTAATCTAGGTCTTGGATTTTCATAATCCATCTAGCTAGAATTCCCGTGGGGTTTTTAAATGTGCGCAGGTACTGCAAGCTTTTATGGTCTGATCGTAGCATAAATTTTCTACCGATCAAATAGTGTCTAGATTTTTCCAAGTGGTGGATTATAGATAATAATTCTAAGTTTGTGGCGGAATAACTACTTTCGCCTTTTGATAAAGTTCTACTCGAATAGCATATAACTTTTTCTATTTTTTTGGATTACAAGGTCCTTGTAAAGGATCAGGGTTTCCTATGGGAATTATTTGAGAGAGAATAGCCCCAATGCCTTTTGAACTAGCATCGGTTGTGACCACAAATTTTCCGTTTTCGAAATCAGGAAGTGATAATATTGGTTCAGAAGTGAGCGCCTTTTTGAGAAGGTCTAGGGAATTTTGAGCTTCCTGGGACCAGGTAACATTTTGGGAGTTCTCTTTAGTTAATTCCGTGAGGGGTTTCGCAATTTGGGCGTAATTACGTACGAATTTTCTAAAGTGGCGAGTAAGACCTAATATTCCCCTTAATTCTTTCATGGTTCTAGGGGGTTTGAGGTTTTCAACACATTTTATTTTATCAGGGTCTGGGGACATCTCTCCTTGTGTCACTACTACTCCTAAAAATTTAATTTTAGGTTGAAATAAATTTACTTTCTCAGGGCGACATTTTAAATTGCCCTGTCTGAACTTCTCGAAGACCTTAGCTAATGTTGCTAAGTGTCGTTCAGTGTTTTCTCCCACGCATATGACATCATCAACAAAATGAATTATATTCTTTAATCCTCTTAACAGGTGTAATAGGGGTCTACATAGCGCGCTTGAACTTGTTTTAAGTCCAAAAGGTACCCTTAAGTATTCATATGAACCACATTCACATGTTGAAAATGCAGTTTTATGGACATCTTTTTCGGCTATGTTCACTTGGTGGTAGCCTTGGGTAAGGACCAAAGAAGTAAAAATTTTGTTTTTGCTTGAAATAGTGTCAAGAATTTCATCTATTCTTGGTAAAGGAAATTTATCGCTAACTACTTGTTTGTTGAGGGCTCTGTAGTCTACTACATGTCTAAGGTCACCATTCTTCTTTGGTACTAAGATCACTGGTGCACTATACGGACTTATACTTGGACGTATAATTTCATTTTTTTCTAATTCATGAATTTTATTTTTTAACCATTCTTTGTGCTTATATGGCACACGATATGGCTGTTTTGCTACGGGATTACCAGTCGTTAAAATTGAGTGTTCATAAAATGGTATCAGTCCGATGTCATCTTCAGATGCAAAAATACGTCCTTAAAATTCCATAATAATTCGCATGATTTTTTCTTAAGTTCCATGTCCGTAATATAATCCATAATAAATTTGTTTAGAAATTGCGATTTAGTTAAAGAATATTTGTTATTTGAAGTTTTAATGCCATTAACTAGGTTTCTTTTAGAATTTTCCCATCTATTTAAATCATTCTCCGTTAAAACCTGGATTTGAACTAAACACGTCCCCTTTTTTATTGTAATTGTATCATTTTCGTGGTTATTAGTTACCCAAATAAAACCTTCTCCTTTGTCGTAAGATATAATCTGTTCCTCACATAGCAGATTTTCAGGAATTTCGTTTGATGGTGTCGCAAACCATATTTCGGATTTGCTAACCACTGGTTCAATCATCTGTGATATTTGAATTTTTTGCATCGTTTTGGGAGGGACTTTTGTTTTCCTTATCGCGAATCCGTAATATTTCTCTTTATTTTCATTGTTTATTAGATTCATACTGGCGCTATGATGTGCCATTGCGGCATCTTTTGGCGTCACGTTGGGTTTTACTATGTTTTTCCATAATTCCGCTATTTTATTGATTTCATCGACCTGTACTGTCGCCTATCTCCTATTTTTATTTTTGCGGATTCAATACTTTTATTATTTAAATTTACTTCATCCCTGCAATGTCTTTTAGTATAATTGGACGAGTTCCTGATTGTTCCTTTTCCTCTTTGTGAGACATGAGGTTCAAAAGATTGCGACATTATACCGTCAGAAATTTTGTTTACTGTTACGTTGTCTTCGTAGCCTCTTTTACGATTTCTTAAGGTAGAAATTTTTTCCCTTACCTTAGCTGGGTAGACAAGCCTCTCGTTTGCTACGTCTAAGAGTACTCTATTAGACCTTAAAAAATTTGCACCTATAATTGCTTCATACAGAAATTTATCGCATATTATAAAATTTGTCGAAAATATCCTATTGTCCCTTTTTACGTTTAGGCAAATTGAACCTCTTGCATCCAATTTATGTCCTGTCACACTAGTTTAATTGGGATTATTAAAATTTCTTTGTTGTCTAATATGGGGAGGCAACATATTAAATACGCAGGAGCTTATGATATTGACTGTAGCTCCGCTGTCAACTAAGGCTTTAAAGTAAATGTTTTCTACACAAAAATCATTAAATATAGGCAACCTATTATTATTATCACTACAAGACGGCACTACCATTGTTTTGGACCTATTAAATATTCTGGGCACCCTCTGGGTCCAAATTATATTTCTGAGGGGCCTGAAACGTTTCCCTGAGGATTTATTCCATGTGTCGGTGCCTGTAATAGATATTCAGGCATATGAGGTTCCGTGGGCATATCTAATTGATTTACATCTGCCTGCCTTCGCCATATATTATTATGGTAAATTGGATGTCTTGTGTCAGTGCCACTTGCTGGCGCTGACTGCCAATGCCGTTGGCTTGCAAAATTTTCATGTCCCATCGGCAAGTTTTCGTGATTTCTATATAGCATTCTCGCATTATATTGGCTTTGGCGATTATTTGGGTTTTCAAATCGGTAATTAATTTGTCTTTTGGGGGGAGGGGTATAAAAATTTGGTTTGTACGCGTTGTAAGGTACTGATTGGCGCAATCATCCCTAGCTATAGCCTAGCGCACCACCGGCACTAAAATTTGTTCTTCCGAACAAATGGTTGCCATAATTTTGCGTACTACCGTCAGCAATTTTTGGTATGCGATTGGGGACATAACGGCACTCTCTCGCGATATGTCCAACACGATTACAAACATAGCACCTTGTTATTGTAGAGTTATTTTCGTAATTAGATTATTTGACAGGCTGAAAACGTACTGTTTTTTGCCTAGCGGGTTCTTGCGTTTTATTTCTTTGTGGCACTGGGGAGTTATCCCTTGAAAAGAAATTGGGAGACACCTGATCGCCCTTGAAGATTGGGTTCGCGTTTGAATCGCCTAGGCTATTTATTTTTGCCTTACTGTGATTAGCGACCATCGTATCAACTTCGATCAATCGCTCTACCTCCTGAACTGCAAGATCCAACGTCTGAATATTTTTGGATATTACCATTTTATATAGTTTTGGGGGTAGCCCTTGCAAAAAGGTATTTAGTATGACTTTTTCATACAGTTCTCCTGAACGTCTTCCATATTTTGCCTCTACTGAAATGCGTATATTATCAAGATATTCTCTTATATTTTGTGAATAATCAAAGCTCACCATTCCGTGTTTTAATTTATTTATAGAACTGGTTTCGATAAATCTATCTTTAAATGCTTTTAATAATTTGTCCACCGTATTTATTGGCAAGTTGGCGTCATTGCCTATGGCATGTTCAATTTTTTTAGAAAGGTTAAGGCCTGACCTTTTAGTCGTAATAGGAGCATGTCGACTAACGCTTCTAGCTCTGTTTTTGTTAGTTGTACAAACTGGGCGAATTGGATATTAAATTCGTCAATATCTGATTGACCATTGTACTCCGGGATAGATTTTGCTATTTCTATATTTTTCGCGACTAACTTCTGCACTATTAATAAGTCATTAAGGTCGTCCGCCATTTTTTTTTGAATCAATTCAAAATAAATTTATTTTTTCACTTAACCTATTTTGGGGGAGGCTATTATCTCCTATGAGATATCTAAAGGGTTTCCCCGTAGTAGCTTAGCGGCAATAGGCCTAATCACTTTACTTATATGTCTGTATCTCTCCAATAATTAAACTTAAATTACAAAGTTTTATAGCCTAATTAGTTCGCAAGTTTTTCTCCAATTTCCGACTCGTGCCATTTGTAGCGGTGAAAGAAAGATATTGTTGCTATAAATGGAATTGTTGCGGTGGAAGAAAAGGACTGGGCTTAATTGTGGTCATAAATATTGACCGCGTTAAATCTAATATCGTACCTTGAAGCTGTGAACTTACACCTTATAAGTTCTCCGATAGCGCCGCTTATAGCGATAAAGATCGTGCCAATAAGGCCTACGCCACCCTCAATTAATGAGAGAAAATGAAATGTGTAGCCATGTAAATGTGACCTCTTCTCTTCGAGGTATCTGGAGATCAGATTCCTTGAGAACATGCCTTTGGAGACATGCGAACTAATTAGCTATTATTAGGCTGGATACGGACATATAAAATGAAATAAACACAGGTAAAAAGAAATGGATTTATTGAAACTTACATATTTAGGTGAAAAGCAGTAGGTCACTTCAAATGACACAACGGTGACTGAGATACAACAATGAGAGAATTGCAAAGCTTGAACATCGAAAAAGTTCTCTCTAAATGGTCCTGAATCTACTTTACGAATAATCCAAAAAGCACTTTTACCCCACTATCAAACGTAGTTTTTTGTCCTGCGCTGTGAGAACTGGCTCACAATTGGCTCAGGTGGCCCAAGGATGCAAACCCTTCGTCCAATAAATTGTCTTAAATATTTCTGATGATTCAAACGTTCACACGGCTTTTATAATTTAAACTTCCTTAGAAATATTGTGCCTAGCATCTTTTTATTGCCCGCTGTCTTAGCGAAATCCAAAGCTTGGATAGCGCCGTTCTTTGTCTGAGGCTAACTGCAGTTTTTCTCTTTGCTGATTAAAGAATTTTCATTTTTGAAACTAGGTTTAACTTAATTATAGGAAGTCGGAATTATCTTTAGAAAGAAGGAATTTGTATTTTGAATATATCGCATTTTGCTCACGGTACAGAAACACGGGTGGAAAATCAGTAAAAAAAAAATCAGCCATATATACCTTTGGTTACTTGTACTTGCTGTGAGACCAGACATGAACGCTTCACCTGGTATCTAGAAGACTTTTTATGGTTGACTCCCATTTGCCGCAATCTCTTGCCAGCTCTTCAGGAAACCAGAGCCAGCAGTTCTTCCACTTTCTACCGAACTTCTGAAATCCACCAATTGTATCGAGGTCGTTTCTGACAGTTGCCCGCCAATTTTTCAATTGACCACCCGGGCGCCTGTGCCAAAATGACAGAGGAGCAGCTAAACGTACTTGCTTGATGATGCGGTCATTGGGTCTTCTCATAACATGGCCAAGCCAAAGCAGTCTTCTCTGTTTGACGATTGTGGCTCTGGGCTGGATCTTACAGAACTGGTGTAACATATATAAATTAATCCAAAGCTTAGCTCCCAGCAAGATTTATCCTTGGGTCTCATTTCACTTGACTTTTCAGAACTTTGGGGGCAGTCATTCTGAACATCAAATTATGTGAAAATATTTCAAATACATTTTAGTTTTTAGTGCAGCAATTTCATTCTAACCTTGAATGGATATATTAACCTAATTATCATGCTATTCTTTAGTTTTAAGTCATAGGGTGCTAAATATGCAATTTCATTTGAATTGAGAAATTCTGCCGTGAATTCAATTCCTTCTTCCTCGTTATCCCTCACAAAATAATAACATCATTAGGTCATGTATTCTCCTGGGAGGTGAAAAAAATCTCAGTTTTTACATTTATTTAACTTATTCCTGTTTTGAGCGGCACCGGAATAACACGTTCTTTAGTTTCACCATAATTTTGAGATGTAAGGCAACTTCCAAAAAGTTCTTCAAGTAATTTAAGACTGAAAAGTATGTATGAAAAGTATCTTCAGGTAATTCAACTACATTGAAGTAATGTTTTTTAAGATTTCCATTTCCCAGTTGCAAGATATACTGTGCGAATCTTTCCCGTTCAGGATCAACACACCTACTTTTTTTAACAGATAAAACTGATTCCTCCATAAATTAAATCATCCCTGACTTCCATATCGTCAAAAACATTTTTATTTTGTCTAAAACTGACGATTTGACCGGTGTTGTATTTTGAGGCAATTTGAGAACTATCTTGATCCTCCTTCATAAATTATTTACGGCAAGAGACAATTTGTTTTAGAGCAAGGGGATCCCCAGGAGCGCAGTTCCCATACGGCATTATAAGCAATATAGTATCATGGTTGCAGAAATCAGAAATTAAATAAAAAAAAAGTTTGTTTTCAAATGAAATTATGCTAAGGAGTATTTTTCAGCTAGAATCCACCGCAAGAAAGTTTCAGGGTGAGGAATCTTCCGTGGAGGGAGGCTGATTTCCTAGGCTTGTTAGAAAAATCATTTGTCAATTCTATGACACATATGGCCCACATATTTATTGTTCTAAAAAATAGAGCTGTGAGAAAGAGTCAAACTTTAGTGCAAAGAGCAAGGTGTTGAGAAGGGGACAGCCCCTTTCATATACGGAATAATTACTGTTCGTTCTAAGTTTTGATGTCACTCCTTACTTTCAGTTAAAAACAACCGTTTTTTTATTTAATTTCTGAATGTTTTCAAATAAATGCAGGTTTTGATATTGGCTTACCGTACATGAATATTTAAAACGAATCTGCACATTAATTTTACTTTTTTTTGGCTAAGCAGCTTTCTCGAAAGCTGTTTAATTTTATTTATGAACATTTTTATTAGTAATAATAATACGTAACTTACAAATTAACTTACGTAAAGAACTTCTATGTTTGTATATTTTTATTACTTATATTAGAGGGGTTCGCGCCCCTAGTCCATACCTCGCTCTTTACGCTAAAGTTCGATTTTCTCCAATTCTTTAAGAATGACCTCTTAATCACAAAGGCCGTTAATTAGAATAAATACCTCTTATGAAAGTACTAAAAAACTTTAGCCTAAAGAGCGAGGTATTGACAAGGGGGCGAACCCAAACATATATGTAATGTTCGTTTTAAGTTTTGATGTTGGAAAGTGTTCAGTTGAAAAGTTTTTCATTTGAAAATTGTCTTTTTTTATATCTAATTTCAGATCATTTTTTAAATAATGCTAGGATATCCGGGACTCCCTTCATAGCAATGTTTCTTACCCCATGAAAACTTCCTCCATGAAAAGTTCCTCCGACGTAACCCACTCCCCCACCACTACTAGAAAAAAACTTGAAAATGTCTGTATACATGCCTTCATGGTAAGGGTCTTAAGTTATGCCCTGGGGGCATATAGGGTTTTTATTGAAAGCTTTGACATAGAAACTTGAAAAAAGGCTCATTAAATTGGAAATTCAAAGGGCTAGTGCCCTTTTTAATAGTCAAATGTGATTGGAGGGCACCTAGCCCGCTCTTATGCCCACCTTATCCCCAAACACATCCAATCAACATTTTTATATAGCCATTTTGTTCAACGTAGTTAAAGGCTTTAGAAAATAGGTCTTTGAGGATGATAACCCTCTCAGACCCCTCAGGGCAAGGGTTGTACGTTACACCCTCGGGGCATATAAGGTTTTTATAGATAATGATACTCTAAAAACTTCAAAAACTAAGACCCCTCTCACACCCACAATTTCCCCCAAGTTGTCCAATCAAAATTTTGAGATAGCCATTTTGTTCAACGTAGTTAAAAAGTCCAGAAATTATGTTTTGAGGATGACACTCCCCCCTCAGCCCTCAGGTTAGATTAGGCATAAAGAATTTTTCGGGTGGGGGGGGGTGCCAAAACAAAGTTTCAAACGCATCAAGAATTCGTATTTATTCATATTTGTTACGTTTTTTTACGAGTAAGACAAATATTTCGGGGCGGAAGGAAGGTTCAAACCCCCTAACCCCCTCCCACTGGATACTGTTTTGCAGAGTGCCTAGATTGCGCAAAGGTCTTCTTCGCAAACAAAGCTGGTCTCCCCGAAAAGTCTTGAAGTACAAAAGACAGCGAAAATTAGATCTGATTTTTGAATTGGTTAAGTAGAAATTTGCATAGCTATATTTACTTTTAGAAATTAGGAAAAATCAGAAGTCCAGCTTTTAATTAAAATGATGTCCAGATCCAGTTATGCAGTTTTTAGTATTGGTAATCACCAAATTTCAAAAAGAGGAAACGCGGGTGGAAAATCAGTTAAAAAAAAAATCAGGCATATATACATTTACTTACTTGTAATTGCTGCGAGACCAGACATGAACGCTTCACCCGGCATCTAGAAGACTTCTTATGGTTGACTCTCATTTGCCGCAATATCTTCAGCAAACCAGAGCTAGCAGTTCTTCCACTTTCTGCCAAACTTCCAAAGGGGGTCATTCAATCGCAAAATAGAACTCATATTGCCCATATTAAGTGTAAAACCTATTGATCGGCAGCAAACCATAGGCAAAGACACATTATTTTTATTTGTCATTATGTTTTTCACAGTTTTTCAATATTTTGCTCTCTTTCCTTTGGTTTCCGCATAATTATTTTAAAGTTCACTATTTTCAGGGAGAAGACCATGCCCCCCCCTGCAGCACCCATGCTCGTGATGCTGTACAGATGGTAGCAGAGCAGTTTCCCTGGTTAGAAAAGGTAAAATTAGTCAGGTGGTTTTTCAATCCTCATAAGAGAGTACGTTTTTTCAGAAAGGCAGGTTTCTCACAGTTTCAATACTCTATTTGGCAGATATACCATGTTTTGTGTTGGGTATCGAGCTGGCTTTTACAGGAAAACTACATCTTTTTTGGAGGGGCTAAGGGGACGTTGGAAATATTTGTTACTATTTCTTCGCATTAGCACCTAAATATGGATAAAATTTTTCGAAATATTGAGAACTTATGCACACAAGTGCAACAAGTATTTCCCACCAATTGCCACTAATTAATATAACGCTCCACACAAGAAAATGTAAAAAATACGGCCCAAGTTCACGTATCTCTGCCAATGCAAGCTCATAATTTTTATCCTCAGAAAATATTCCATTAAGTAAAAGCACTATACCAGCCTTCCCAGAGATGGCGCTATGCTTTTTCATTTTCATGAACAGGAATCCATAGTGTACTGCCAGCAGGAAACACGCAAAACCCTCTAAACCAAACGTTACCAATGATCAACAAAAAATCCAGAAAAATCAGAGAACCGAGAAGACTCCAAGTCGCTTCAGTAACCATTTTCGCTTTATAGTTCTCGAAAAGAGATCCAAATTCTATTTTACTTCTTTCTATCATTTTTACAGTGTCACTATAACATTTCAGATCTAATGCAACCATCGCTTAAAAATGTACATAGCCCTTTCCTGAGTTTGTCTAGATTTGCAAAAAATATCTTCATACAATTTTAAGTCAGACACTAAAATTCCATCAATTGCTCATAGGAAATATTTTCGGTTCTTTTTCTTCTTTGTTAAGTCTTTATATTTTCCAATGCAGTGTAAAAACCCCTTACAATTTTTGTACTTCATTTTCCATATTTTACGTAAAATTTAACCATTTGTTCAGCAATTGCTGCTGCAGAGGCAATTTTGCGTCTCTAAGAACATATAAACAAAAATTTTAGCAGAAGGGTGTATCAAAATAAACCTGCTTAACATAGATAATAAGATCTTAACTTAAGCTCCTTACATCAGGGACTCCACAAGCGATTGTTATGGTGACAACTTTGGCGTAGAACCCGATGGAGGTGAGATGCAAATGTTGCAATTAGAAGTGCACAGGGTTTAGTTTCGGGTATAACAATTTTTAGTTAGATTGATGATATCACGTCTTTTTTGCACGACCCTCCAGTCTTCCAATACAAATTATATTATTTATTATAAGAGATATTAAAGATTGAAGTTATAGACTGAAAAGAATTTTAGGATAATAAGAAGAATAGTGATGGATAGGAGTGCAAAATCTGATATCAAAATTTAAACATAATTTTCATGCCAGATTGTACTATTTCCAGGAAAAAGTTATGTTCAAGTAGTCCTGCTTTACAATACACAAAAATACAGCAAATTTGGGCTCACAAGTACAGGTTCGGCAACTTTATTTTAAGCTAAGATTGCCTGAAAGGTATTTTATTTTTCTACCATCAATTAAAAATTCATGAAAAGAGCCAATCAAATGGTTGTAATTGCCCTGGTCCCAAAAAATATATATGACGTCATCTTAGGTGTAATTTGTGTGCCAAAGCTTTAAAAAAAATCTTGGATAAAACAAAAAATCGCGAAGAAAGGAAGAAAACGAGGACAATTAACAGCCAGTGAAAAAATTGAAAAATTATGCAAATATTTCGGTCAAGACCTCCGCTTGACCGAAATATTTGCATAATTTTTCAATTTTTTCACTGGCTGTTAATTGTCCTCGTTTTCTTCCTTTCTTCGCGATTTTTTGTTTTATCATGATTAGCCAGTGTGGTCTCAGAAATGATATAAGAATCTTGGAATATACATTTACATTTCCCAATATACATTTCAGAGTACCAGGGTCTTATCCAGGATTTATTTCGGGGGGGGGGAGGGGGGGGTGTCAAAGATGGTCTGCCCAAAAATTCTTGAAGTACCAAAGACAGCGAAAATTAGATCTGATTCTTTAAATTGGTTAAGTAGAAATTTGCTTTGGGCAAAGTAGAAATTTGCTTTGGGCTGCGTTTTGTTTACCTTTTAAATGTTCAAATTCATAATCTAGGTCTTGGATTTTCATAATCCATCTAGCTAGAATTCCCGTGGGGTTTTTAAATGTGCGCAGGTACTGCAAGCTTTTATGGTCTGATCGTAGCATAAATTTTCTACCGATCAAATAGTGTCTAGATTTTTCCAAGTGGTGGATTATAGATATTAATTCTAAGTTTGTGGCGGAATAACTACTTTCGCCTTTTGATAAAGTTCTACTCGAATAGCATATAACTTTTTCTATTTTTTTGGATTACAAGGTCCTTGTAAAGGATCAGGGTTTCCTATGGGAATTATTTGCGAGAGAATAGCCCCAATGCCTTTTGAACTAGCATCGGTTGTGACCACAAATTTTCCATTTTCGAAATCAGGAAGTGATAATATTGGTTCAGAAGTGAGCGCCTTTTTGAGAAGGTCTAGGGAAGTTTGAGCTTCCTGGGACCAGGTAACATTTTGGGAGTTCCCTTTAGTTAATTCCGTGAGGAGTTTCGCAATTTGGGCGTAATTACGTGCGAATTTTCTAAAGTAACCAGTAAGACCTAATATTCCCCTTAATTCTTTCATGGTTCTAGGGGGTTTGAGGTTTTCAACACATTTTATTTTATCAGGGTCTGGGGACATCTCTCCTTGTGTCACTACTACTCCTAAAAATTTAATTTTAGGTTGAAATAAATTTACTTTCTCAGGCCGACATTTTAAATTGCCCTGTCTGAACTTCTCGAAGACCTTAGCTAATGTTGCTAAGTGTTGTTCAGTGTTTTCTCCCACGCATATGACATCATCAACAAAATGAATTATATTCTTTAATCCTCTTAACAGGTGTAATAGGGGTCTACATAGCGCGCTTGAACTTGTTTTAAGTCCAAAAAGTACCCTTAAGTATTCATATGAACCACATTCACATGTTGAAAATGCAGTTTTATGGACATCTTTTTCGGCTATTTTCACTTGGTGGTAGCCTTGGGTAAGGACCAAAGGAGTAAAAATTTTGTTTTTGCTTGAAATAGTGTCAAGAATTTCATCTATTCTTGGTAAAGGAAATTTATCGCTAAATACTTGTTTGTTGAGGGCTCTGTAGTCTACTACATGTCTAAGGTCACCATTCTTCTTTGGTACTAAGATCACTGGTGCACTATACGGACTTATACTTGGACGTATAATTTCATTTTTTTCTAATTCATGAATTTTATTTTTTAACCATTCTTGGTGCTTGTATGGCACACGATATGGCTGTTTTGCTACGGGATTACCAGTCGTTAAAATTGAGTGTTCATAAAATGGTATCAGTCCGATGTCATCTTCAGATGCAAAAATACGTCCTTAAAATTCCATAATAATTCGCATAATTTTTTCTTAAGTTCCATGTCCGTAATATGATCCATATTAAATTTGTTTAGAAATTGCGATTTAGTTAAGGGATATTTGTTATTTGAGGTTTTAATGCCGTTAACTAGGTTTGTTTTAGAATTTTCCCATCTATTTAAATCATTCTCCGTTAAAACCTGGATTTGAACTAAACACGTCCCCTTTTTTATTGTAATTGTATCATTTTCGTGGTTATTATTTACCCAAATAAAACCTTCTCCTCTGTCGTAAGATATAATCTGTTCCTCACATAGCAGATTTTCAGGAATTTCGTTTGATGGTGTCGCAAACCATATTTCGGATTTGCAAACCACTGGTTCAATCATCTGTGATATTTGAATTTTTTCCATCGTTTTGGGAGGGACTTTTGTTTTTCTTATCGCGAATCCGTAATATTTCTCTTTATTTTCATTGTTTACTAGATTCATACTGGCCATATGCTGCGCCATTGCGGCATCTTGTGGCATCGCGTTGGGTTTTACTATGTTTTTCCATAATTCCGCTATTTTCTTGATTTCATCGACCTGTACTGTCGCCTATCTCCTATTTTTATTTTTGCGGATTCAATACTTTTATTATTTAACTTTACTTCATCCCTGCAATGTCTTTTAGCATAATTGGACGAGTTTCTGATTATTCCTTTTCCTCTTTGTGAGACATGAGGTTCAAAAGATTGCGACATTATACCGTCAGAAATATTGTTTACTGTTACGTTGTCTTCGTAACCTCTGTTACGATTTCTTAAGGTAGAAATTTTTTCCCCTACCTTAGCTGGGTAGACAAGCCTCTCGTTTGCTACGTCTAAGAGTACTCTATTAGACCTTAAAAAATTTGCACCTATAATTGCTTCATACGGAAAGTTATCGCATATTATAAAATTTGTCGAAAATATCCTATTGTCCCTTTTTACGTTAAGGCAAATTGAACCTCTTGCATCCAATTTATGTCCTGTCACACTAGTTAAATTGGGATTATTAATATTTCTTTGTTGTCTAATATGGGGAGGCAACATATTAAATACGCAGGAGCTTATGATATTGACTGTGGCTCCGCTGTCAACTAAGGCTTTAAAGTAAATGTTTTCTACACAAAAATCATTAAATATAGGCAACCTATTATAATTATCACTACAAGACGGCACTACAATTGTTTTGGACCTATTAAATATTCTGGGCACCCTCTGGGTCCAAATTATATTTCTGAGGGGCCTGAAGCGTTTCCCTGAGGATTTATTCCATGTGTCGGTGCCTGTAATAGATATTCAGGCATATGAGGTTCCGTGGGCATATCTAATTGATTTACATCTGTCTGCCTTAGCCATATATTATTATGGTAAATTGGATGTCTTGTGTCAGTGCCGCTTGCTGGCGCTGACTGCCAATGCCGTTGGCTTGCAAAATTTTCATGTCCCATCGGCAAGTTTTCGTGATTTCTATATAGCATTCTCGCATTATATTGGCTTTGGCGATTATTTGGGTTTTCAAATCGGTAATTAATTTGTCGTTTGGGGGGAGGGGTATAAAAATTTGGTTTGTACGCGTTGTAAGGTACTGATTGGCGCAATCATCCCTAGCTATAGCCTAGCGCACCACCGGCGCTAAAATTTGTTCTTCCGAACAAATGGTTGCCATAATTTTGCGTACTACCGTCAGCAATTTTTGGTATGCGATTGGGGACATAACGGCACTCTCTCGCGATATGTCCAACTCGATTACAAATATAGCACCTTGTTATTGTAGGGTTATTTTCGTAATTAGATTGTTTGACAGGCTGAAAACGTACTATTTTTTGCCTAGCGGGTTCTTGCGTTTTATTTCTTTGTGGCACTGGGGAGTTATCCCTTGAAAAGAAATTGGGAGACACCTGATCGCCCTTGAAGATTGGGTTCGCGTTTGAATTGCCTAGGCTATTTATTTTGCCTTACTGTGATTAGCGACCATCGTATCAACTTCGATCAATCGCTCTACCTCCTGAACTGCAAGATCCAACGTCTGAATATTTTTGGATATTCTCATTTTATACAGTTTTGGGGGTAACCCTTGCAAAAAGGTATTTAGTATGACTTTTTCATACAGTTCTCCTGAACGTCTTCCATATTTTGCCTCTACTGAAATGCGTATATTATCAAGATATTCTCTTATATTTTGTGAATAATCAAAGCTCACCATTCCGTGTTTTAATTTATGTATAGAACTGGTTTCGATAAATCTATCTTTAAATGCTTTTAATAATTTGTCCACCGTATTTATTGGCAAGTTGGCGTCATTGCCTATGGCATGTTCAATTTTTTTAGAAAGGTTAAGGCCTGACCTTTTAGTCGTAATAGGAGCATGTCGACTAACGCTTCTAGCTCTGTTTTTGTTAGTTGTACTAACTGGGCCAATTGGATATTAAATTCGTCAATATCTGATTGACCATTGTACTCCGGGATAAATTTTGCTATTTCTATATTTTTTGCGACTAACTTCTGCACTATTAATAAGTCATTAAGGTCGTCCGCCATTTTTTTTTTTGAATCAATTCAAAATAAATTTATTTTTTCACTTAACCTATTTTGGGGTAGGCTATTATCTCCTATGAGATATCTAAAGGGTTTCCCCGTAGTAGCTTAGCGGCAATAGGCCTAATCACTTTATTTATATGTCTGTATCTCTCCAATAATTAAATTTAAATTACAAAGTTTTATAGCCTAATTAGTTCGCAAGTTTTTCTCCAATTTCCGACTCGTGCCATTTGTAGCGGTGAAAGAAAGATATTGTTGCTATAAATGGAATTGTTTCTCAGGAAGAAAAGGACTGGGCTTAATTGTGGTCATAAATATTGACCGCGTTAAATCTAATATCGTACCTTGAAGCTGTGAACTTACACCTTATAAGTTCTCCGATAGCGCCGCTTATAGCGGTAAAGATCGTGCCAATAAGGCCTACGCCACCCTCAATTAATGAGAGAAAATGAATTGTGTAGCCATGTAAATGTGACCGCTTCTCTTCGAGCTATCTGGAGATCAGATTCCTTGAGAACATGCCTTTGGAGACATGCGAACTAATTAGCTATTACTAGGCTAGATACGGACATATAAAATGAAATAAACACAGGTAAAAAGAAATGGATTTATTGAAACTTACATATTTAGGTGAAAAGCAGTAGGTCACTTCAAATGACACAACGGTGACCGAGATACAACAATGAGAGAATTGCAAAGCTTGAACATCAAAAAAGTTCTCTCTAAATGGTCCTGAATCTACTTTACGAATAATCCAAAAAGCACTTTTACCCCACTATCAAACGTAGTTTTTTGTCCTGCGCTGTGAGAACTGGCTCACAATTGGCTCAGTGGCCCGAGGATGCAAACCCTTCGTCCAATAAATTGTCTTAAATATTTCTGATGATTCAAACGTTCACACGGCTTTTATAATTTAAACTTCCTTAGAAATATTGTGCCTAGCATCTTTTTTATTGCCCGCTGTCTTAGCGAAATCCAAAGCTTGGATAGCGCCGTTCTTTGTCTGAGGCTAACTGCAGTTTTTTCTCTTTGCTGATTAAAGAATTTTCATTTTTGAAACTAGGTTTAACTTAATTATAGGAAGTCGGAATTATCTTTAGAAAGAAGGAATTTGTATTTTGAATATATCGCATTTTGCTCACGGTACAGAAACACGGGTGGAAAATCAGTAAAACAAAATCAGCCATATATACCTTTGGTTACTTGTACTTGCTGTGAGACCAGACATGAACGCTTCACCTGGCATCTAGAAGACTTTTTATGGTTGACTCCCGTTTGCCGCAATCTCTTGCCAGCTCTTCAGGAAACCAGAGCCAGCAGTTCTTTTACTTTCTACCGAACTTCTGAAATCCACCAATTGTATCGAGGTCGTTTCTGACAGTTGCCCGCCAATTTTTCAATTGACCACCCGGGCGCCTGTGCCAAAATGACAGAGGAGCAGCTAAACGCACTTGCTTGATGATTCGGTCATTGGGTCTTCTCAGGACATGGCCAAGCCAAAGCAGTCTTCTCTGTTTGACGATTGTGGCTCTGGGCTGGATCTTACAGAACTGGTGTAACATATATAAATTAATCCAAAGCTTAGCTCCCAGCAAGATTTATCCTTGGGTCTCATTTCACTTGACTTTTCAGAACTTTGGGGGCAGTCATTCTGAACATCAAAATTATGTGAATATATTTCAAATGCATTTTAGTTTTTAGTGCAACAATTGCATTCTAACCTTGAATGGATATATTAACCTAATTATCATGCTATTCTTTAGTTTTAAGTCATAGGGTGCTAAATATGCAATTTCATTTGAATTGAGAAATTCTGCCGTGAATTATTCCTTCTTCCTCGTTATCCCTCACAAAATAATAACATCATTAGGTCTTGTATTCTCCTGGGAGGTGAAAAAAATCTCAGTTTTTACATTTATTTAACTTATTCCTGTTTTGAGCGGCACCGGAATAACACGTTCTTTAGTTTCACCATAATTTTGAGATGTAAGGCAACTTCCAAAAAGTTCTTCAAGTAATTTAAGACTGAAAAGTATGTATGAAAAGTATCTTCAGGTAATTCAACTACATTGAAGTAATGTTTTTTAAGATATCCATTTCCCAGTTGCAGGTTATGTTGTGCGAATCTTTCCCGTTCAGGATCAACACACCTACTTTTTTTAACAGAAAAAACTGACTCCTCCACAAATTAAATCATCCCTGACTTCCATATCGTCAAAAACATTTTTATTTTGTCTAAAACTGACGATTTGACCGGTGTTGTATTTTGAGGCAATTTCGAGAACTATCTTGATCCTCCTTCATAAATTATTTACGGCAAGAGACAATTTATTTTAGAGCAAGGGGATCCCCAGGAGCACAATTCCCATACGGCATTATAAGCAATATAGTATCATGGTTGCAGAAATCAGAAATTAAATAAAAAACAAGTTTGTTTTCAAATGAAATTATGCTAAGGAGTATTTTTCAGCTGGAATCCACCGCAAGAAAGTTTCAGGGGGAGGAATCTTCCGTGGAGGGAGGCTGATTTCCTAGGCTTGTTAGAAAAATCATTTGTCAATTCTATGACACATATGGCCCACATATTTATTGTTCTAAAAAATAGAGATGTGAGAAAGAGTCAAACTTTAGTGCAAAGAGCAAGGTGTTGAGAAGGGGACAGCCCCTTTCATATACGTAATAATTACTGTTCGTTCTAAGTTTTGATGTCACTCCTTACTTTCAGTTAAAAACAACCGTTTTTTTTTATTTAATTTCTGAATGTTTTCAAATAAATGCAGGTTTTGATATTGGCTTACCGTACATAAATAATTAAAACGAATCTGCACATTAATTTTACTTTTTTTTGGCTAAACAGCTTTCTCGAAAGCTGTTTAATTTTATTTACGAACATTTTTATTAGTAATAATAATACGTAACTTACAAATTAACTTACGTAAAGAACTTCTATATTTGTATATTTTTATTACGTATATTAGAGGGGTTCGCGCCCCTAGTCCATACCTCGCTCTTTACGCTAAAGTTCGATTTTCTCCAATTCTTTAAGAATGACCTCTTAATCACAAAAGGCCGTTAATTAGAATAAATACCTCTTATGAAATTACTAAAAAACTTTAGCCTAAAGAGCGAGGTATTTACTAGGGGGCGAACCCAATCATATATGTAATGTTCTTTTTAAGTTTTGATGTTTGAAAGTTTTCAGTTGAAAAGTTTTTCATTTGAAAATTGAATTTTTTTTATATCTAATTTCAGATCATTTTTTAAATAATGCTAGGATATCCGGGACTCCCTTCATAGCAATGTTTCTTACCCCATGAAAACTTCCTCCATGAAAAGATCCTCCCACGTAACCCACTCCCCCACCTCTACTAGAAAAAAACTTGAAAATGTCTGTATACATGCCTTCATGGTAAGGGTCTTAAGTTATGCCCTGGGGGCATATAGGGTTTTTATTGAAAGCTTTGTCATAGAAACTTGAAAAAAGGCTCATTAAATTGGAAATTCAAAGGGCTAGTGCCCTTTTTAACAGTCAAATGTGATTGGAGGGCACCTAGCCCGCTCTTATGCCCACCTTATCCCCAAACACATCCAATCAACATTTTTAGATAGCCATTTTGTTCAACGTAGTTAAAGGCTTTAGAAAATAGGTCTTTGAGGATGATAACCCTCTCAGACCCCTCAGGGCAAGGGTTGTACGTTACGCCCTCGGGGCATATAAGGTTTTTATAGTTAATGATACTCTAAAAACTTCAAAAACTAACACCCCTCTCACACCCACAATTTCCCCCAAGTTATCCAATCAAAATTTTGAGATAGCCATTTTGTTCAACGTAGTTAAAAAGTCCGGAAATTATGTTTTGAGGATGACACTCCCCCCACAGCCCTCAGGTTAGGTTAGGCATAAAGAATTTTTTGGGTGGGGGGAGGTGCCAAAACAAAGTTTCAAACGCATCAAGAATTCGTATTTATTCATATTTGTTACGTTTTTTTACGAGTAAGACAAATATTTTGGGACGGAGGGAAGGTTCAAACCCCCTAACCCCCTCCCACTGGATATGGTTTTGCAGATTGCCCAGATTGTGCAAAGGTCTTCTTCGCAAACAAAGATGGTCTTCCCGAAAAGTCTTGAAGTACAAAAGACAGCGAAAATTAGATCTGATTTTTGAATTGGTTAAGTAGAAATTTGCATAGCTATATTAACTTTAAGAAATTAGGAAAAATCAGAAGTTCAGCTTTTAATGAAAATGATGTCCAGATTCAGTTATGCAGTTTTTAGTATTGGTAGTCACCAAATTTCAAAAAGAGGAAACGCGGGTGGAAAATCAGTTTAAAAAAAAATCAGGCATATATACATTTACTTACTTGTAATTGCTGCGAGACCAGACATGAACGCTTCACCCGGCATCTAGAAGACTTCTTATGGTTGACTCTCATTTGCCGCAATATCTTCAGCAAACCAGAGCCAGCAGTTCTTCCACTTTCTGCCAAACTTCCAAAGGGGGTCATTCAATCACAAATTAGAACTCATATTGCCCATATTAAGTGTAAAACCTATTGATCGGCAGCAAACCATAGGCAAAGACACATTATTTTTATTTGTCATTATGTTTTTCACAGTTTTTCAATATTCTGCTCTCTTTCCTTTGGTTTCCGCATAATTATTTTAAAGTTCCCTATTTTGAGGGAGAAGACCATGCCCCCCCCCCCCTGCAGCACCCAAGCTCGTGATGCTGTACAGATGTTAGCAGAGCAGTTTCCCTGGTTAGAAAAGATAAAATTAGTCAGGTGATTTTTCAATCCTCATAAGAGAGTAAGTTTTTTCAGAAAGGCAGGTTTCTCACAATTTCAATACTCTATTCGGCAGATATACCATGTTTTGTGTTGGGTATCGAGCTGGCTTTTACAGGAAAACTACATCTTTTTTGGAGGGGCTAAGGGGACGTTGGAAATATTTGTTACTATTTCTTCGCATTAGCGCCTAAATATGGATAAAATATTTCGAAATACTGAGAACTTATGCACACAAGTGCAACAAGTATTTCCCACCAATTGCCGCTAATTAATAGAACGCTCCACACAAGAAAATGTAAAAAATACGGCCCAAGTTCACGTATCTCTGCCAAAGCAAGCTCATAATTTTTATCCTCAGAAAATATTCCTTTAAGTACAAGCACTATACCAGCCTTCCCAGAGATGGCGCTATGCTTTCGCATTTTCATGAACAGGAATCCATAGTGTACTGCCAGCAGGAAACACGACAACGCTCTAAACCACATGTTACCAATGATCAAAAAAAAATCCAGAAAAATCAGAGAACCGAGAAGACTCCAAGGCGCTTCAGTAACCATTTTCGCTTTATAGTTCTCGAAAAGAGATCCAAATTCTATTTACTTCCTTCTATCATTTTTACAGTGTCACTATAATATTTCAGAGCTAATGCAACCATCGCTTTAAAATGTACATAGCCCTTTCCTGAGTTTGTCTAGATTTGCAAAAAATATCTTCATACAATTTTAAGTCAGACACTAAAATTCCATCAATTGCTCATAGGAAATATTTTCTGTTCTTTTTCTTCTTTGTTAAGTCGTTATATTTTCCAATGCAGTGTAAAAACCCCTTACAATTTTTGTACTTCATTTTCCATATTTTACGTAAAATTTACCCATTTGTTCAGCAATTGCTGCTGCAGAGGCAAGGTTGCGTCTCTAAGAACATATAACAAAAATTTTAGCAGAAGGGTGTATCAAAATAAACCTGCTTAACATAGATAAGAAGATCTTAATCTAAGCTCCTTATATCAGGGACTCCACAAGCGGTTGTTATGGTGACAACTTTGGCGTTGAACCCGATGGAGGTGAGATGCAAATGTTGCAATTAGAAGTGCACAGGGTTTAGTTTCGAGTATAACAATTTTTAGTTAGATTGATGATATCACGTCTTTTTTGCGCGATCCTCCAGTCTTCCAATACAAATTATATTATTTATTATAAGAGATATTAAAGATTGAAGTTATAGACTGAAAAGAATTTTAGGATATTAAGAAGAACATTGATGGATATGAGTGCAAAATTTGATATCAGAATTTAAACATAATTTTCATGCCAGATGGTACTATTTGCAGGAAAAAGTTATGTTGAAGTAGTCCTGCTTTACAATACACAAAAACACAGCAAATATGGGCTCACAAGTACAGGTTCGGCAACTTTATTTTAAGCTAAGATTGCCTGAAAGCTTTTTCAGGCAATTAAAAATTCATGAAAAGAGCCAATCCCATGTTGTAACTGCCCTGGTCCCAAAAATGAATATATGACGTCATCATAGGCGTAAGTTGGGTGCCAAAGCTTTAAAAAGAATCTTGGAAGAAGTACAAGGAATTATAAGAAGAAAACAAAAAGAATGAGTGCAATTATCAGATCCGAATGTGCAACGCAACTCCCAATATACATTACAGAGTACCAGGGTCGTATCTAGGATTTTTTCGGGGGTGGGGGGGGGGGTAAAAAGAAATTTTTTCGGGTGAGGGGGTCGCAAAAACGAAATTAAAAAACGCATCAAGAATTCGTTTATGTTAATATTTGTTACGTTTTTTACGAGTCGGACAAATATTTCAGGACGGAGGGAAGGTTCAAACCCCCTAACCCCCCCCCCTACCTGGATACGGTCTTGAAGGGGGCCCAGATTGTGCAAAAGTCTTCCCAAAAATTCTTGGAAGTTCCAAAGACAGCGAAAATTAGATCTGATTCTTTAAATTGGTTAAGTAGGAATTTGCATAGCTATATTTGCTTTTAGAAATTAGGAAAAATCAAGAATTCGGCTTTTAATGAGAAAGATTTCCAGAACCAGTTATGCAGTTTTTAGTAATAGCAGTCACCAAATTTCAAAAAAAGGAAACACGGGTGGAAAATCAGTAAAAAAAAAAATCAGCCATATATACCTTTGCTTACTTGTACTTGCTGCGAGATCAGACATGAACCACCTGGCATCTAGAAGACTTCTTATGGTTGACTCCCATTTGCCGCAATCTCTTGCCAGCTCTTCAGGAAACCAGAGCCAGCAGTTCTTCCACTTTCTGCCGAACTTCCGAAATCCACCAATCGTATCGAGGTCATTTCTGACCCGCCAATTTTTCAATTGACCACCCGGGTGCCTGTGCCAAAATGACAGAGGAGCAGCTAAACACACTTGCTTGATGATGCGGTCATTGGGTCTTCTCAGGACATGGCCAAGCCAAAGCAGTCTTCTCTGTTTGACGATTGTGGCTGTGGGCTGGATCTTACAGAAGTGGTGTAACATATATAAACTAAACCAAAGCTTAGCTCCGAGCAAGATTTATCCTTGCGTCTCATTTCACTTGACATTTCAGAACTTTGGGGGCAGTCATTCTGAACATCAAAA
The DNA here is from genome assembly GCA_027921565.1 of Artemia sinica. NCBI lineage: Eukaryota > Metazoa > Arthropoda > Branchiopoda > Anostraca > Artemiidae > Artemia > Artemia sinica. The sequence goes on from JAPEVW010000027.1 coordinate 3,706,314, forward strand.
TTATGTGAATATATTTCAAATGCATTTTAGTTTTTAGTGCAACAATTGCATTCTAACCTTGAATGGATACATTAACCTAATTATCATGCTATTCTTTAGTTTTAAGTCATAGGGTGCTAAATATGCAATTTCACTTGAATTGAGAAATTCTGCCGTGAATTCAATTCCTTCTTCCTCGTTATCCCTCACAAAATAATAACATCATTAGGTCTTGTATTCTCCTGGGAGGTGAAAAAAAAATCTAAGTTTTTACATTTATTTAACTTATTCCTGTTTTGAGCTGCACCGGAATAACACGTTCTTTAGTTTCACTATAATTTTGAAATGTAAGGCAACTTTTAAAAAGTTCTTCAAGTAAATTAAGACTGAAAAGTATGGATGAAAAGTATCTTCAGGTAATTCAACTACATTGAAGTAATGTTTTTTAAGATTTCCATTTCCCAGTTGCAGGATATACTGTGCGAATCTTTCCCGTTCAGGATCAACACACCTACTTTTTTTAACAGAAAAAACTGATTCCTCCATAAATTAAATCATCCCTCGCTTCCAAGTCGTCAAAAACATTTTCATTTTGTCTAAAACTGATGATTTGACCGGTGTCGTATTTTGAGGCAATTTTGAGAACTATCTTGATCCTCCTTCACAAATTATTTACGGCAAGAGACAATTTATTTTAGAGCAAGAGGAGAACCAGGAGCACAATTCCCACACGGCATTAAAAGCAATACAGTATCATGGCTTCAGTAATCAGAAATTAATTAAAAAATAAGTCTGTTTTCAAATGAAATTATGCTAAGGAGTATTTTTCAAATGGAATTCACCGCAAGAAATTTTCTGGGGAAGGGGATTGAATGTGAAGCTTGAATTATCTTAGGGGAAAGATTATACACCGAAAGAACTTTACATGAAGGAATTTTCATGGGGGAGGAATCTTCCATGGAGGGAGGCTGATTTCCTAGGATTGTTAGAAAAATCATGTGTCAATTCTATGACACGGCATTCCACCTTTAGACAATAAGTGGCCAAGCCTATTAGGTTAGGTTTCACTTGTTCGCTGCCTGTGAGTTCAAGCAAATTTAGTCCCAGATATGACATACAAGTCCAGTGGACACTGTCCGTCACGCGTCAATCCAAAATCAATCCATCCCTTTGTTCCTATAACTATCCACCTCCCTTGTTCCTATAACTATCCACCTTAGTTCTGCCCTAGGAATGACGTACAGACGGATGATAGATAGACTTATTTATCAACAAATGAAATGGCAATCCTAAAAAGGGCTTATCCTCACTCAGTCGCACTATCTGTCTTGGCTTTTTCTACAATTAAATAAAAACAAAAGTTCTTTTAACTGAAATTAATGAGCGACATTAAGACTTAAAACGAACAGAAATTATTCCGTATATGAAAGTGGCTGTCCCCTCCTCATCGCCTCGCTCTTAATGCTACAGTTTTTTTTTTGTTCTAAAAAATAGAGTTGTGAGAAACAGTCAAACTTTAGCGTAAAGAGCGAGGCGTTGAGGAGGGGACAGCCACTTTCATATACGGAATAATTACTGTTCGTTTTAAGTTTTGATGTCACTCCTTACTTCCAGTTAAAAAAAACTTGTTTGTTTTATTTAATTTCTGAACGTTTTCAAATTAATGCAGGTTTTTATATTGGCTCACCGTACATGAATAATTAAAACAAAATCTGCATATTAATTTTACTTTTTTTGGCTAAATGGCTTTCTCGAAATTTGTTTAATTTTATTTACGAACATTTTTATTAGCAATAAATATACGTAACTTACGAATCAACTGACGTAAAGAACTTCTATATTCGTATATTTTATTACATATATTGGGGGGTTCACCCCCTAGTCAATACCTCGCTCTTTACGCTAAAGTTCGATTTTTTTTTTCCAATTCTTTAAGAATGACCCCTTAACGACAAAGGCCGTTAATTAGAATAGATAGATCTTATGAAAGTACTAAAAAAATTTTAGCGTAAAGAGCGAGGCATTGACTAGGGGGCGAACCCAATCATATTCGTAATATTTTCTGTTTGTTTTAAGTTTTGATGCGGCAAAGCTTCCAGTTGAAAAGTTTTTCAGTTGAAAATTTTTTTTGTTTTATTTAATTTCTGATCGTTTTTTAAATAATGCTGCAAACAAAAAATATTTTTTTTTTAATAATTAAATGAGAATCCGGGGCTCCCTTCAATGCAATGTCCCTTCTTCCATGAAAACTTCCTCCAAAGAAAGATCCTCCCACGTAACCTCCTCCCCCCTACTACTAGAAAAAAACTTGAAAATTTCTGTATACTTCCCAATAACTAATACTATATGTAAACATTGGGCAAAGTCCATAACTTGCAGCCCTTCCCACGGGGACTGTGGGGGATTACGTCATCCTCAAAGACATAGTTATTATATTTTTCGACCATGTTGAACAAAATGACTATCTCATAGTTTTGATCGGGTGACTTTGGGGAAAAATGAGCGTGGGAGGGGGCCTAGTTTCCCTCAATTTTCTTTGTCACTTAAAAAGGGCAATAGAACTTTTAATTTCCGTCTGAAAGAGCCCTCTGGCAATATTCTAGGACCACTGGGTCAATACGATCACCCCGGGGGAAAAAAAAAACAAATGAACACGCATATGTGATCTTTCTTCTGGCAAAAAATTCAAAATTCCATATTTTTCCAGATAGGATCCTGAAACCTCTACAGTAGGGCTCTCTGATACGCTGAATCTGATGTTGTGATTTTCATTAAGGTTCTATGACTTTTAGGGATTGTTTCCCCCTTTTCTCGAAAATAAGGCACATTTTCGCGTAACTTTTGATGAGTAAGACTAAACTTGATGAAACTTATATATTTGAAATCAGCATAAAAATTTGATTCTTTTGAGATATCTATCGTATCAAAATTTCTATTTTTAGAGTTTCGGTTACTATTGAGCCAGGTCGCTCCTTACCCAGGTCGTCGTTACGTTTGTTACCACGAACTGTTTGATTGGCCATGTTTGGTGCACATCCGCAACTAATTGATTTTAGTTCAAAATCCACGGACTCAGTCCGTTGAAAAAAACAAGTTTTTTGTACTAAAATTAAAGAGCTACATTAAAACTTAAAACGACCAGAATTCTCTACATGACGGAGGCTGCCCCTTCCTCAATACCCTACTCTTTACGCTAAAGTGTCGACCTTTTGTCCTAATTCTTTAAGAACGACTCCTGAATCACAAGTATCGTTTAATTAGAATCAATACCTATTTTTAAAAATAGTAAAAAACCTTAGCGTGAATATTGAGGAGGGGCAGCCAACCTCATAAAACGAATAATTTCTGTTCGTTTTAATTTTTAATGTTGCTCCTTACTTACAATACAAAAAAAATTGTTTTTTAAATAATTAAAAAATAAAGGTTAATATCATCTTCATAAGGCAGACAAACATTACTAAAAGTACATCCTAAGACGAAGATACTGTAGAAGTATTTTAAAGTACAAAAATGTGTATGCATTGTAAATTTGTATTTTAATGTTATATGTTATAGGCCTAACGAATGGGAGCAGCCCCTTGCCGCCTTGGGGAGCTAAAATGAGAATTCTGAAATTGTTGTATGGTAAATTAATGGATGAAGAATCGTATGAATGTGGAAATTGTAAAAAAAAAAATATTTTTAGGAAAAAGGTAGATAAAATGTACTAGGAGAGAAAAAATTATGTATGTGAGGAATTATAAAAGTATAAAGCCATGGAATGTCAAGTAAAAGGTAAGATAGATAGGTAGTAAAGTGTAGGAAATAATAGTGAAATAGTGATGAATTGAATTACAAATAAGCAGTGAGTCTTGGATAAAAAAAAGAAGAAATATACAGGATTGATTTTGATTTTCAGGAGTACGAAAAGAAAGCAATAACCGGCGTGATTCTATCCATTACAAGAAGTATCACCAAGCCATCATCAAGAAAACGAAAAAGAAGAGTAAACGAGGAAAGGAGGACCATATGCCGCTGCATAAAAGAAAGAAAACAAAAAGAAATTGAAATATGTATTAGAAAAGGATTTTGTATATTTTCAATCTTATATTCTATTTTTGAACACAAAAAAAAGAAAAAAAAGAAGATACGACACAAATTTATATTCTTCTGCGTTGAAGTAACTTCAAATAAAGCAAATAAATGGATTATAATCTATTTAAACCCCAATACATGAGGCGGGCTGCTTGAACGGTGGAAATGAACATTCTGCCATTTTGAATTCTTCCGTTGCCACACCCTCGTTTCTTCAGACTGCTGAATGTGAGCTTGACCATTTTTGTCAATATATTGAGTCAGCCTAGTGTAAGCTATGCAAGCGGCGTCATCTCCAAGCAGATGGACATGTGGATTCAAGATGAGGTTATTCCCCACTTTGCAATTTTTCTGTGATATAGTGTCATAGTAAAACCTGTGAGATTCTGTTCCATGGATCAAGTTACCTGGTGCCTCTGGTTCGAAAGCTGTCCAGTGAGGGTCACACAACTGTATGTAATTTTCAAAGTCTCCACAGCCGATAGCATTCACTATCTGCTTCGTGATTCGTATAATCTCTTGTTTTGTAGTTGTTTCTGATACACAATATAGAGATGTCAGGTTCTTTACTGGGTAAACGGACCGTAAATTATCTGAATCCTTTGAGATAGCATCTTCGGCTTTTGTTTCGGTTGAGTCATGGTCATTTAGTGTGGTGTTGCTGTCAGACGATTCTTTGACGTGAGATCCACTTCCTCCTTTAGTCACAAAATTACCGGCTGCCAACATCATTGTAAGGACTGTGGCTTTGAGTTTCTGTTTTGGTTTGAAAACCTTTAGTCTGTCCAGTGTTGTTTGTCTGTGAAGATCTGAAGCCATACGCTCGCGTTGGGAGATTCATGGGTATTTGAGAGCTTTTTCAGCTGTAATCCTCTTGGTAGGATTAACATTTAAAATGTTATCGATTAAATTCTTTGCCTCTGGTGTGATCTTGTCCCATTCCGGTGATGGATAGTTATAAACGCCAGTTTTAATCTGATCATTCAACTTGTGTCGGTTTTCATTCAAAAATGGAGGATAGCCGACCAATAAAATATACAATATGACACCACATGCCCATATATCCACTGTTTTTCCGTATGGTTCTTCTTTCAACATCTCTGGCGATAAATATTCTGGAGTTCCAGCAAAACCATACCATGCTTGTCTCTCATCTTCAACTTCAATGGCGAGGCCAAAATCAGCCAATTTTATAGCGGCACCCTGTGTTTTGCTTGCTAGAAGCAAATTGTCGGGTTTTAGATCCCTATGTATTACTCCATTGATATGACAATAATGTACACTCTTCAAAATCTGTTGAATACAACGTGATGCCTCCACTTCACTGTAATGTTTACGTTCTACAATGTCCTCCAACAATTCTCCTCCTGTGACCAAATCGAATACAAGATATAGAAATCTTTCGTCTTGGATAATGTCGTGCAATCTAACTATATTAGGATGTTGTAATTTCCTACATATTCTGCCTTCGTTCTTGAGTTTCTGTGAATCTTTGGCAGACAAATTTTCTGTGCGGATTATTTTTGCAGCAATTTCAAAACCTGTAACTTTATGTACAAACGTTTTACGATTGAAAAGGCTCCATGTCCTATTTCTTCTTTAAGTTCATATTTATCACTGAATCTTGTTCTGGATTTATTCATTTTTTTAACTTTAATCCTTGCTTACATGAATGTGACTAAATTCTTCTACTAAATGCTAACGATCCAATAAATTAGATTTAAAAAATAAATCAACCGTTCATATTGATTGGAAAAACATTTGATAGAAAGTCCGATCAACAGAATTTTATGCATTTTACAAAAAACATGGAAATTTTGGGTTTATTATTTGGATCCAAGATTTGTAAACTGGAGTAAAATCTCTATAAAAAGGAAACTTTACATTTGGGATCCTTTGTCAATGACAATTAAGCTTTGAAACATAGGGTTATTTATGAGAAGTTGTGTCTTAATTGCAAAAATATCGTTCCAACAGTTTATTTTTAACTCTAATCCTTCTGTTCTTAAGTATATTATCACCACCATTGTGCTTTGACAGCTTCCAGGTTGTTTTTAAGCCACGGGTGAAAAATTTTGACGCTAAAAATCACAATCCAGAAACACTTTTCACTAACGGCTGCTTTTCATTTTTTATGTCTAGCCAATTCTTGTGCACTTGTAAATATCGGTCAGACACCTTTCTGCTAATCACGAAGATATGCTGGAAAGCTGAGCCGGCTTTGCTAGCCAGCTCACAAATACCACGCCTATAGTTGCTGTCAAATCCGAAAATTTTATTTGACATTTCGAGACTTGGGAGAAAATTGCCTAGCCCGTTTAATCAGCTGTTTTCAAAGAGAAAATCAGTAGGACAACACAGATTAGAAAATTCAAAGTGTGACCGATCATATCGAGTGATTACCCTGCTTGTTTTCATTGAAACTTATAATTTTTCATTGAAACTTATTTCAGGAATGAAAAATATTATAAAGGTTTTTCTTAATAGTGAAATACAGGACAAGAGCTACTAAATGTAATACTGTTCATTTTGGGTAGGTTGAATTTTGCAAGACATGAAGTTATTACACAAAGCAAAGTAAAGTAGCAAGAATGGACAAATTAAATTATAGAAAGAAAGAAACAAAGCCACATAAAGAGAATTTTAACGCAAATGTAATTACTTGTAATTAATAAAGTAGTAAATAAAGAAACAAATAGCTTTGTAGCTATTAAAAGATCAAGAATGCTAGTAGAGCCTATTAACATGGGTCAGGTAAGAAACATCTGCACTACCTTCTGCTCAGCTGCACAAGAATATGCAAAACATATGTGTCAAAATTAAAACTACCTTCCCATATGTTTTTGTATGTGAGGTCAGCTCGATTAATATTTTTCAGTGGTAGGTATTAAAGGGCGAATCTTGAATCCAATCTTGAATACCTATCAAAAAGGTGAGTTGAAATTAAACAACCCATTAAAAGTTGGTAGGCTTGTTCAAGAAATGATTCCAACATGTCTAACTATGCTAGACAAATTTCTTATATAATAACAATCGCAGGTCGTAAAAATATTGCAACTTAGGCTTTTGATCTTGTAAGAAACTTGAAAGAAATCAGTTGCACCTTTCGGCATTTGTCATAAATCATAAGTGCCTTAGAAAATGAGATGAACAGGAAAAATTCTATTGACGAATGTTCTTAGGATATATTCCCGAGTCCATACCATGGATTTATCTTTTATCAAGACAGCCGGCAAGCTGCGTCTTCTGAAAATACATCTTTATCTGCCCTTCCGTTTGAGCACATCTTTATTGAGTACTATCCTCCTAAGCGAGAAGGAGGCAGGGTTGATTCTCCTTCGAAAGTACATAGAGCATGCCTCTTTACAATTATTAAAACCAACCTCAAGATATAGCTTTTGCATTTAACGTCAGTTATAAGATAACCAACGATTATGACGTCATTCATAATCTTGCTGTTTTTCCGTCACAAATTTTATCTTAAATGATTGTTTTTTATTAATTACAAAATGTACTAGCTGTAACAACGCTCTTTCAAATGAGCCATTAAACATCTCTCTATGATGTTCCAGTGCCCCACTAGCAGCGGAAAAAAGGAGACATCAGTGAATCCAATGCGAAAAAGTGATTTTGCTTGTTGTTCAAGCAAAGAAATTTTCCTTGTTGTTCACCTCTACTGTAGTGGTTTCAAGCTCCTATCTAGAAAAATATGGAATTTTCCATTTTTTTTTTTTCCAGAAGAAAGATCACGGATGCGTGTTTATTTGGTTTTTTTTTGTTTTTTTTTTCTTTTTCCCAGGGGTGATCGTATCGACCCAGTGGTCCTAGAATATCGTGGGAGGGCTCATTGGAACGGAAATTAAAAGTTCTAGTACCCTTTTAAGTAACCAAAAAAAATGGAGGGCAACTAGGCCCCCTCCCACGCTCATTTTTTCCCAAAGTCACCCGATCAAAATTTTGAGATAGCCATTTTGTTCAGCATGGTCAAAAATATTATAACTATGTCTTTTAGGATGACTTAATCCCCCACAGCTCCCAGGGGAAGGGCTGCAAGTTATGAACTTTGCCCATTGCATACACATTGTACTGGTTATTGGGAAGTATACAGACATTTTCAGGAAGGATTTTTTTCTGGTGGGGGGGGCTGGAGGAGGGGGTTACCCGGGAGAATCTTTACGTGAAGGATGTTTTTTTGGGGTAAGGGATATTTCTATGAAGGGGGCGCCGGATTTCCAAGCATTATTTAAAAAACGATCAGAAATTAAATACAAAAAAACAAGTTTTTTCAACTGAAAGTAAGAAGCAACATTAGAACTTCAAACGAACAGAAATTATTACGTATATGATGGGGTGCTCCCCCAAGTCAATACCTCGCTCTTTACGCTACAGTTTTTTTAGTGCTTTCAAAAGAGCTATCTATTCCAATTAAACGGCCTTTGTGATTCAGGGGTTTGTGAATTAGATTTTTTTAACTTTTAACGTAAAGAGCGTGGTATTGACTAAGGGGAGAACCCCCTCATATACGTAATAACATATACGTAATAAAAAAAAACAATAAAAAAAACAAGCGATACGGCTCAATAGTAATCGAAACTTTTAAAAACGGAATTTTGATGTCAATAAATGTATCAAAA